>CALSBZ010046833.1:1495418-1513172 GCA_943591055.1 Gobionotothen gibberifrons | reverse complement strand
TGTGTGTGTGTGTGTGTGTGTGTGTGTGTGTGTGTGTGTGTGTGTGTGTGTGTGTGTGTGTGACAGATGGACCGACTGAAACAAGGATGCATGCTGTTGGACAGATTATGCTATTAGGCATGCTTAAACAAGCAGATCAGAAAAAACTAAGCACCTTTCTGTCAGTAAATGTGATCTGCAGCTGAAAGAAAATGTATTTCAAATGAGAGATAATAAATGGTTAATGTTTAATATACGCTCTTTTTCTATCTCTGTTCAAAGGGTTCTTTGAGTCATGAATCTCCAGATCTGATACTGAGCACTAGTCACCTCCAGCCCTGAGACTTTATGTATGTAATGTTTCCTAGCAGTGCAGTGAATAAGATGGCGTTGCTTCACTTGAACCATATCAGTCACAAATCTGTGTTAACACTGTTAGTTGACATGTGTACTCCAATATATTACAACATCTGATGGGTGCTGCTCTATGATTCACTTTCTCATGTTTCCGTTCTCGGCCCCCTCACATGTTCTGAGGCAACACAGTTATGTATGACTATGGAATGGACCTGTCTTGGTGTCATATTTTACGTAACTTTTGCTACATTGCGCTAATTAAAAGTTTGTAAAAGCACACATTCTTGTCACAATCATATATTTTCTCTCCTGTCATACATGCCCCTTCTACTTTTGTTTCATTTTCGAAAATCCCTTCCAGCACTATGAGATCTGAGGTGCGTTGAACAGCTCTGTGAGAATGATTATCAGATGCACTTTTTATGTTTTGTGTGCAGACAAAAAAAGGAAGGCTTCCTATGATACATTTTGCAATAATAAAATTGTTTGCAAGTAAATTATGGACTTGTGTTTCTTGTTTTATGCACATATTCCTATATTAAGAACATGGTTATAAACCTTGACATGTGACCTTGGCCTCCTACCGAGAACTTGAGATTTTAACCAGAAAGGGCGGCTGCTATAATGCTCCTAAATGGCCATCCTTACCTCAGAAGATTCTAAATCTGTACATGGCTCTATTTGTGGCTGTGTGAGTGTGTGTGTGAGTGTGTGTGAGTGCAGGCTGCGGCAGCAAGGATTATTACAGAGCCTGAAGTGAGTTTATTTTCAGATGGGCTGCCCCGACCAGTATTTGCCTTGTGTGCATATGTAGCGACAGGTCAGTTCACTGCTGCTATGGTGACACCTTTACTTAGAAGTGGATAACAATTTTGATTGTGTTGTATGAATGCAACTGATACAGCAGCGTGGTAAAATGAACATTACATCATGTCAATGTTTACACATAGTTAGATGTGTGGTGTACAGGGGTTGAATGTAGGCCCTAACTGTTTACTACTATTTTAAGTATTGTACACATTTTTTAGATACTTGTAGGCTACTTGAGAATAGCCTACTTTCTTTAATGCCTCTTTTTAATTCTACCCTACTACATTTAACTGACATCATAAGTAGCATTTCACTTAATAAATAATAGAGACATTTGCACACAAAACACAACACATTTATACAAAATGATTTGTATTTTCATAAAACGACGCAACAATATATAGGCCTACAAGTAGTCTTAAAATGATCATATTAATAATGAATTGGTTGATTCACAGAACTATTTTTCGTTTCATTCATATTCAATGTAGCCTATATAAAAAAACAATTCCAACTTCAACTTGTAGGCCTACTTGATTATTTTCAAAGTGATATTAGTGCTTTACTTCAGTAAAGGATATGAATAGTTCTTCCATACTCTTACTGAGAAAAAGTGAAAGATCTTGAGATGATTGGATTAGGATAATAATTGTTTTTAAATGCTGTTCATTAAACCAGACACTAACAGATTGGTATCCACTGTGAGCTGGGAATCGCTTTATGGTTTAACAAACACTATGAGTATTTCAGAAAAGCTCATAATTGTGACCTGGCAGCTGTTCATGCATGATGTTACCTGAATAAAACCCTCCTGACATGCTGAGCAGCACAGCAGGGGGCTGCGGATTTCCTTACTTGACCTACAGCTTAAATGACATAACGTGGGATATGGTTTCCCTTTTTCCTGCACGGTTTCACATGTCAGCTGCTCATATAATGAGGAAGACAGTTGCTGTTCCTATCAATAACATGAAGGCGCTTTAATGTGAGGAACTCCGTGCTCTGTTGCTGCACAAACCTACTGAAAGACTAGCATTTGAACGCAAACCCGTGTGTTAAAAGGGAGGAATAATTATTATTTGCCTTTCCGATTCTGTAAATATATAAAATGTCGAGTGAAATGGTCGAGTCAGCAGCTCTCGACCATTTCCTGCAGAGCCCGCCAATAAACCTGCTCTCAGTGCGCGTGGATGTGAGCAGCGAGAGAGAAAATGGCTGTCCTTTCTCTGCTGCATCCACCTCTTTCCTGTCGTCTCCGGTCGTGTGTCTAAAACGCCTCGTAGCTGCAGCGAAACAATAACTGAAACCATGCTTAACCGGCGGTAAATTACCCCGCAGGATTTTAGACGGCATTATTTATTCTAAGCATCACAAAACAGGTCTGTTTGCTCTTATTTAAGCAAAACAACTGCCAAAATCCGAACAAGTTGATCAGGTTTACCCATAAATAAAACAAGAAGTGTATAAAATGGTGTAATAACACTTCCTGTCGGGGATCCACCCTCTTCCCTCTTCCTCTTATCTGCCAGCTCTCTCTCACTGTGTGCATGCCCGTTAAATGAGGCCTAACATGCTCCCTGACAGACCCACAGTTGGTGTGCTGGTCATTTAAAGTCACCCGATATATTCAATGGATCTTAGACAGGGCGGGCTTTTTTGAAAGGGACAAAATGTTAACTGTGCTCCGTATTCCACATGACTTCTTCAGTAGGCCTGCACAGCCGTAAGGAAATAAAAGTTCACGCGCATTATGGAAACACATCTAAATCAAGTCACAACAGTTTAATAGGGGCGGGGGCTTGAATACAACATTTGCAACAAACACGATACTTTCAACATCCTGTTTTTAATTATGCAATGCAGTCGTTTTAAACTGCCAGGAACGGATTCCAGAACAGCCTTCGGGCCTACTCACGCGTATACATGTATGCCAACAGTAGGCCTATTCTAGTGAACTTAACTCCTCTAAGAATGAATTCATTTTTTAAATAAATAAATCCAGCAAGGATCTGTGTAGCACAAGCACCAAATAGTAGCCTATTCATACAAATCCACCATTAACTGTGTAGGCCTTTATTGTCATAACTTGTTGTAAAAGCCTGCATTTCCGTCAGCATCTGTAAACGCACGTTTCACTGCCGGGATCAGTTTAATGACACACAAGTGAGTAACCCGCAATTCATCCAACATTGACATTGTCCAGGATTCAATGAGAGTAAAGACGCAGGTGCTGTGTGTTTTCCAGATATCACTGTTTTACGTGTATTAGAAATGTGACGGAAAAGACCAAACAGATCAGTGCGCGTGCAGAACAGGTGCATTCTGTGTTCATTCTTCATGTTTGTTAAATAGCCTATTGTCTGTGCTTATGGGCAAGAATAGGCTACATCTGAAATATATGTTTCTATTTGGCTAGGGGGATTCAGAAAAACAACCCCCGGTGTAAACGAACTGCATGCTCTGTCTGACATGAGACCCAACTGAAGTCCGTCAGCTGCTTGTCATTTTTATATCCGCGTGGACGGTTGCCATAGAAATAAATGTTGGGCTGTTCTCAGTTCAGGACCTGAACTGTTCGATAATCCTCCCACCTCTCTAACCTTTCCCCATCTTCCTCTCAATGAGCATGATGCAGATTGCCATGCTGTGTTCGAGCTCTCCGGGTAGGCTATTTAGCACCGGAGGATCCGGCAGCAGCAGCGTCTTGCCCGGATACAAGCCAGCCAATGGTGTGGTGTCGGCGGCAGCACTGCTGCACTGCAGGCGCGCCGAAACCAATCGCATCCAGAGTGAGAGCTGCGCCCATTCCTCCGAGTCTGCGGAGGGCTGTTAGTGCTGAACAATCTGACAGGAAAACACAAGGGGTAGAGAAAATCATGTCAAACACACGTGCTCCTTCACTGAGAAATACATTATGTGGCATTGGCTCTGCTGGCCTAAACAGATTATAATGTAGGCTATTATACCACCACTTCACATTAAATCTTCATAACCTTATACAATAAAAATGTTGCTAAGATGGCTTTAAAATATAATAGTGTGTTATCCCAATGGGAAAACAATTATTGTGTAATGTTGCTAATCAACTTAAAGCAATAGCCACGTATAATACATTTTAAAGGAAAACAATACAAACGGTGCAGAGAAGAATTGTAAAATGTTGAACATCTACCTCTGAGCTTTCCCAAGAAAAAAGGCAAATAGTCGTATTGTCTTCTTGGCCAACAGTTATTGTGCACGCATTACATTAACAAAGAATGCTGAGCGTGCACACGCCTGAATATGTAGGCCTATCTCTCGTCCATTACTGTCTGCATGTCAATGGAGGTAGCATGGCTTTAGTTAGAGCTTCAGAAACATGAAGAAGAGGACTTTAATGAATACATTCTGCAACACTGGTATTCGTGACAAAAATAGTATTAAGAAAATGATGTTCAGGTGTGCAGTTGGCAGACGAGGCAATCAGTAAATTGAATTTACAACGATACATATTCTGATGATAAATGAATTTGATGATAGTCAGTAATACATCAGTGCCCCAGTGTCATACTCTTTAAATAGGCCAGAGCTCTTTGTCTTGATCTCTGGGATCATTGTATTGACAGTATATTCATGTGTTCTATCTATATGTTTATAAAGAGAGCCGTGGCTCAGAAACGTTCCCTCTCAGCCGTTTGGTCTTGTCTCGAAATCAGGTAAAAAAAAACGCTCATTGACAGCTATCGTCTGATTGAAATATCCTTCTTTGAAATTACACATTTTATTGTTTCCTCAGAATGAATTTTATATTCATTCATCAAAAAATAACAAGCTATTTAAATGTGAAAGGCTATGAGGGACTGACTGAATGCCGCATGGCTAAAATCCAGAGTCAATACTTTTTTCCTGCAGAGCAGATTTAATTGAAATAGCCTACACAGGTTTCAAATATTCTACCTTTATTATTGATTTCGATTTGTTGTGCATTCCTTTAAAGCTATACGTGATATCGATGAAATCATGCAATAATCTCTGCTGTGAATTTGTTATTTACCATCTAGATCGGCATTGGACTTTATAAAAAAAAAGGTGGAACATGTTCTGATCCTCGCTCTGTTCTGAAGGGCAAAGTTAAAGTTTACTCTATAGTTTAAAACGATTTGTTATCCTACTCGTTTTTTAATCGCTTATTAGTCCTTCCAAGAAATGAAGTTGGGAAGAAAATCCAAAGCACTGTATGGTAAAATCAGCTATAATCAGGTCATAAATGCGTGCAGCATGAACACGCTAGCCTATTTGTTCTTTTTATTTTACTCTTTCAGATATTTTAGTGAAAAGTTAAAGGTTAAGGAATAACAGGGATAGCTATATATTTTTCAATCAGGTCAGACCAATATATGGTAATATCTAGTATTCAGATTTGTGTTTTATAAGTTCTTTCCTTTTTTATTAAAGTAATGTTCTTCTGTCGCCATAGCTATTGGAATTATAAGTCATTAATATTTGTAATATCCTTTGTTCGTGATAATTGAATTAAATAATGAAATGTATTGTTTCTATTGTCTTTTTTACCCTTTGAAAAACATTTTATTTATTTATATATTTCTTAGCATTAAAATGTAGGCTGCCTATCGGCCTGTGCATTGTAGGCTCGTGAGAAAGTGCCAAGTTATTGTCACCAGGGCACGACAGGCATATAGGATTATATTTAATTTAAAGTCAACATTTTAGATTTTTAGACTTTTGCGTTAAATCCTTTTCTGTAGATTTAAATATATATATTGTTCTGGTTCTCTTGTTGCGTGAACTGTTGCATTAAAAACAGCAGGACTTGGAAGCGTGAACAGATTATTTGGGGATTCGAATATAGGCTAATTATTGTTGTGTAATCTCATTAGCAGAAGATATTTTGAAGTGTGAACGGTTTAGAAGGAATAGAAGAAAATATGTATTGAAGAAAATAACGTGACTGCAGAGAGACGGGCAGGTAACAGTGGTCGGACCTTTGCCATAACGCAGATACACATGAAAAACTGGCCAGACATGAACATATAGCCTATAGCCTACATCTGATCTTTTCTTGCCTAATTATGTGTTATGAAATCATCTTTCGTTTTCCTAACACTTTATAAATGAAAGTCAGTAAACGTCTTGGGCAATAATGAGGGACATATATCACAAGGACGGACATTTCATCCGATTTCCATTTTTAAAAGTAGCCTATAATTGAGTAGTGAGCACTAAATTAACTCACCCTCTGTAAAACATGGATGAAGGCTCTTTGATATGAATGTGATCGAATGCACAATGCGGAGATATTTGAAAATAGCAAAGCGCCATTAAAAAGTTTAAATACGCTATGCCAGAAGACTGTGCAGGCAAACTCAAGATACAGTAGGCATACAGTGGGTTGTTAGATAATAATATGAATACAAACATCCTATAATTTAGCCTGGCAGGAAAAGTGCATTGATCCTATGCTCGGCCTGAGACAGCGAGAACAGACGAAATAAATGCGGGCAGGCGTAACACAGCCTGTGTGCTTAATGCTTAATATTCCTGTAGCTACTAAACGTCAAAAGGCGAGTTTATTGCGTGAGCAAATAAATGCATAGCTACATAGAATGAACGCAAATGAAGAATGTCTCCGTCTCTCGTCGCATTAATCAAACGGCCCGGTTATTTCCTGGTTTCTCTATGTTTTTGACGATACTGTCGCGTGCATACAAACTACACAACGTTTGATACCACGTGCATTTTTGAATATCTCACATAACTTGCGCGAAATGATTCACTCGCCGTACGAGGGGGGGGAAAGCCTCCATTTCGCCCCCGAAAGAATTCACACAAGCACAAGCTCCACCCCCTCACTTAGCAACCCGAGCACGTAGCAACGGCTCGACCAATGGGCGTTCTTCTTGAGGTTCCACCGACTGCGGTTCCTTAGCAACGCAGTAAAAAATTGCGCTGACGTCCATTCTGTAAGGGAGTATTATGGTCTGTCGGGAATTCAGAGTGGCTGGGACTGGAAAAAAATATCTGCTCTGCTAACGATAGCGTCCGCTGAGCTAACGGTAGGTAGCACTGGAGTAAACATGGAGCTGTCTGCTGTCGGGGAGAGGGTGTTCGCTGCCGAGTCTATCATCAAACGGAGGATAAGGAAGGTAGGCGCGAGATGTGACGTGCTCTTTTCTCCCACAGCGTTAAATATAATGCACCGCTATGTATTTCTACTGTTGCCCTGCAAGCTAATGAACTAATTTGTGTTTGTTTCTGATGGCATTCAGGGTCGGATTGAATACCTTGTGAAATGGAAGGGTTGGTCTCCCAAGTAAGTCCTACATTGTGTCTGCTGTCTCTGCTTTCTGTGTTTACTGTCTCTAGTCTGTACTGTGTGAACTGCTGGACTGGCTCGGCTGTGGCTGTCGTTAGCTCGCCACAGCTAGCGAGACAGCCCCGGATTATAACTGAGGAGTAGCGTTATAGCACGATGGAGATGTTTAGCTTGCAGGCTAACGCAATGGTCATCCCCACAGTGTGTCAGCGGTCGTTTCCTCATTTTAACTTCACGCTCATGTCTCTGTTCACAGATACAGCACGTGGGAACCGGAGGATAATATTCTGGACTCGCGCCTGTTTTTCGCTTTTGAAGAGAGGTAACGTTAAGATGTCTGGGCACACAGCCAGTGAATGTAGTCCGATAAATACGGTGTCCTCGGTGCACTTTGCTCCCGTGACACTCAAAATGGGCGTCTGTCTCTTTATTTTCCACAGGGAGCGTGAAAGAGAGTTATTCGGGCCCAAAAAGAGAGGACCAAAGCCCAAGACGTTCCTGCTCAAGGTAAACCCAGCAGGCTGTTTCCTTTCAGCCTCATTGCATTTCTCCTTAAGGCGAGAGGCTCATTAATGATGGTAATGATGCATATTCAGCGTGTGTATTAGCTAATGGGAAGCTGTTGACATGTTACAACATGTATATTAGTTTAAAATTCCTGTTTGCAAGCGGCTGCCTTCTATACATTCTTAATCTCCAACTGTATGTGATTTTTATAAGACTAATAACGGTTATTAAATATAGATGCATACAATTCAGATTACTGCCCTACATTTGTATGGGTAAAGATGCACTAATAAATACTGTTGCCTGACAGGAACCGTTTGCTGTTGTACATGGTAATGCAGTTGCCCATTAGTTCTTGTTTGCAACTACACATTTTCACACTTAAAAATGTAATACATACATTAAATGTAATAGCTGTGCTCAGTGTCAGGGTGTAATTTAAACAATCAACAGGTCTTTTCATAGAACACATTTTGACACGTTACAGTAGAACACAGGTGTGAGTAATAAAATGAAAGGCTGAATTCCATTTGGCTGCTCAGGTTTCAAGGCCCTGGCATGCCACACTGTGGTGATCCTAATGATACCCTTCCAAAAGGCTTGTTAAGTCCACTAAGAAATTAAAATACGAAATGGAATTATGTTTTGGTTTTTTTAAATAATAATTTCCCTCTCATTTTCATAACTTTTGATAGGCTCAGGCTAAAATCAAGGCCAAGTCCTATGAGTTCCGGGGAGACACAGTCCGAGGAATGCACATCACCTACCCAACCCCAGAGCCGGTCGTCACTCCCAGGGCCAGAGAGGGCCTGAGAGCAGTTGTTCCCACCATCTTCCCACCCAGCACGGTCAACCGGGGAGAAAGCATGCGCATCCATCCACCAGAGCTGAGCACTCGCGAGTACCAGCAGCCCTCCCTTCAGATAAGTGGTCCAGACGAACTCATCCACCTTCCCAAAAAAAGAGGCCCTAAGCCTAAACCCCGCTTCAAGGACGGTAGCTGCAGCCCTGCAATCTTTGAACCCCACAAGAGGAGAGCTGAGGAGCAGGGTAGCCACGTCCCGCATAAACTGACTAAACTCCAGGGGGGCCAAGAGATGAGGCTAATCAAAGTGGCCCACAGACATCCAGAAATACACAGTCATAAACGCCACCATCACCACCATCATCATCATCATCACCACTCTAACAACCGGGGGCTCTCCGGGGGAAGCTCCTTCAACCAGCTCTACTCAGAGCGCAGCCTGCACCCCCACAGAACAGTCTCGCACAGGACTAAGGACAGCTCCAGCCACCTGGCTCCTGTAACCTTCAAGCACCAGTCCAGAATGAGCCCGAGCCTGGGCCGCCCCGTGGAGCCTCCCCAGATGGAGAAACCTTACTTCATGGACAGGCCGTCCCCAACCAGACTCGACTTGGACTTGGATGAAGTGACGTGGAGGCCCTCCGTCGGCAACGTGGAGAAGGTCATGGTGACGGATGTGACTACCAACTTCCTGACCGTCACCATCAAGGAGAGCAGCACTACGAAAGGCTTCTTCAAAGACAAAAGATGATAGATTTGTTTCTGCCACGCTTTGTTTAGCATCAGAATCCTCCTGAAGGTCCTAGGACATAGTGTGAATATTATGCAACGCCCTTTTTGTATGTATTGTAAAAAAGCTAATTACTTAATGTGCATATGTGTATATATTACAAATTTGAACATCTGTTTTTTGAATTGACCAAATCAAATGAAGTCTATTTCACATCTTGCATTGGTTAACATGAATGAGTTGAGTGTTACCTTTGCAGCTGGCTACTTATGTACAGAGCTTCTGAATTTCACTATTTTTAATTGTTAGTAACTAGAATGTATTTTTTTGATTCTCAAACGTTCAAGCAAATATGATCATTGAGCCAAGGCTTAGATAATAAATTCAGTCTGTGGATTGAATATTTCTCTATAATTTGAACCGATTTGACTGGGGAAAAAACTATTCAATTCAATGGGGTTCATATTTAAAAATGTACTCAAGCACTTTTAATTCAAAAGTATTTAGATTTATCCGTTTGTGTTGTATTCAAATACCGATTTTTGTAATGTCTCTAACATTTCTAATTGTATGGTTAACAAATAAATTCAACACAGGAGTTTTCCCAAGTGTTAAACAACCTTTTCCATTAACATGGTAGGCCTATATTTTACATTTTCATAGAAAACGTTCATAAAGATTTATTGTAAGAAGATCATTTCACACTTTTTAGTCGCTGTACAATAAATACTTTGGATTTTCTCATTTCGATGTGTCTTACTGTCAGAGTTTTTATTACAACTCGTGCGCCTCGACGTGTTTTTTGTCAGACAGCGCCTGAATTAATTAAAAGATTGATCAAAACCGTAACACAAGAAGGCCTTAAGCAACCATCAATCAATTTATATTAGAGGTCATTGGGAATTATATGAAAAATGAGTTATTTTAAATTCCTACAAGCTCATAAAGGCACCCGGTGCCGATGTAAAGGGCCTCAGGCTCCAAGGAAAACCTGAACCTGAAGTATCCACTGCAGCAGCGGCCTGCTCATGGAGAGGTTTGCACAGAGCGAAACACAGCAGACCATAAACCCGCAGAGACCTTTATGAATATTTTATGTAAATGCCTCGAGCATCTCACGTCTGCTTTTACGCCACTTCAAATTGAAACTTTAGAATGAAATTAAAGAAATCCAGCTATTTACTCATAGACCCAAACTGCTATAGCCTAGGCTACTATTACAAATGTGTATTCAATTTCAGAATTAGCGGCAATCTTAACCATTTGTTTAATGTGTATTTATATTAATATGCCGCACACACCACCGCAGTTATGGCCTAAGCTGCTTTGCAGATGGGATTTTAAAATACATATTTCAGAGTTTTCTGAAACCGTCTGTTTTCTACAGGCCTCATGCAGCCATGTGGACCTGTACCTTTGACTGTTCATTGATTCATTCATGACACATTAGGTCTAATTATAATGAGATACACCAGGGGTGCCCAACCTTTTTTGAACCGAGAGCTACTTTTAAAGTTGCCAGTCTGCCGAGATCTACTAGTCGAAATAGATAGGCGTAGCCATTAGTGACAGCCTACTACCAGGTAAATACACACTTCTACTTGTATAAAACTGACCTTTGTACGATTAATACTTCATAAAATACTGCAGATCCTTTATCTTACCTCTTTCTAACCTACACACATACAAGTATTTCACTGAAGTTACACAATAATGTTGTTGATACAGAGTTGGAGTTTATTCACACGTCACATACTACAGTGGGTAATGTTTTCAAGCAACATTGAACAGTGCTGCCACATATGACACAGGAAAAAAAAGACTGAACCCTTTCTTTGCCATTATATAAAAATAGTGTTGCTACAAAAGTATAAATTAGGCTTACTAATAAGACAACTCAGACCTGAAGCTACACAGGAATCTGCTGCCAAAGTGCAATAAAAAAGACAAAATTAATAGAATCAAACCCTTTTTGTTGCATTTTAGTATAAAAAGAAATGCCTTTAAAATAGGATGCAAGCAACACTAGTTTCTTATCCTCAATTGATAATAGACTATAATCAATTTAAGTTTGCATTCTTACCATTTTGTACAATAATTATAATGAATAAGTTCAAACAAACTAACACTTACAGCTGATTAATAACGGTATCTAACTTGAGTTTTTATTATATCAAAAACCTGTTGAAATACTACTGTTATTTTTACTGTCCCCAAAAAGCGCGTCGGAAGCCTCCAGGAATGCTTCTTTCACAATTTCGCCGTCTTTGAAACACTTCATGTGTTTCGCAAGAACGTGACTGAGTCGATAAGATACTATGGTAGCAGCCTTGCTCTTGTTGTTGGGCCGGGTGAAAATGGACTGCTGTGCATTTATCTGTCCTTTCAGGTCCCTCACCTTTTGGGAGCGTAGGGCAGAATTAGGAGGGAATCCGTCTCGGAGCGTTTGTGCACTGTTTTGAAATGCCGCTCCTAAATTACCCTTCTTCGGTAAAGCCACGCTCGCATTGCAGATGACAGATGGACTTTGAATTGGAATCGATAATCATCCTCCCACTCGGAGTGAATATTATATATTTTGGGCTTTTTTGTTGTTTTGCATCTGCCATAATTGCGGTCTTGTGTGTGTGCGGACTGTCACTCCTGGCCTGTTACACGGACAACGTCAGCTAACTGTGCCCACTGCCCACTAGCCACACCCCGACACATGGGGTCCCGCCGGCCAATCACAAAGCTTTGATGCGTTCAAGTGCATTATTCTGGCACAGGAATATTATGTTATAGGACATTAACGATACAACAGAATATTGTTGTTCTATTTTTAGACACATCTCGCGATCGACTGGGAATCTCCCAGCGATCGACCGGTCGATCGCGATCGACTGGTTGGGCACCCCTGAGATACACGAACCTCAGATGCCCGGGACTACACGCTCTCTTTGTGCGGGGGTGATAAACCCAAATAAATAGATCCGCCTGCTGTGATCTGGCCCTCGTTATAACATGCTAGGTGCTGTATTTAAGAGACAGCATGTAGGCTACGTGACAACAGTGAAACTGAACTTCAGTTAGAAGCAGAAACATGGTAGGATAAACAAACATGTTTATGTTTCTTGCTGCCAAAGAAAACATCATTCGCTCCTCGAGACGAGAAACTCCCTTCTGTCACCGACTAATACCCGGAGCCATATGCCCGCAACAAGGGTAATATATAAATATTTAACAAGAGTAGTCTTTAACGTAAAGTTAGCAGCCTTCCAAATCACCACTATTAATAAATAATAATAATTAAGGAATAATAACACAACCATTGTAACCCAGTGTTGTTGCATTCATTTTAATATTTGTGATGGTATTACAACATTCCATTCTGATGATGCATGGATACATTTTTAATTCAACACTACAGTACACAGCTGTATTACAATATGATTACATAAATGACCATGTATTCTAAAGTTTACACGATCATATTTCAGGAAGAGAGAGAAAGAGAGAACATCTTTTTCATTGTTATCTTGTCCAAGTTGTCACCTCTGGTCCTTTTCTGTTTATGGAGAAAGATAAAGAACAGTTAAACACGGTATATTTAGTTGCATTCAAACTCTGAAAAATGTGCATATCAAACAGCAACTTTTATTTTTCTTTGGAAACAGAAAGCTTAAAAAAGTTTGCCTCTGTTCCAAACCACACACATTTTATTGTTTTACTGTACGTCTGTTAGCAATGAAAGCCTACAGTTTACTTCAAGCAAGTTTGAAATGATTAAAACGAGACAACTGACTGAATGATTACATGATATACTGTAAGCCTGACTGGCTTTTCTGAGGTTTCCTGCTTTGTGATAAATGACAAAACAACAGGATGTGAAATAACACACCAGCAGCAAGGAATCAGTCAGATACAAAACAGGGAAAGGCAATACAGATATTATGTTGAACATGATTTTAAGGACTTTTACTCCGACCAAGAGGCAAGATGTGCTTACTTGTACTTGGAAATGTCAAAAAAGTCATATTATTTGATAGGGCATCTGTACTTATTTGTGTGTGTGTTAAATCTGAGTGAAATACAACTGATGGTTGCTGTGTATGTGCACGGTGTTGCATTGTGCAGCCATCATCACCGTGATCAGACGGGGTGTCCATAGTTCCTGTCACAGCGGGGGGAGCAGTGAGGGTTCAGCCAGTTCTCCATGCTGGTCTCCTGGGCCCGCTGATCCAGAGCCTGCATGTGGAGCAGATGCTCCTGTGGGGGGGGGAGTAACAAGGTGGTTAGGGTGGAGGTACCAGCAGATGAGAAGCATGAAGAACTGTTGATCTGAACATTTGCATAAATGAAACTGAATGTTCAAAGGGGGAATCAGTGCTGACTCAGAACTTTGTATTCCTCTGCTTTTGTTTCTGCATCACAGCAGAGCAGCACAATAACAGCACAACAGAGAGAGTGAAATGACAGAGATGAGGGAAGCTTAACATGCAGGGACTTGTACAATGATGAATGGATGCATTCAAAGCATTACAATGCACAAACGCATGGAGAGAGATTCCTTTATAGATCATGGTGAAAGGAGTATTCACTTAGTTCAATTACTCATAACACACTGTAAACACACTGTTACAAATACAAGTCCTGTATTTTAAATGCTACTTAAGTAATCAGGAAAATGTATTACGTATTAAAAGCAAAAGTACTCAATAGACAAATCCTTACATTTGGGATACTGGAGACAATATTTTTGTTTTCAAATAAAAAAAAGTCTGAAACTATCAAGATAGTAAATTTACTCCCAGATTTTAATAACGAAAGAAAAGTGGCGTGAAAAGAATTAACTCAAGTAAACAAGTACAAGTTTGAACTGATACTTGAGTAAATGTGCTTAGTTACATTCCACTATGCTGCTATGCCTTATAGCAGGTGTAGATACTTATTGCATGAAGACAGATGTGTAATATATATATTCAAAAACACACTTTTTAAATACATTAAGTGTTGGGGGTAGTGACAGATGCCATCAGTTGAAATACATCCTACAGTAGAATACAGTATGTAAAGATTATGTTATTTCCCCCCAAAAGAAATCAGATTGTTATGACGTGTATTCATTCATAATGGTGCTTAGATATGGGTGTGGTTTAGGCAGGTGGTAGGAACTCAAAACTGACGTCACTCTTTGTGGGGTGTTTGCTAAATTGGTCACCTGTGTAGGAGATATCAGTGACAGTATAACACTTTTTAAATAACCCTCACAACCCTGGATTTAATTACCCCCGAAGGTGGGCAATAATGCAACATTTGTGATGCAAGCTGCCGTTAAACACAAGAGAAGAAGAGATATCAGAGGACTTTTTGGGGACTGAATTAGTGGCCATGAGGAAGACACCGGGGGCAAGTTGTCTCCCACCACCAACAATATACCCACTTTAACCAAACAACTATTCTCTGTTTGGAATCAGGTGTGTGCCATTAAGATCAAGCAGCACTTCTTCAGTATCAAGCAAAATAAGAGTTTGAGAGAAAAAAAGTATTCTCAAAAGAAAAACTATAACTTGCAACAAAATAATTTGTGTAATCATGTAAGCTATTGGTCGTTTTCCTTTTTTGTGACATATCTTTGTTTGCAGGTTCCTTTGTTTGAGGGATAAGGGGAAATAGGGTATATGGTATTTCAAGCTTGTTATGCAAGTAAGTTATTGGGCTTTTGGACTAAGATTTGTTAGAACACATTTTCATCTTTAATTAATTGCATTTACTTGAAAATTGGGCTTGTTAACACATAAATACTGGGTAATGTATTTGTACATGTATATTTAAGAAGTACAATATAAAACAGTTTCATGTGTGGGTCATATTCCATTACACTTTTAGAATTTTCTGCGGGCCAATTAAAAATGGAGTACAGGCCGCAGTTGGCACCCGGGCCGTAGTTTGGAAACCTAACGCATGAGGCAGGGAAAGGCCCTGGTAAGGGCCTTCCTGGCCTTTCAGCATTCACCGCGAGCCTGATTATATTTACTCTGATACTTGGAAGTTATCACCCAAGTTAAAAAAGAAAAATGTTTATGAAATGATGTGTTTTTGAAAGATATAAGAATGTAACCCCCTAATAAATGGGTTATAATACACGTTCATTATTAGAAGATCAAAGGTTTTACATTTTGTTTCACTCCCATGAAGCATCCCAACACATAATGAATGCTCAATGATATGAATGATGTCGTTTCAACTAAATATGATATTTCTCATGAGATTGGAATACAATTTATAAAGCTATGATTATTATGACATAACACTATGATCAGTGGCGGTTCTAGACCAATTTGAGTGGGGGGGCCAGGCTGGGGCCAGTTATTTTCTGAGGGGGGCACAATAAATGCAGGACGAAAAAGACAAAGTAATTGCGCATGAGAAAACAATGCAATACAGTTATTGGTATTTGTTTCATTACACATATTTATTTCAGATACTTATAGTTACAGTTTCTACGCTCTCATGCAGGGGTCGGGAACCTTTTTTAGGATGAGAGCTACTTTCAAAAAATAAAACAAGCCGTGAGCTACTTTTATTCCTCTTTTTTGTTTTTTGCAGTGTATATATTTAGCACATTTTAACATTATTATATGCTTAACTTTAACCTTTGTGTGCTGTAAGAAAATGTATGCAATTTAATTATTATGATTTTTTGTGAAATGTTGAAGTTAAATGCATCAATCTGGTGCACTTTGAGCACAAAATGAATTTATGGATACAGCTCTCAACACTCAGATGAAAGGGAGCTGTATACTTTTCAATTATCCAAACATCTTTAGAATATGATCACAACCAATAACAAATCATTTAAACTAGTTTATTCTTATCTTATGTTACCTAGTTAGCATTCTTTCTTTTTTATTTATGCATATTTTACTAATTACTCCCCTTTTAAACTTTTTACTACCCCATTCATTTTTGTCCTCTGTGGAGGACATTTGGTTTTGGTCCATAACTATGAGGTTATACATGTCATGCCACAGCATTAAGTCCAATTGTACTCCACAGAGGACATCCTGGGCTTTTCAGACATGTGACCTATGTGGGGGTGTGGCTTTGAAAAAGATAATTTCATTGTATTTGAAAATGCATCAACACAAGCACTATTTATAGAAATAGAAATGGTAAGTTTGTAATTTGGTAATTACCAGTGTTGTGAGGTCAATATTTTTTATTAATTATAGTAAGGGAACATCTTAGGAGTTAGTGTAGTGAGTTTCAGAGCAGTGTAATAATTATTTGACCTACAACTAAATGTTTTTATGAATGTCCTCTGAGGAGGACATGGGGATTTGCTAACTGTTTCCCCCATTTTACACAACACAAATGGAGTCCACTATGGGCCACAACTAACACGTAGGTAGGGTTCGTGGCAGACGGATGCAATGGGAAAACATACATCAAGTGTCAGATGTATCTCTGCATTTGAAAAAAGGATGGAGTACTACAATGGGAGGTGACACAAACCCCCCCCAGAACCGTCCCTGAATATGATTAGTATGTGTGAAGCGTTATCCAGCATCATTTACTGTTAAATATCAGTAATGGATTTTTCATTGCAGGAATTCTTATTGTGTCAACAACATTAACGAACACTTAAAACTTCTTTATAAATGAGTCACAGAATTAATTGTTCATGAAGTGCTTATGAAGGGAAGTTTAAAATACAGGTTTATAGTTCTCAGTAAGGTCAAAGGTCAGTAGTGAAGAGGATCTCCTGGTGGAGCTCACCCTCATGGGCTCGTCGGGGTATCCGGCCTGCCTCCTGCTGCGGAGCAGCTGCTTAGCAAAGCTCTCCTTGATGATAGGGTTGGCATCTAAGGGAGAGAGAAAGGAGAGTTTGACTACAGAGAGATTCAAAGTTTACTCTTATGCTGATTCATCTTCACTGTTCCACAGATTTCCTTCTTGTCATATGAAAGTGATCTCTTTGGGTCTGGGCTAACACAATAGGACTATTACATTTTTAAGAGAATTAAGAAATCACCTTGAAATTGGGATGGATATTTGCCCCAATTTTCTGACTTTTTATGAACATACAATTAATTGAACCGGAGATTAATGAGATATTTATAAAGAAAATACTTGTTGGTTGCAGCCCTAAAAAATATATACAATGTTTGTATGTTTGAGTGTGTGGACTAACCCAGTTGTTTTCTGCATATTGGCTGATCACACTACCTCTCTTTGGGCGCTGTGTTCAGAGCCATGAATAACTCTCTC
>CALSBZ010046833.1:1470299-1483437 GCA_943591055.1 Gobionotothen gibberifrons | reverse complement strand
GTATGGAGAAACACAGTAAGGGAGTCATTCGTTTTCACTTATTTCGCCCTCGTCGTCACAGCACATGAAATCTAATTCTGAACTAATCTGATTACGTTTCGCTACCCGGCCCCTGCAGCTGCTCATACACCAACTTCTTCTGCTCATTGAATTGTAATCCTGAAGGATTTGTTTGGAGTTTTTGGAACTGGGCTTGTATGAGGTTTAGTGGAAATCAATAATGGTTTAAGTGCATTTGCTATATTTAGAATATGTATACATGATCTCAAACCTGAGGTGAACCTGAATTAAGTTTGTAAAACAACTAATAACACAAGCACAAAAAAACGAAGCAATCGTATTGATGGAGTCTGGTGGCTCTGAAGAGGTCATAGATAACGTTCCCCTTCAGAAAGTGTGTGACGTCAGTGAAAATACTCTAAATTAAACGATTAAACGGATATTTTTTTAGGTTGAGCCTCGATTTTAGGTAGCTAAAATACGTGAAGCTTCTGTGCTAGTACTCCTGTCTGTTACTCCAAAGTGGGGTCATGCAGACGTCCAGCTACTGTAGGAACTACACTGAGCATGGATAAAACATCCCCCTTCAGGAACAATGGGTTCTTTGAGGGACTGTGGATGGAAATGAGCTCAAAGCTAAATCTGGCATAGTTACGCTTGACACATTTTATTGTTTTAAGTGTTCATTAATGTGCATTGTCCCTGATAAATAAACGATTACATTACATTTCCACTGCAGCCTGAGTCTGACTATACCCGCCCCAGATAGCAAAACACGTCAAAAGGATTTGAATATGAATTATATATTAATATATCTCACATAGATATGTACAAGGTTATCCATAAGCACTTCTGCTAACCAACAGTGAAGAGTTGATGTTATCAATGGGTCAAGGGTAGAAAAAGTAAACACATATTGTGAATAGATGGATAGATAGATAGATAGATAGATAGATAGATAGGCTCTTTATTGATCCCAAATTGGGAAATTATTTTGATTAGAGATGCTGATGCTGTGTTACTGACAGAACTGCATCAATAGATAATGTACCGATGTTCAGTGTGAAGGTTTTTTTTAGAATATGTTAATCATTTTCTTATAAAGAAATCCGGTAGTTCCTAAAAAAATTGCATAAGATGCGTTTTATTGCAAAGAAGAAACTATTCTTCATCCATCTGTTGATTTCCTCTCAATAGGCCCAATTCACAGTCTCTTTTCAAGTCTGGATGCTTCTGATTTAAAAAATAAATATATATTTTTGATGTTTGAATCTAATTGAAAAGTATATATATATATTTTTTGTTATTAGATCATCCACTGCAGGCATAAAACATGACAGGTGGCAATTGTTGAGTGATGAGGTTGAAGCCATGAGATTCCTTTTTAAATAAATCTTTTTTTTTATTGTCGCCCTTTCATTCAGTTCAATGTTCAATAAAATAATGTTGAAAGTATTGTGTATATATACATGTTCTTCATTCAACAATCAAGCTGTTGTATTCCAGCAGTATAGTTATAGCATCAGAAAGGCAACTTTAACATGTTTATAGCAATTCATATTATCTTTGCATATTTTTCTCATGAAGTGAAGCTTCACTGAGAGCCTCAGTGAAGCTTCACTGAAATATCATCAGAAAAAAAGCATAATTCATAGTCGATAGTATTTTTTTATATGGAGTCTTTATAAACAATGTGCCCGTCTTGTCGGCCACCGCCCCCCCCCCCCCCCCCCCGTGTGTGTTTTTCATGATTTTTTTTTAAAGTATTCTCAGACAACATAAAAACATTTTCCCAGCCGAGTATTGTATGTCTTTTCTTTAAAAGTCCTCTGTCCTCCTTCCCTCTCCAGCTGGTTCTGAAGAGCTCCAAGATGCCCATGCAGGTGGACGGAGAGCCGTGGGCCCAGGGTCCCTGCACCATCACCATCACCCACAAGACCCAGGCCCTCATGCTGTACCACAGCGCCGAGCAGACCGACGACGACGACGAATCCAGCGCCTCTGAGACGGAGAGCACCACCCCTCACGACTCGCCCAGGCCCCCGGGGCCCGCCTCCGCTCGTGCATGACCCCGCCCAAACATCATGTTATCTGAAGGTCCTCTTTTCTTAAGTTTCTTATTCCTTCACCTGCAGTGTATATTCATCTTAAATCTTTGAACACACTTTATCCTCAAACTGCTTTGATGAAAATATGTGTTTCCGTGTAATCATTTCATATATTTTAAGAGCGCTCGCAGGGGTTAGAAAGCTAGGTTCTAAAAAATTGTAGATTTTCTCTCTGCCTTTTATCTCCACGCTCCCCAATATTTGTAACCCGTAGTTTAGCCACAGGCGGGACAGTCAGGGGGGGTGAATATTTTGGAGAAAGTCTCCTGTATTAATTACACTGTATTTACAGTTGAATGCCCAGTGTAGCCCTGCAGGTATCAGTGAGCCACCCTTAACAAGCTGTCCAGGTTCAAACCCCACAAAGCCATGTCTAAATCCACAGCATTATAATAGGAAAAAACAGTGTTGTCAATTATGAAGAGGAGTTTTGGCTTTATGTCTATTTTTTACTCCAGAAAGAGCACACGTTTACACAGCACAGAATATCTGTTTATTTCAGGCTCACAGTTATAAGGTTCTCCTGCATTTGTCACCTGTTTCAAGGCTTTGAAATGTGTTAGCCAGAAGGTCTCTGAATCTAAATGGAGCAAGGCCTCTGGTACAACTGCAGTGTGTTGTCAATCACTGGACATTGTTGTTGTTTTGTTTACTTCATGGTGCCCTGTCTCAAGTAGCTCCCAAAACTGCTAGATTGTACTTAGATACAGGAGCTACGGGAAACAGACAACTTTTATTTTGAAAGTACTGCCAAATAACTTGTCAGAGGATATTTTTGTGCGTACTGGTAAAACCTTTTGTTCTTCCTCTTCTTTACATAGTTCCTCCAGTTTACATCCGTTGTGTTGCACTGTTTTGCCACTTCCACTGATATATACCTTCCACTGCTTAGGATGTAGGTTATATAAAGATGCTGGCCGTTGATGTTGCTGCCAAGTGATAACTGCTGATGAGATTAAGCTGTCCTATGTTGTTATTTACTTTATTCAAGTAAGCCTCCTGCATCATTTGTGAATTACCAATGGTCACCACAGGGTGGCAGGCTAAAGACAGTATGTTCTGTAGAGGGGTCCAGAAGAGTTGGTCCTTTACTTAAACCTCTACAGTTTATTAGTAATACCATCGGTTACATGCATGTACTTCTCTGTGCACTGTTCACATGCACATTGCGCTAACTGTCAAGTTTTACTAGTGGCATCTTTTGTCAACTGTTTAGTCGATAAAATGCTTGAAAACTGTTAAAAAGGTCCATTCCAGTTTCTGAATTCCAAGGTGATTTAAATGTCAAAACCCCATAGATATTAACTTGAATAGGATATACTGTAAAACAGAGAAATTGAGTACATCTCAATCCTCAAAAGGCTGAAAACAGCATTTTTATTGAAATGTTGTTCAACAATGAATCGATTGAACAATGAATTGCTCATTAATTTTATTTCCATCAAATGTATAATAAGTTGACTTTTGCATTGAATTGATGCAGCTCTAACATTAATTTGACCCTCTGAGGTGGTCCTGTTTTGGTGGCAGGTAACCAAGCCTCATGGTTTCATCACCCTATATTTGTTTGATGAATGTCTTATTGCTCAAGGACACCTGTATAACCTTTTACCTTATCATCCATGTTTATCAGAGTTGTGTGTGTTGTGTTGCACTGAATTAGCTTAAATGTAACGGGTTTATTTGCAGGTTTGTAGCCACGCTAGCAGCATAGTTCTGTTTAGAACACTCTTTAGAGTTGAATACCTTGATAATTGTTGGATGCACATTTGTACAGATATTGCTGGTCCTCTGAGAATGAATCCTAATGATTGTGTTGTACTCAGTATTTAGTTAAAGCCACTAACAGGTCAAAAATGTGCTTTACGAAAACAGTTCTAGATGTAATTTCTCTCATCTTAAGATGTAGTTGGAGACTAATGTTAGATAGCACGCTAACATGCTAAATATCAGTCTAATACATCCTTACTGTATGTATGACAGCACATGCTGACATGCTAGCTTACCGCCTTAATCGGAGATAGACCTTAACACCAATGGTTTTGAGCTCAACATGCACTAATACATATTTTGATCTTATAAAATGACCAAGTGAAATGGGTGACTGGTAGTGTCAGACCCAGAGAACTTTCACCAACTCCCCTAAGATTAGCATCTTTCAGTTCATAGGTTTGTGTTTGGCCTCCCTGTTTTGGTTGAATCTCATCACTCTTGTTTTCAGCAGCAGCAGAAAGCTGTTTTTAGCATAAAAAGCTCTGATAACCCCGACTGTATGTTCCCTGCCCTGCTCAAATGGCACACAGACAAAGCAGCACCTAGCTAGTGTGCTAGCTTAGTGGCAAAATACCGAGACATTTTCCCGGGAGATGGTACAGACCCAAACTGAGTTACAAAAAGAGAGAAAATTGCAGTTAGGGTTTTCAGGTTGCCAAAAACATTACTTTAATTGAATGTTGCTCAATGTCTGCTAGATGTGTAAGTAGGCTTTAGTTTGATCATTATATTTTGCACTGATACTTGATAAAGCCATAATGTGTCAAACGTGTAAGTTAATGCGCCTGGATGGGCGAAGCTTTGGTCTGATGAAAGTGGAGGGTAACCTTTTTGACTTATGTAAAGACACAGCTTTTTTGTGATACCACGATGACATTTTTGTGAAAAGGATTAACAATTGCAAGCTGTTCTTTTCATTTTCAAACCATCCAACCCGTGTTTCCAGGCGTGTACTGACTATTACACCTTACAAGCTTGCTGGCGTGGCTAAAGACGTTCCCTTGTTCTCTTGTTATGGGTTGAGGGACATGACTGATGTTTGTATATGTTTCCAATTCAAACCTTTCAGTTAATTATTTGTTAAATCTTGGCCGATATAGCAGTATTATAGAATCCATTCATCAAGGAAAAATTCACTGTGTTCTGTGTTACAAATTGCTTTAGTTAATAACGAATATATATTTGAATATACTTATATTTTCTGCGGTCAAATATGTGTCAAAAAGGAACCGTAAAGGCTGATAAGAATGTGCCATTTATTTCACTTTGACTAAGATTTATTCTTAAGAGCAAGCCTTACGTGGCCTCTGCTGAATGAGAACAAAAAGGAACTGTTTTTGGGAGAAAACAAGCTTTTATTGGTAACAATCATGTAATCATAGCTGTTTACAAAAATAGGATTTGGTGAAATGGATTTTGACTGAACTGAATGTAATGATCTTTTGAATTGAAAGACATTCCCATAAATATTTTCATATATAAGCCACATGTGTCTGTGTTTTAAGTGGATGTATTAAAAATGACTGCTGCTATGATCTCTAGTTAGATGTCCCAGCAGCCAGAAGCTCACACTGACATTGTAATAGCGGGATATCATTTACATTTGACCACAGGTTGAGTTGAATGGCTTTGAAATGTGGTGTTCATTACAATCTAATTGCTACCATTCTCCATAATATACACATATACATATTCTCATTTAAAAATATACAGTACCTATCTATAACGATTATTATTCCAAGTGAAAAACACCAAATGCTGGCTCTGTGTATGTGTGTGTATGCCATTTATTTTAAGCCTCACAATAGTGCCCTTCCCTGTCATGTGAAGTGATGATCAATAATCTCCACATTAGAAGTCATTTTGATAAGGCTGTGTGTAACTTGTAGTTGATTTCTCTGATGGCTTCTGTGTTTGTTGTGTTTACTGGTTTCCTTTCATATTTGGCTTATATCCTCCTGGTGCATTTTGTGGCGGCCTTCTGTCTATAGAAAAAATACAAAAAAGGTTTCTTTATTAATTCATTTGTAGTGTGAGAGTTTTGTCAAACTGAAAATGTCTCAAATCATGCTGGAACTAAATTCTCTAAAGCTTAAGTACAACGCGTGTAGTTATTACTGAAAACTGTTTTAGTTGCTCTTAAAGCGCTAAGGGCTGTAAGCTAGTACGACATCTGTGACACATAATCATTACTGTAGAAGCTCCTTTCAGGTTTTATAATTAGATTTGTTTTGCTTCTATTATGACATGTCTCCATGCTTTAATGTTCAGAAAGCTCTTCTCATACTGCCTGTGCTGCTGCACCTCTTTTTACCCTCTGTCTGAAACCAGAACCCAGTCTGCTCTGATTGGTTAATTGGCCGGCTCTGTTGTGATTGGTCAACCGCTTATGTCCCGCTCCTCACATACAATGTTTTGGAGCGCTAGCCAATAGAAACTCATGTGTTTCTTAGTGATATCACTTTGTTACAAAAGTAAACAAAGGAGTCCAATGGAAGCGTTTCAGGCGGGGTCTCCTTAACAAACTTGGTCTCCTGTGTGGGCGTGACCTTTAAACAGTCAGGATGAAATAACACATTATTTCTGTATCTACAAGTTGTCCAGGCCGGGTTTCATGGAAAACATCCAAGAAAAACACACTGATCAACGTGTTCACTGTGCCACCACCTTCATGATAAATACTGGGCCACCACAGAGTCAGTACTGTTGACTATTGGCAAGAGAAACTAAATCCACACCCAATATGAATCATTGTGAAGGCATGGCAAGTCAAAAATAAAAAGACTTACCGCAAGCTACAGTGATAGGTATGTTGTTTAAAAACCAGATACAATAAAAGCAAATATAGAGATAGAAAGAGTTATTATGGGGAGCAGAAAACTATCAGCTAAAGTGTTTTGTTTCCTTAATGGGGATCATGCCCTTGGATACCCCAAGAGAGTCAGAGGTCCACTTTCCATATTTTCTCAAAATCCTGTGGGAAACGGTAAGTATGCAACATAAACTGACATTAGTGATGAGATTTTTAGTAGAAAAGCGAAATATAATTACAGTGGAAATGGTGTAGTCTCTGTCACTCCATAGTTTTGTTTCAGTGTCCTGGGTTTTATCAGCTACTCTCTGTTGGAGTTTCTTATCATACTGTTACCATATTGTGGGGCCCATAGTCATATATTGCCTGGTATTGGACATGAAACGGCATTATATTGCAAAAGCACTTTGTATTTCTCGGTGTTTAAAAATGTGTAATTCTCCAATATATTTCCATTTGCAATGCAAACTTTAATACTTATTAGGTGAAATTATAGTTACAAGGAGTAAAGTTCACAAAGGCACAGACTGCAGCTCAGGGGTCCCACAGGTAGAGCGCAGAAGAGGTAAAGCTACCACCTATAAGACCGTGCCAAGAGTATGCAGCTTCATTCAGGTATGTGCTTGTGTTTTATGACCTAAGTTATGAAAATATATGTTGAAGTATTGACACGGATGTATAATGTATGTATAATGTATGTAAACGTGCGACAAACCAGCGGTAATGCAGATAATATATTTGTATAGTACTTTATCTTAGTTTTACCATTGACAAGTGTGTCAGGTGCGTTACCTGCTAGCTGGATATGGACTAACTCCTGTAGTAGTGTAACCACTTATAACACGTCTATGATAGGGCCAGGTTCTCCCGCAAACAAAATCAGTTTTACAATTATATTGTTTTAAATGTTGCACTTTAATGCTACGATCTATAGCGTGTATTACTGTATAGACTTTGCGATGAGCCCACATTTAGACCAAACGCTATTCAGAACATCACGTAAGAAAGTTTATGCGCGTTACACTCGGCCGCCTGTTCTGAGTTTGGAGCCTTCAAAAAATGAATTGACATCAGGAAACGGCTTATAACCACTAGTTTTAACTACTTAAAACAGTTTGTTAAGGGGATTTTATACAACAGGGAACAGAGTCTCAAGCTGTATTGGCGTTGAGCGGTGAGTAGACTATTTCCATATTCATTTGATCTTCTGCTGCTTATTGCGTAATGTCGCTCTGCATGGTGTGAACTTATTTGCTGCTGTGATCAGCTGTTAGCCAAGTGTAAGGCCCAAGCAATGATGTTGCTCATGTTTTTTGGTTTTTAATGTGTGCCTTTACGCACAAGCTCATGCATGCTGATGTTTACCTGTGTTAGTGCCGCAGTGCACTATGCACATTTGCAAAAGAGGTTTGGATGTTGCTGCTTGTTTGTTTGTGTGTATGTGTGAGCGATGTGCGTCTCTACGCAATGTTATTGTAATTTATGCCGCCCCCACATGACGGTAAGTGAAGTAAACAGATTTTATTGATGTCAATTTTTAACGTGAAACAACATTGTGTGTGTATGATTGTATCTTACTCATTGTCTGTTGTCCTGCCATGTATGGAGGATTCCAATGCCAGCCTGTGTGTGTGCCCATAAAAGAATTAATGGGCACATTAAAAGGCATGAGTAATGGCTGGATGGGTGGACGACCCACACTGTGGGACCTCGGCGCTCTTCTCTGCTTTGGAGGCTTGGTTACTTCGGAAACAGGTCAGAAGACATTTTGTGAACCCACAGTCATGGATTAAAATATTTTCCTTATTGTTTATTAACACTTCAGAGATTCAGTAAGCACAATACACACATTGACTAGAAGATATCCACAAATGTCTTTTTTTATGTGAATAAGAGCTAGGACGTGCACAGAAATGTGTGTGTGTTTATCCAACACATGACAGATGTTTTATCATAGGTATAATTATAGAGATGAACATACTATCTTCTGGCTGAGATCCAGTACTTTTAGTTGCAGGTCCTGAGACAGTCTCTGCTTTTTGCTCTGTGAACATTAAATGGACTGCATTAGTACATCTCTGTGGTAATGATTACACAAGGGACAGGTTTTTTTTAACACTCAGAATGTCAAATAGTTCCAGAACACCAATACGATTTGCATTTGATCTCGAACAAAACTCGACAGGATTGACTTAATTATCATTTCATAATACATCACAAAACACAAAATATAAAATGTATATGTATATTCACCTGGTTTAAGTGTCAGCAGTCGGGCCTCAACAGGCTGTTTGAGGATCTCTGCCAGGTGCTGCTTCAGAGCAGCAGAGCAGGCTTGTGATGCTGTCACCTTCTTAGAGTCCAGGTTGACTTGAGGCATGTGAGGGTCAAACTTTACAGCCTTCGGTAAGTTAAATGAAGCCTGTGAGGAACAAGGGGAAAACTAGTAATGAATGGATGAGTTTTTCCCCAAGTCTTTCAAAACATGGCTTTAGGTGTAGGGTAGAGCACAATGCATTGCTCTTGTTTAACAATCACGATGATGCAAGTACGTTTTGTATTTATAAACACTGGTACAATGCCCGTTCAAAACATGCATGATCAGAACAGGCCAATTGCATCGGCTCTAGTATTGCGCTTCCTTGGGTCTCCTTTTTTTTAGCAACCTTAATAACACATAAATTAAGTGGACTATAGTGGATAACTCAATTATGTCCAAGCATTAGTAAGGATCCCTTTAATACACTACACGGTGTGTACATACCGCACTAGTGTGAAGTTTATGGGATGAACCGTAATCGAGAATAACAAAGAATAGACATGGATACAGAGACTCCTTCCATCTTAGTCCCATCTTAGTCCCAAATGTCCATGTCGTTTTTCAAGCTGAGGTATTAAAACTGCATGTTTGAAACAATCCAAAATATATTTCATTCACTATTAAATATCACAGAGAAGCATCAAATCTTCACTTGTGAAGATTTGATGCTTCATGGTGATTTAAACAGGTAGATACATAACTGTACGGTGGCCCTGAAGTGCAAGACACCACAGCATTTCAGAAAACATAACATCATTTCACAAAACACTACAGCATTTCAGAAAACACAACAGCATTTCAGAAAACACTACAGCATTTCAGAAAACGCTACAGCATTTCAGAAAACACAACATCATTTCACAAAACACTACAGCATTTCAGAAAACACAACAGCATTTCAGAAAACACAACAGCATTTCAGAAAACGCTACAGCATTTCAGAAAACGCTACAGCATTTCAGAAAACACAACATCATTTCACAAAACACTACAGCATTTCAGAAAACACAACAGCATTTCAGAAAACGCTACAGCATTTCAGAAAACGCTACAGCATTTCAGAAAACGCTACAGCATTTCAGAAAACACTACAGCATTTCAGAAAACACAACAGCATTTCAGAAAACGCTACAGCATTTCAGAAAACACAACATAATTTCACAAAACACTACAGCATTTCACAAAACACTACAGCATTTCACAAAACACAACATTGGACGGAAAGGGTATTCCTTTAGGGAGAACACTTCTTGTTTGTGATTGGACAGAGTCAGCCAGAGAAGCACTGCTGTGATTGGTTGTTTTTGCTGCCAGTCAAGAAATGACGCCCAACAGCGCAACATGTCCCAAAGCATCAGCGGCAAGGCCGGCTTAACCATATGGGCAACCTGGGCAAGTGCCCAGGGGCCCTTGAGCAAAGAGGGCCCTCAGTGATTTTTATTTTTATTTTTTTCGGGCACAACCTCACTCATCATACATTGTTTTAAATGACACTCACGGTACGTCCACACAGCCGCGTAAAAAAAATCTTGAAAAACTTGGAGGTGGGCGTGTCTGAAGCTTGCCGATTTTTCCCTCCCAGCTTGCACGCGGTTTGATTGGCTAGCGCTTGTACTGTCAGATTTGCATAAACGGGATTTGATTGGCTGACGCTTCCACCTCAGCTTCAAAAGTTGAACATTGCTCAACTTTTGAATCCTGAAAACCCTGGAAATCTTCGCGTTGCTTCCCCAGAATGCAGTTCGGCGAAAAGCGAGGCAAAGTGACGTCACCCCATTCAAAGTCAATGGGCAGAAGCGTTGGAAGATTTTTTTAACGCTGCTGTGTGGACGGGCCGTCACTCTTCGCCATAAATAACACAGCTTTTCCATAGGGTCAAATTACTGTAGGTCTCTGTACTGTAGGTCTCACTATGTATGCGCTCAACTTTATTACTACACGGCGGCGGTGTATAGCCGAATCACAGCCCCACCCTTGAGCAACCACACAATTTCACTACATATTTTACTTTTGTAACTCTCGATGTTTGTGACAAATAGAACTCCTTGTGTACTTGTAGCCAGCCAGTCATATGTTGGCATTAAGTGGGGTGCTGTTCTGAGGTTTTGATTGATATTACCTAGGTCTTCTTGAGCCATACACTGTCTTGAGATCTTATGCATTGTATCTTTGTCTTGTGATTTTTGACTGAAAGGGCAAAAGGCTAGACCTACTTTGGTTGGACTATTACCTCATTCACACCAACGCAACTCCGGTTCAAGTTGCTACAGGTTAGTTTAGCCTGATCGATCCGATTCCGATAGGATTTACATGGAGATACGCCCCCCTCTCCAGCGCGTCTTGTTTGAATGACAGGAGTAAACACAGCTGACAGCCGCGGTGAAACTCGAGCGATGCAATGCGAAATAAACATGAATTAATGCTTTATTAATGTGTGTACACTCCTGTCATTCAATACATACTTTTTTCGAAATAAGGTCCCATGGAGGTCCACCGGAAGGGGAGGGACTTCGCCACTTTCCGTAAAAGTTGAAATGTTGAAGTGTTTTGCGAAAATGCTGTTGTTTTTTGTGAAATGCTGTAGTGTTTTGTGAAATGCTGTAGTGTTTTGTGAAATGCTGTTGTGTTTTCTGAAATGCTGTAGTGTTTTGTGAAATGCTGTGGTGTTTTGTGAAATGCTGTAGTGTTTTGTGAAATGCTGTGGCGTTTTGTGAAATGCTGTAGTGTTTTGTGAAATGGTGTGGCGTTTTGTGAAATGCTGTGGCGTTTTGTGAAATGCTGTGGCGTTTTGTGAAATGCTCTAGTGTTTTGTGAAATGCTCTAGTGTTTTGTGAAATGGTGTGGCGTTTTGTGAAATGCTGTAGTGTTTTGTGAAATGCTGTAGTGTTTTGTGAAATGGTGTGGCGTTTTGTGAAATGCTCTAGTGTTTTGTGAAATGCTGTAGTGTTTTGTGAAATGGTGTGGCGTTTTGTGAAATGCTCTAGTGTTTTGTGAAATGCTGTGGCGTTTTGTGAAATGCTGTGGCGTTTTGTGAAATGCTGTAGTGTTTTGTGAAATGGTGTGGCGTTTTGTGAAATGCTCTAGTGTTTTGTGAAATGCTGTGGCGTTTTGTGAAATGCTGTAGTGTTTTGTGAAATGCTGTAGTGTTTTCTGAAATGCTGTAGTGTTTTGTGAAATGCTGTGGTGTCTTGCACTTCAGGGCCACCGTATAACTGGACTGTGTATGGTCAATGTGATTCATTGTGTCCAAGTTATATAACAGTGAGCGGTAGTGTCTAGTAATAACTGTAGTTATGAATCAGAAACATTTTTTCTGTAATTGATTTTGAAAGAGCAACAGCAAATAGGGAATTCCAAGATCCACCCAATCGTTTAAGCTGACCCCAACATTGCTGCAGTGTAGCAAAGTACATATGGAAAGCACTTTCCACATTTTAATTGTCATCTCTCTTTGTATATTCCATCTCATTTGTTTTCCTGTGACATTGTAAATCTCACCTGTAGAAAGGCCATGGTTTGGGATTGACTCAGCAGATTGTTGATGGATTCTCTGGCTTTTGTCATCTTCTCAGTATTCACAGTCAACCTCTTCATGTGGTCCTGAAGTTTCGTCTGGCCAATCTCCAGCTCGCTGTCCACCTCATGTTGGGCGTTCTGTTCTTCTTGGACCAACATATCCCGGATCTGCTGATACACAGCTGCCAATGCTGTCTTTCTTTTTGTGGCTGCATCCTAGGCATATATATATACAGGAACCAGTTAAAAGGCAAATTGGCAAATTTCCATTTGTAAAGGAATGAATAGTTCATTTATATTGTTTGGCAAACTTGAAAAAGTACCTTCAGCTTGCTCTGCGTGTTATTCATCTGAAACATTAAAGTCTCTGTCTTCTCAATCTTTCCATTCAGCAAACCCAACTTTTCTCTGAGGTCGGCCTACAAAGACAGATGTGAAACATAGCTTCAGTACACCGCTTCAAAGGAAGGCTTTTTCAGCACCAAATGTCACCTTCATTTAATCTTTTTAAATGTTTATATTTTTCTCTAATGACCAATTTCGTACATACATATATTTTTTCCCTCAAAAGAAACAAACTAATCTTTTGATATACTTAAAAAAAAAAAA
>CALSBZ010046833.1:1446528-1465299 GCA_943591055.1 Gobionotothen gibberifrons | reverse complement strand
GACAAAACATTAATTTGTCTTCAGGCAAAGAAAACAATTGAAAAGAGCATCTTAAAAAATGGCATCTCCAACGATTACCATTTAGGTCTGTTCACAGGTGTTGAGGACGACTAATGAAGCTTAGCGCAAGTTCAATCAGGAAGACCAATATCCTCTGGTGTTACACGTCATTTCAATACTCTCTCCTCTCTCAATAAGTGATCGGGGGTGTTACTCCCCAGCTAGCCAATCATCGCACCCGCTAACCCCTTTAAATCTGCTCTTCCCTCTCTGTCAGTTGTCATTTCAGGTGTCAATGCGCAAGTATACGTGTCACGTGTTCATGTTTAAGGCAAGCAGCAGCAGGGCTTCGTCCCAGCTCCAGGCATATATTCATCAGCTCCGCAGTCTTGCGGATTAAGCTACAGGCGGCGTTCCCCAGTCGGCTAGCGGTTCCAGCCGGCCGCCCCGCAAACCCGGACGCGGGAGGAAAAGACAAGGAAATCGGCTCCACGGAAGTTCCTCCGGCTTAATGGAAATGGCCTACTTCACGCAAACAATTGACGCACGCCTTTAGTCTCTCGAGAGGGCACCACTGGCATCAGGGCCGCTCAAATGCGGTGCTTCCGGCTCCACGCGGAACGGGCCATCATCGCAAGCGAAGCTTTACCCATCTCTGGCTTCAACCACAACCCCTCCTGCAGGCAGGCAGGGCTTAAGCTACATCCCATTGAAGCTACTTCTCCTCCCGGCTCAGCACTTTACTACCGGACACTAAGTGTGTCATAGGCGGCTAGCAGGTTCATTGCACAGCCCAGGCTCTCGCCTCTTTTCCTGCGCCTCACTCTAAAACAGGCGTCAGGGTAGCGCTGACAAGAGGCAGGTGCAACAACACAGCGTTACCTGAAATGAACGGTGTTTCGTAGGGCTTCTTTTCCCCAATAACCAAGTCGCTGCACATTATCCCGCTTATGACACGACCAGATACTAAATAATTAGGAATTGACTAGGAATGATTTATTGACTGAAATGATCGTATTTTCTTTTTTCCTTTTTCTTCTCCACTAAGAAATATTCCGTTTCTCGGTGCACCAACGGCTGGATCTGCGACAACAACATCTCCTCGGCAGCACTGTCCAAATCCGTTCACAGTCTCGATCCACTAAATCCTTACACATTACAGAGGTGAATTAGGTTCAAAGGTGAAATATCGCGGCATGACGTAACTGTTTACGTCGCCGTTTTTTCTCCCAATACCGCGTCAAACAAACATCAATAGAGGATTGCGTCGGGTAGTTTTCTAATCATACGAAGCAGATTCAATCAGAACTACTTCTTCAAACTATTCTTTTCTATAATGCCGTGATGTATCGGTCATCAGGTGGTTCAGCGGCATTAACGCCGCTGCAGTGCGTGTGCACCGGAGCGTATTCCATTGTTAACTCACACGCCAGCGGTCGCCGTTAAGCACTCACGGTCCGACTGTCACATAAGCAGCCGATACTTTTTCCCATCTCTCAGCGACGCGTTTCAGTATGAATTTACGCCGTCGGCATCACAACACCGCCATTAAGGTTCTCTGGCATCCTACAGGTGATGTTGCTTAGCAACCGAGCTAATCAGTCATCTTGACTACTGTCAATATCATTGGGGCATTAAACCGTTTCCTACACAATAATAGATTCTTAGTGCTGCCCGACTCGTATAAGCGCTACTGCTCGTTACAACTCTATTCGCTTTAGCGTATGCTACTAGCATGACTGGTATTGCTCAGGGCAATCTCGATGACAACGGTCAATGTTCCCCCTTTCTACGCATCGAGATAACGTAATCTTAATAGTGTGCAGGCCAAGGCTGGCTCTTCAAAGCAGATATTAACGACGCGCTTTAAAGTTCCCATCATCCGTTCAGCGGAACTCTTTCAGCCTCAAGCGGGAGTCAAGTAAGGAGAAACTACGCGTGCACCGGCTATTCGGGTAAATAATATTAATAGTTGTCTCTCCCCAGTGCATCACCCACTGCTCAGGGAGATCCCCTCATGCATTGCTTTACGCCATCTAGTGTTCAAATACAACACTACTAACCTATAACTTCCGCTCAACTGGGAAAAGAGAAGAAGAAAGAAGAGAGAAGAAGAAAGAAGAAGAGACTCCTCCAGGAGCACAGCGTTCCTAATCACGAGGAACTATAGGCCCAGTCACACACCCGGATTTCCTAGGCATCACATCAAGCTCATGGTATTAATGTTCCTCTAACCAAACTGCGTGCATCCACATAAACGTCAAGGCGTATACAGCAAACATCTCCAACGACAGTTTCTCTTCCTCACCGGGCAAACGTACTTCGCATGCGGATAATCTTCGGCACGCCATCATCTCCCGTTTCCTGGATGTGGCATCCGCCGGCCTCACGACGACCGCGTTTTTCCCCGACTCTTAAGGACGTGCACTGCACATCCTCCGTTTTGGGGGGAATATCTGCATGAGATCATGCGCATAGCGGCACGCTCAGATTTCCACTATTGCTACACATTTATTATCACACTCGCTGGATCTAACACTAGCGTCCCTCCATCATTCTCATTTCAGATGATAGACGACAGTCTTAATCACTCAATCAGCTTATCAGCATCTATGACTCATCCTGGCGCACTTAACCGCTAATTAAGCTGGACTATATCATGTGCATGTCCCAGTATTTAACTAAGTGTAGGCCTTTTTCTACGTGCATCCTGCACTTCATTCTTATTCTCGGGTTCATGCTCACTTGGCTCGTGTCAAGCCAGGTTACGATATTCATGCATCAGTGTACTCAAGCTAACAGCTCTCGTGCATTACATTGTCTACATCTCCCTCTTCGCCCGGACATCGGCTCGTGCTGTCAATCCAAGATCTCTCCAGTTTACCTATGGTAAATATGCATATAACTGGTGGTGGTGTCTTAATAGCATATCAGGGCTTTCGTTCAGATAGATAACCCTTCAAGTACAGGTCGTGGCCAGTGGGACTGCGTCATGTTTAACCCTGCAAGTGCAGGTTGCGGCCAGCGGGTATGCGTCATGTTTAACCCCGCAAGTGCAGGTTGCGGCCAGTGGGTCTGCGTCATGTTCAACCCTGCAAGTGCAGGTTGCGGCCAGTGGGTCTGCATTATGTTTAACCCTGCGAGCGCAGGTTGCGGCCAGTGGGCCTGCGCCATGTTTAACCCCGCTATGCCAGGCGTTAACCCATGGTCGGCGTTCATGTAAGCCCGGCAGTGATTCCGGCATTCTCATCATGTTCCCGTGTTAATCTCTCATTTCCTCCATAGATCTCCGCAGTCAGCCCGTAAGGTAAGAAATGCTTCACATCTCAGTACTTCATACTTCACTTCTTTTGGGGGTTCATCGGAGCGGTTTTCCCCTCCTGAATGATCATCCTGCAAACCGGGGCCTAATCGCCAAACATCATTTCATTCACTTGTTGTTATCCGTCAATCACTATTTCTTCATATTACGTGTCCCGGTAATAAACATGTATTTCATACATCACGTCTCTCCTGATTGAAGTGAATGCATAGGTGAACACGTTTAAAAAATAAGGCAGACTGGCTAATTTCCCGTTTGCAATTTAGGTGGAAGGTTTTGAGAACATTTGTAGAATAAAATCATCTGGTACAGCTGAATCGATTTGAGTTTTTCTTACTCCAAAATATGTTGTCATAGTAAATCAGTAGAGTACTCTTTTATTGAATGGCTTCTTCCTGGTTGATTAAAATAAGGTGGAGGAGTACTGCTTCTGGGTTGGATTATCCCACCTAAATCCAAGAGGTTTTCTGTTGAGCGTTCTTCATTCTTTTGTCCAATATTGTCTTTTGCAGCTTCGAGAGGTTTTAGTTCTGAAGATAAAAAAAGATAGTACATACATTTAACTGCAGTAATCATTCTGAAGAGCTGTCAAAGGGATATTTCTGATGGTTTGAAACGGGGTTTGTATAAAAGGTACAGGAGAAAAAGGTCAGAACACCCCAGTCTGAAGAAACATACAGTATATTGAACTGCTGTGGACAGTGGCAGCAGCAAAACCTATTTTAGCCATCTAAAAAATAAATAAAACGTGTCTGTTGTTCGAAGCTGGGGACGTGCCAACAGCCATCTACTGTATGTTACGTAGTGACTATAGAGAAATAAAACTGGCCTTCACTTCAAAACTGTCCCTTTAAGTCTTATTCAATTGCAAATCAACATGCACAATCAAAACATACTTCTTACACTAAACAACAAACAAGTACAAGTACATCACACACGTTTTCTCTCATTGATATAAATGGGGTGGACAAAATATTAATAACAGGTCTCAGTAGGACACATTAAGAGTTCAATAGCACCAAAACTACCACATCCAAAATGACCGTTAAGTTGAATCAACACCTCCTTAAAAAAACGGAATATTATAACTTTCATAAAAAGGTAGAATTTGTTGCGAATAAACTTGAGTGTTATCCATATGTGGGACCAAATATAGACACTTTCTTACTTTGAGACTTCTCCTTTGGGCCTGCTTTGTGTTGAGAACCTGGACCTGTCCGTTGCGGCTCTGAGAGAGGGAGAAACAAAAGAAAAGGAACATGTTATACTAGAGCCAGACACAATCCTCATGTGTTCTTAAAAGCCCCTTGTTTTAAAAAAAAAAAACATACATCATAAGGCAAGTGAGAACAATTCATTCTGGTGATCCATTTATTTTAAAGTCTTATCTTAAAAAGGGGTCTTATTATGCTCATTTTCAGTTTAAAATGTGTATTTTGTGCCTCTACTGCAGTGTTTCTCAAAGTGGGGGGCATTATAGGGGGGGCGGCACGAGAGACCAGGAGGAAAAATGTTTTTTTTTAAAAATTAAAAATCATAATTAGACAAATAATGTGCAAATAATATGCTACAGTACAAGTACGTCTGGGTCTCCGTGTTTCATTCAAGCTCGGCTCTGTGTGTGGAACGAGCCATTTTGTGTGCAAGAGAGAGAGAGCGAGAGCGAGAGCGAGAGCGAGAGCGAGAGCGAGAGAACCGGAGAACCGGAGAACCGGAAATCGTTGTTGTTAGCTTCTGGTGCTAGCGAGCTAGTGGCCGGGTCTCAAACGTTTTGGTCACGATTTATGTACACAATTATTTCCGAGGCACACGTTTATATGATCATTATAGTTATACAAAAATAAGAGAATAAATTAAAAACAGGTATAAAATAATATATGACAGTAAAAAAAGAATAACGTTTAAAAGGGGAGTGATTTGTAAAATATCCATAAAGAAAAAGTAAATCTGTTTACAGTTCTGTGTCATATGGGTGTTGAGAGATGTATCCATAGATCTCTTCATGTTGCTCTCAAAGTGCACCAGATTGATGCTTTTAACTTCAATATTTAAAAAGAAATCTTCCCGGGGGAGCATGCCCCCGGACCCCCCTATGTGAGGTCCACACACCACCTATAAAAATAGCACTTTACCCCTGCTTACACCTATATGCTGTGAGCTGATTATCGAGCCTTCATTGTAACAGTCGCGGGTACACTGTGTGTGTGGGGAGTGTTGCAGTAGAAAATTCAACTGTAGCGCCCGGTACATTAATGGGAAACCCTAAATGTTTGAGCACCCTTTATGAAACTTCAAGCTACCCCACAGCACCCCCAAAAGAAATCTCTGGCGCCGCCACTGAGCCTGCAACCCCGTTTTGAAGAAATATGCAGTGCAGAACAGGCTCATTGCAGCCACTAATGCTAAGACACACTTTTTTGCCAATATCAGCATTTTCTTTCTTTTCATTTTTTTGCACAGATTGCAAAGTGGCAAAGTATTATAACGTATTGTTCTAGCAAAGGGATTGCACAATTGTATTATGTATTTATTTTTTGACCACACAGACTTATGGAGCATTGTTTTATTATCACTGTTCTAGCAAAGGAATGCTCACGTTCATATTGATGTATTTTAATAAATGTTAACTTGGCCCATTACGTGACTATTTGTCTTGGGGGAGCCCTACTTTTTATTTTCTCCAAAGGGGGGTCCTGACAGAAAAAGTTTGAGAACCACTGCTCTACTGTGACATGTTTACATGCTTTATTGTTCAAACCACTCTTTCTTTTTTAAGTGTGTCAGAGAGAAATGTTTTCTCAATATAGAAAAAAATAGTTATTGATCTTGTATTTGAGTCATTAACAAAACGATATAATCGTTTTGGATGAGACTTAGAAATGAGATCACTAAAATTAATTCCCCTTGTGATAGTTGAACATACCTGATTCCTTGTAAGTTCCAGGGCCAAAGGGTGAATTTCCCCCATAAGCTCCTGAGAACACAATAGATAGTGTAATTATAATCTTATTTTAAATGCAGAATTCAACTTTTACCCCAGCACCACCAAACGATAAGCACCAATTTGAGGAATATCTTGAAATCGAGTAAGAGTCGCATCATTTATTTGATTTTCTTGGATTTTTTGTTCCACCATCAAATCAAAGCAAATCAGGTTTTATTTATATAGCACATTTTAAAAACGATTTTTGGTCGAGCCAAAGTGCTGTACATGCAAATAAAAAACACTTTACTGCGATCGCAAACAGAAGACAATAAATTACAACAGCAAATATAAAAATCAAACACAGGGAAATGTCATGAGTCGTGCTCCGCTCTGACTAGAACCATAAACCAACTCACCTAAAATGCCAGGGTTAATATCTGCAACAAAGTTGAACATGATTGGCTTCACTATTCTTTCTCAATCCATATTCAACTGTAACGTTTCCCACTTAGAAATGGACCTGCACTAGCATCTTTTAAAAGATTCCGATGGCAGATGTTTTAAAGAGCTAAGATATTCATTAAGATAGGTGGTGTGCTGTTCGACCTCTGCGAGTACAATGGTACAATTGAAACCTTTCTTACTTGTCTTTTGTGCTGCCATCAAATGCATAGTAGGTGCATAGTGGTGTGGATGTGACCCCATGTAAACTGGCTGGTATAAAGACTCGATGAGGGGACGACCTGGACTGTGGGACCTGGGGGGCCTTTTCTGCTTTGGAGGATTGTTGAATTCTGAAAGAGAGAAGGTAAAATAAGAAGACATTTTGTGCACTCATACGCGTTGCATCACAAAATGCAAAAGCACATATTTGCCATACACAGATATTTAAAATGTTATTTTATCAAAACTACAGTACAATACAGTATTGTGTAGGATCTATATATGAAAATGATTGTGATGTTATATTGTATTGTTTAGATTCTTCATGCAGTATTATTTAGAATACTTGTTGGAGTTTATTAGCTGCACAGGGTCTGTTCTTACCAGACACGGCAAATACTAACAGCTACAGACGATAACAGCTACTACAACATTACATTACATGTCACTTGTTAAGACGCTTTTATCCAAAGTGACTTACATACTCAATACTGTGGGCAATCCCTCACACAAATAGGATAAAGGAACACCTAAATTGCCTTTGCAATCATGAAGCAAATATTCATATATAGCATTTTTCAGCGACTTCAAAGCTGTGCAGACGTGAGTTTATCATACACATTGGCAGATATTGTATTATAGGTTAAAAGCAGAGATTAAGATACCAGGTTTGGGATGAGGTCCAGTGCTTTCTGGTGCTAAGGCATAAACTGTTTTTCATCCATGAATGAAAAAAAAAAAGAAAATAGGATGAATTGTCCAGTAGTGTGTGAGATGCAGACAGACAGATACACAAACACATACGTCTCCCTACTGGCATACGCCTGGCAGAGACAAGACATTGGAGTTAAATTCCAGTATCTCACAACACAAGCTCTCCAGACGCCCATGATATGTTTTGCAACAAAAGTTGGCTTTATCCTTATCCCATTATGCACCTCAAAATGTTAAATCTCCCATTAAAAGTTTAACTGCACATTCACCCGGTTTGCGTATCAGCAGTCTGTCCTCAACAGGCGGTTTAAACATCTCTGTCAGGTGCTCCTTCAGGTCTGCACAAAAGGCCTGCGTGGCTTTCACCTTCTTAGAATCCAGGTTGATTTGAGGGGTGTAAGGGTCAAAGCTTGCAGCCTTTGGCAGGTTGACTGAAGCCTGGAGGCAGAAGAACCAACTGTTTTTATGCAATACATTGGAAATACTCTTTTTTATTTTCTATTGTGTATCTATGAGTTGAATACGGTCATTTAAAAAAAAAGATAAAAGTTTGTGATTTTAAATATAACAGTATTAACACTATTAAACAGACAGCGTGATTAGTGTCTTTGTAGGTTGTTTAAGGATAAGTTCAATTTTTTGCGGATTGATTGACTCACCTGTAGGAAGGCAAGAGTCTGGGACTGACTCAGCAGACTGTGGATGTCTTCTTTAGCTTTACTCATATGAACAACGTTCTCATTGAACTTCTTTGAGAGACCTTTAAGTTTAGTCTGACCACTCAGCAGCTCGCAGTCAACAGCATTCAGAGCTTCACTCTCCTCTCGGGCCAACATATCCCGGATCTGCTGATACTCAGCTGCCAGGGCCTTCTTCCTGTTGGTCGCTGAGTCCTACAAGAGAATCCGAACACATCAGTAGGCAAAAGGAAAAGAGTAAATACAGGGGTTAGAGAAAATGACAGTTATACCACACAAAGCAAAATCTCAGTGTTATGGTTTGCAAATGAACAATAATCACTTGTTAATGTTTTCCTTTATTCACTCTTCTTCTTTCAAGAAACAATTTTTTTGGAATTCATAAGAATTATAAATAATGAAATGTCAAGTATCCAGGACTACCTTTAGCTTGTCCTCCATGTCACCAATATGCGAAATAACTCGCTCGTTCTTCGTTATTTTCTCGTCCAGGATAGCCAACTTGCCTCTCAGGTCGGACTATAAAACAGAGGAACAGGACACATTCAGTTAATTCGGGAAAGTATTATTACGATTATTTTGTATGTTTAAACCTGTAACATTACTTCTCAGCATTGTGTGGTATGACATATAACGTTTTAATGCAGTGAGCACAAATACAAACAATAATCTATCTTCCATACTTTTGGGGAGAATGCCCCTTCAAACGAAGCCAAGCAGCTGCTGGCTCCTGCACAAACACACACACCTCTTTCAGGTTCCTCTGCTCCTCCGGGGACATAAAAGAGCAGCCTTTGTGGACCAGCTGGAGACAGAGGCTGCAGATGGGACGGCAATGCTGGCTGCAGAAGAGCTCCATCAGCTTGTGGTGGTCCGGACAGATGCGCTCGGACAGGTCGCCGACAGGCTCACTCAGCTGGTGGACTCTAAATCTTGGGTTTTCCCGGTGAGGCCGCAGGTGCTCCTCGCAGAAAGAGGCCATGCAGGTGAGGCAGGTCTGCGCCGCTTCTGCTTCCATACATGTATCACAGCGTATGACATCCTGGCTCTCCGCTTGGCTGTCCTCTGCTGTCCCCAGGTCGGCTTCGCTCTTGGTCGTCCGCAGGTTGAAGGTCTCCACGACGGTGCTGAGGACCGTGTTTTTCTTCAGCTCCGGTTTGGTGGGGAAGTGGGTCCGACACTGAGGACAGCTGTAGGAGTCCTTCCAGCTGGCGAGGATGCAGTCCTGGCAGAAGTTGTGTCCGCAGGGGATGGTCACAGGGCAGTCAAAGGGACACAGACAGATGCTGCAGCTCAGCTCTTCCTCCAGACTCAACAGAGAAAACGGACTCTGGTCCATCGCCGCCATCATGAAACTCCAGTGGGCTGGGCTCTGAGCTGCGAGGGAGAAACGAAACTTAACTTTTCTATTTCAGGAACACCAAGTGGCCTAACAGAGTGTTTTCCACACCAACATGATGTTCTTAGTGGCGTTTCTACAGTCTGTAAACATTTCCAGGGGGCCCTTCCAACAACAGATTCATCAACATCATTATTATTTATTTAAATAATCCGACATGAAAAAATAAATATATATTCCAAATGATTTTTAAAAATATAAAAAAAACACATTATATATATCCAAATAAAAAATTACAACCTATATATATATATATATATATATATCGTTAAAGTTGTAACATTGAAAAAAAACATCAAGCTTTCACTGCTCAAACAACTCTCATACAATCGATCATCTCACAATATTCCTGTTATAGAAATAAATGTGTAAACCAAGAAACACATAATATGTATCTGAACAGGTCGTATGTGTATACACTACATTTACCAACATACCTTCTCCGCTGGTGCAGCTAACTAAGCTCTCTGGGAAACATTCAGGCAATATAGTGTGTGTTATCTTATCTCTGATAAGAGGGAGAAACTCGTGACTTCTGACGCATCTCTCTCTCTCTCTCTCTCTCTCTCTCTCTCTCTCTCTCTCTCTCTAGGTTAGGGTTAGTTTCCAAAAAACTAATGTTAGTCCATGTAACATGCCCAACAGGGACATCAAAGTCCCAGCAAGCCCTGGACCTGATTACAGTTTTAGGGCTTGGTCATAGCTCTCATATAGCCTAGAATCTCTGGATAAATACAGACCACTTTAAGCCCACAGAAATGATTATAACGTGATTAATACATAATGTAAACTGTAATTAAGATGCACAACTGAAGTCGTATCTACCCCACTCCAATTCAGAGGTTACATTGACTTTTAGCCCTGTAGAAAAGGCCCCAAAGTTATAGTTATTGATATATATATATTATTTTATTATACAGATTTGATACCTGTTAAAGGAGGGGTAGGTAAGTTTGAGAAACCGGCTCGAGTGCACAAAAATTCCAAAGTACACAACCGAAAAGAATCCGCCCCTTCCTTCAGACTTCCTACAGAGCACCTCCTCCAACACACATGAACGCGCACATGACCTCAGTGAAGACTTGAGCAACAATCAGATGTAAAACAACACCCAAGATCATGATAATGAATGTAAAACAAATGTATAACAAAGTTATTGTCAGTGCTTATATGTTTGAAGCTAGCATGTTTGTTTTGTGAAAATGTATTACAAATGTTACGTCTAGCTGATGAGAGCAGGCTGCGGTAACGTTACATATCAGGCCAAAAAAAGGTTAACAATACTACACAGTCCAAGTTGGTTTTGAATGTTTATTTGAAATATTTAGCGTATTGTGGTGACACCGTATTGGAGACCATAATTCACCTTTGTGTTGTTGCTACACGGACCCGTTATGGGAAACACCGGTAGCGTTAGATTAGCCATTCCTGCTAGCTCTTCATACTATGCAGACGTGTTACTACCTGTGATGTCAACCTGCAATAAAGAATGGAAATCGATATTGAATACTCCGCCTCCGACTCCCCTTTACCGGCACTACAGTATTCAGATTCTATCATGTTTGTCGACGAACGAAATACAGTACCTAATTACCTAGCTACGCTAGACAGCGTCTGCTAAATGAGTAAATATAAATGCTATGTTACCTAGCGTTTGTTTCTGTTATTATCGGTGACACATTGGGACACACAGGGGAGAGCAACAAACAGTTCAGCTATGCTGCATACAGACAATTTGTTGTGTGGCAATATGGAGCCCTGGGACAGGGTCACAGAGTGATTATTCCCAGTTGCTGTGTCTGGAAGATACGCCACCGGTACCCAGATCCACATGGACAGTACAAAGGCTTCATCCCCAGTAGGGTATAAGCTCACAACAGTCCAAGAGAAAAAGATTTCAGCTCGGTGTGCTCCATAAGTATCGTTGAAAAGCAACTCCGATATTGACTCTGGTTTGACTTCTCCTAGTTTCCACTTTCTTTTTCTTCATAATTTGCTCCATTACAGTTTTTCTTTTGCGACCGGTAGACGATGTTGAAGCAAACTCTGCCATGGTGAAACTGCCCGGAGACGGGAAACACGCCCAATGACGGCACGCGCAATCACTGCACGAGTGTGCGTGCACGAGATGGAAGGCTGACAGACAGGTCGGCCAACCAGTTATTTTAGCCGGCCCGTCTAAAATAATTGGTCGTAGTTTTTACAGTATTACGGCTTCCACAGATGACATTTTTTTATGGATTTTTTTTCAAAGCACTTAGAATATTCATTGCTATCAGGATATTAAGAGCATTCCATAGAATATAACAAAAAGTGTATCTTGAGCCGGTTTCTCAAACTTACCTACCCCTCCTTTAAGTTGTGCCTTCATAGTGGGGAGGCGCTAACCCACGTGTTTTGGGTGACGTCATACATCAGAGGGTAATGTGCGTCAGTAGTTGCAGGAAAGTTATGCCGTCTTAAGTTCCGTATTGTGTGCGTAAATGAGTGTTTGTCCACAGTGCTGCCTGTTATGTTGTTCTACACTTTATTATTATTGTGATAACTTCTGTGCCGATGTGGCTTAATGCAGTGTCTCTGTGCTCATGTGATCTGTGCATGCTGCGTGAATGTTTATTATGGCTGCTCGATCATTAAGTCACTCGTCAAGTGAGTCGGCACCATCCATGGTCGGCACTCCTGTCTCAAAGTTAGGGGTATATACACCGTGTTGAGTGGCACAGACCTATTATTAATGTAATAATATGTAGTTTATGTGGATAAATGTTTATGTGGCGTTAAAGGTGAGATATTATGTGTTTACGTTTCATTTATCGCTCCGCTACTCGGCTCCCGGAAGTAGCATGTCTGTAGCGTTTCACAATAGAGAGGCGAAGTCCCTCCCCTTCCGAGGGAGCTCATGGGACCCCGGAAGCGGAAAAATATACATTGAAGTCAATGGAGAGATAAACGTTATCTTTTGATCCCGTTTGAATTGTGCCACGAATGACACATATGATGTTTGTCAATCTTAAACAATAATTTCCATGTCAAAAAAGTCACAGTTTGTCGTAAAACTGTTGAAATATAAGACTATGAAAAATACGCAACTAGAAAGACTACAAATCCCAGAGTCGCGTAAGTGATGTCACCATTGTTTTCCTCCACTAAGAGATAGCTAATATAGATATCATCTATCTATATGGCGCTGGCTAAGATAAGATAACTTTAACAAGATGCCTGTGTGCTTAGTACCAGGTTGTTATCATACCAGCAATGGGTCTTGCTCGTTCTTTCGCCTCCCGTCTGATGAAAGGAGCAGGAGTGGCTGGATCAAGTTAGCTACCTAGCTAGTAGCTAGCACGTTAGTTAGCATTACAGCCTTGTCATTTTTATTAGCCTTAACAATAAGTAACATCAAGTAACCCAACATGTTAAACAGTAAGAGTAGTAGTCATATTTCGTGAACCATTTGAAGAGTACAGCGGTGCGATCATAATACACCATTTAAGCCTGGGGGAGAAATGCTAACGCTAACGCTAGCATCGGCGATCTGTTCTACGTCATGCTATCTGCACAAATGGTTAACATTAAACATTAAAAATACCAGGCAGTTCAGAGAGAATCAAAGGCAGGCAGGCAGCTTTGCATGACATTCTTCTGGACGTGTTTCATTGTGGTGATAGTGAGTGTAGTCAATCCTTTTGTTGACAAGACAGACGGACATCTTGGTGACGTGTGTTGTTCTGCCCTACCGGAGATGTAGTTCACTGAGCAGTTTCACACAAAAAATGTGTAACTTCACAGTTTTACGACACATTTTTATTTGTTTGACTTGCAAAATGTTCTTTTAGATTGACAAACATATGTGTAATTCGTGGCACAATTCAAACGGGATCAAAAGATAACCTTTTCCTCTCCATTTTCTCCATTGACTTCAATGTATATTTTTCCGCTTCCGGGGTCCCATGGAGCTCCACCGGAAGGGGAGGGACTTCGCCTCTCTATAAGAGCATCGGCTGCCGCTTTCCGCCAACCGGAAGTGGAACGTTATTCATTAGCGGTAGCTTAACTTTGAATCTCTGTGTGTGCCTGGTAAAGAGTGTTTGACATTATATGTTAATGTGTTTATGATTATAAGAGAAGGGAGACATGTTGTATTATAGCTTGTCTAGATTATTATTTCTATAGGGTTTGGCCATATTATGTATATTATTTATGTATGCATAAGTTATCTTATATTGATTGTATTTTGTTTATTTCCCTTATAGGAAAAACCACACACAAATATCTATGTCTGCCTAAATCAGTAAAGAAGTCAAGCCTCATCTTAGCTCCTTGTTTCCTCTATTCTGGACCTTTGGCCTTAAGTGAACCTAGTGATAGACACTAAACTAGTGCCAACACTGAGTTATCTCTTACTCTCCACTACAAGCCCACTATATTTAATACCTTTAGTTACTGTGCAGATTTGGATTAATGATGTGAAATATAACCAAGTGTTAAATCAGACTTTAGTTCCACCTGGAGTAAATTCACAAGCTACCCTGCAGTATACAAAGTCATTCAAACTAGCTGCACCTTTACCAGCTTTGATAACACTTTAATGACCAATAATTATTAAACATATCATATTATTCTGAGATGGACCAATCTGCACAATGACTACTTTTACTTTTGGTACTTTAACTTGCGTTACGTAGCATTTTGACTTCATGACTTTTACTTGTAACAGAGTATTCGTACATTCTGGTACTTCTCCTTTTACTGAAGTATTTCTCCCACCTCTGGCCTACTTTTAGCCCAAACATTATTGCATATTTAGTATCACCTAATTAAAGAGGGCATATTTGATAGTGTGTATTGCATAATGTCCAGCGATGAACAACATAATAATAATTATTATTATTATAACTTAAATGTATTCATAAACCCAAGGACGCTTGTACAGAGGGAACATAAACACAACAGAACATGCTGGGACTACACAGATGCATGGAGAGCAGTCTGGAGTCTGATGATGGAAGAGATTGTGTATGTATGGGTGGAGGAGATCCGTGAGGTACTGAGGGGAAATGGCATGGAATTCGCTCTTCTTTTTCTGACTCACCTTTACTCACCGCTGGGTCATCAGACCCACCTTTCACCCACACACTAACCTCCTTTTCCCCTCTCTCTCCAAGTGAGGTTCTTACCCTCATTACCTCTGCCCGTCCTACCACCTGTCCTCTGGACCCTATCCCCTCAAACCTCCTTCAGACTATCGCTCCTGATATTCTACCGTTTCTCACCCATTTCATCAACACTTCTCTAACTTCTGGTCACTTCCAAACAGTCTCAAGGAGGCAAGAGTAAACCCTCTCCTAAAGAAACCCACTCTCAACCCGTCTGATGTTATATACAGGCCTGTCTCTCTCCTCCCGTTCCTGTCTAAAACACTTGAACGCGCTGTCTTTAAATAACTCTCCTGTTATCTCCATCAGAACAACCTTCTTGATCCGCACCAGTCTGGTTTCAAGGCAGGTCACTCCACAGAAACTGCTCTCCTTGCTGTCTCTGAGGAACTGCACACTACTAAAGCAGCCTCCCTCTCCTCTGTCATCATCCTTTTGGACCCGTCTGCTGCATTCGACACGGTGAACCATCAGATCCTCCTTCGCACTCTCCAAGAACTTGGAGTTTCAGGCTCTGCACTTTCCCTCCTCACCTCATACCTCAAAGACCGCACCTACAGGGTAACTTGGAGAGGGTCCGAGTCTGACCCTTGTCAATTAACTACAGGGGTCCCTCAGGGCTCTGTTCTTGGTCCCCTCCTCTGCTCCCTGTACACAAACTCGCTCGGATCGGTCATTTACCCGCATGGTTTTTCATACCACTGCTACGCTGACGACACCCAACTAATTCTGTCCTTTCCCCGCTCAGAGACCCAGGTCGTCGCACGCATCTCTGCTTGTCTAGCTGACATCTCTCGGTGGATGTCTGCTCACCACCTCAAGCTCAACCTTGATAAGACTGAACTGCTTTTCCTTCCGGGAAAATATTGTCCCACTCTTGACCTAACAATCAACATCGGCACCTCTATTGTTTCCCCGACTCAGACTGCAAGGAATCTGGGTGTGACCCTAGATAACAACCTGTCCTTCACTGCAAACATCGCTGCAACAACCCGCTGCTGCAGATACACTCTTTACAACATCAGGAGGATACGTCCCCTCCTGACCCAGAAAGCGACACAACTTCTGGTCCAGGCTCTCGTCATCTCACGCCTAGACTACTGCAACTCCCTCCTGGCTGGTCTACCTGCATGTGCCATCCGACCTCTGCAGCTCATCCAGAATGCAGCGGCTCGTCTGGTCTTCAACCTTCCAACATTTTCCCACACCACACCACGCCGCTCCTCCGCTCCCTTCACTGGCTTCCAGTAACTGCTAGAATCCACTCCAAGACAATGGTACTTGCGTACCATGCTGCGAATGGATCTGGCCCTTCCTACATACAGGACATGATTAAACTGTACACCCCAGCATCAGCCAAACGGCTCGCTGCACCAGCACTGCGAGGGGGACCCAAGTTCCCATCAGCAAAAACATGTGGGTTTGCTATCCTGGCTCCAAAATGGTAGAATGAGCTCCCCATTGAAATCAGGACAGCAGATAGCCAACACATCTTCCGGCGCAGACTGAAATCTCATCTCTTTCGACTCCACTTCGAGCAATAAAATTACTAACAAAGAATTACTAACAAAGCACTTATATACTAATAAAGGACTGGCTTATCTAAAGCCAGTTGAGTAGCACTTGAAATGTTTTGGCTCCATGAAACCTGATGTACTTATATGATTCGGTTTTCTTCAAGTTTGTATCTTCTTGGTCGAATGCACTTAATGTAAGTCGCTTTAGATAAAAGCGTCAGCTAAATGCAATGTAATGTAACACTGACATTTTGAGGATCAAATCTAGTTTTCAAGTTTCCCGTGAGGAAAATATATAAATGTAATCTCTCTGCATCTGAACGGCCCACAGATGTCTGTAGATATCGATTCTATCACTTATTGGTAAGAAATAACAAAGGGAGAATTTCCCAAAAAGTTTGAGTGCTCTTTTAACCACCTTTGTCTTTGCAAAAATAAAATAAACGTTTTTGATAGAGCACACTTTATTAATAATAAGCATTGGTTTATTTATTTAGAGATTGATTTAATGCAAAAGAGCCATAATCACTGGAATTTTAAGACAATGGCAAAAACCTGAAAACAACCACCGTACATTAAGCATTACACAAAGGTTGGTTTGGTTTGACAGTTCAAGTGTTATACAACCCTCGACCATATATGATGCGAAGAACAATGAACACAGTTTCAGTAAATGCACGGCAAACAAACAAAATGATCATCACGTCACAGGAGTCTGCGGAGCTGTGTCCCAAACCACAGCTCTTCATTGTGTTGACTTGAAAACAGCAGATTTCATTATACAGGTTCAGACTTTACATGCAATGATGTACTTTTCCTTCACACAATAGCATGGAGCCTAATAATAACACTGTACCTGAAGTGCATTGTCTGAAAAAAATCTGAGATATTTGAACGTATCCAACCATTAACACTCAAAACTGAGATCACGTCCAAACCTTTATCAGCTTTTCAGCAAAATCATCAAGGAAAAACTTTATTTGTTTTCCTGGAACCCCTAAAACCTGTGAGGTTATTAGAACAGAGAACTGTGTTCAAACGGCTAACTTCACCGTGAACGTACCACCTTATGTTGGGTAGACAGATCTCTACTGCTAGACACCCATACAGTTTGTTGTTTCACACGATTTAGCACCTGCCAGATGAGCACCATCGCGGGACATCATCATCTTACAAGCCGGGGTAAACTTTGTATCACACAACAAATAATTAACCCCTGTGAAACTATGCAGCTAACTAGCTTCATACCACCTTACACAAAGCCAACAGACCAGGCTGATGGCTTGTTAGTTTAATTTGCCCACCATAGATGTGAAATTGTATATCAATGTACATCTATGGAGTAAAGGATGCAAGAACAACACCCGTTTCCTTTCAAAGATTCATCAACACTTGATGGAACTTGTCTATATGACTTTAATTCACATCAGCCGAAAAAAAAGTCAGAGAGTTGAGGAAGTGACGCTTTAGAGCTGGGCGATAACGATATATGCACTTTTCTTCATAAACAAAATGTCAATACATGGTTGAGGAAACCTTTTCCACCGGTTAATAAACTGGAGACATAACCTGTGTTATTGACTACACCGGAGATATAACAAGAAAAGATTGTTGAAGATTCTGATACTTTTATGTTGAATGGCACATCATTTAATCAACATTTGTAAAAGCACTGCAACACCGCTAATGCCAACTACTGCGAAGGTCTACTGCATTGTACTCTGCTCTCGCACATGGAACAGCCAATCACATCGCAGAAACTAATGTTCTAGCCAATCAACTTGCAACCTTACAGTGGCGTGAATTAGCAATTGAAAGTTAGGGAGAAGGGTTTTAATATAAAAACTGAACAATCATGAGAAAAAACCCTCCAACATTCTCATATTATAAGAGGCATTCATTTGCAGGAACAATTCTGTTGTTTTTGCAAATGTTTACCTGTATAGTATCAAAGAACATTGGCGTTTTTTGTCAATTTCTGAGCTTTTTATTTTAAATGTTCAACTTAATCTCTATCACAATTATTAGCATTTTTTAAAGTAGTCTGAAATGCACAAGCCATTAAACACGGATGGTTGATTTTGGATTTTGGATCAAAAGGTAAAACGATTTAGAGACTGTAAGAAATATTTTAAAGGTCATCAGAATGAAAAACAAATAACTTGATCAAATGTTTTGCCATATCGCCCAGCCCTTAAGATCTTCACTTCAATGCAATCCGAAACAATCGTACATTTTCCACATGCGGACATATGAAAACACTGTACTGACACATGCTGGAGCGTGACGTAATAATTCACTTCTTTATCCAGTCACAGTCACAATACAGGAGAAATACTAGCACACACATGCTGTACGGTAAGAGTACAGTGTGCGTTC
>CALSBZ010046833.1:1390203-1436528 GCA_943591055.1 Gobionotothen gibberifrons | reverse complement strand
TTGTCCTCTCAAGACAGGAAGGAACTGTCATACTATGGTACACAATGGTACACATCACGTGCTACAGCGCTACCCAATGAACACAGTAGTAGTCGCAGCTACTTATACAAACAATATGGTACACAGTATTACATGGAGTCATACAATATACAATATACATGTCTCTGTATGTTATACCTCAACAAATAGCTTATTTCTCTTTGAAATGTGATGGAGTAAAAGGATAGTAACTGTGATTATTCATGTTAAGTACCCCACAAGTAACTAAAACGTATAGTACTTGAAGGAAAGGTGTAAAATGTTTCCATAAATACCAATATCACACACTACAACACAGACTATAACACCCCTTGTTGTAAAATACCAACCATGTATATATATATATATATATATATATATATATGCCGCTAAAACTGTGTAATATATACCTGGCTGCTAAATCCTCCGAACTGTTACAGGATGTGTATTTTTAAAATGTGTAACTTTTTTTTATTATAATTTCTTTTTTTTATCTTTAATACTTTTTTTATGCATACTTTAAGTAACATTAGGCTGTCTTTGGCTCTTTTCTGCTGTAACAATGTAAATGTATTCTGATTCTGATTCTAATTGAATGTTTTTGTCACAGTTTGTTTCCCTATATTGCAACACTTGTTTTGTTTAAGATTGTTTCTCCTTTTTTTACAGACATCCCCAACCATAGTGGAATGCTGTTGTAAAGGATTGCATTGATCCACGCATCAATACCTTCACCCAGCTTTGAGGCCTCCAATGAGTGAAATAATCTTGTGGCTAGGAAAAATGTGAAAAAATAAATATCACAAAGAGTGACTTTCTGGTGTAATCATTATAATATCAAAGACAAGCACTTTCATCCATCCATCCATCCATCTTCTCCCGCTTATCCGTGGTCGGGTCGCGGAGGTAGCAGTTCCAGCAGAGAGCCCCAAACTTTCTTTTCCCTGGCCACATCAACCAGCTCTGACTGGGGGATCCCAAGGCGCTCCCAGGCCAGCGAAGAGATATAATCCCTCCACCTGGTCCTAGGTCTACCCCTTGGTCTCTTCCCAGCTGGACGTGCCTGGAACACCTCCCTAGGGAGGCGCCCAGGTGGCATCCTAACTAGGTGCCCGAACCACCTCAACTGGCTCCTTTCGACGCGAAGGAGGAGCGGTTCAACTCCGAGTCCCTCCCGGATGACTGAACTTCTCACCTTATCCCTAAGGGAGACGCCAGCCACCCTGCGGAGAAAACCCATCTCGGCCGCTTGTATCCGCGATCTCGTTCGTTCGGTCATGACCCATCCTTCATGACCATAGGTGAGGGTAGGAACGGAAATGGCCCGGTAGACAGAAAGCTTTGCCTTCTAGCTCAGCTCTCTTTTCGTCACAACGGTGCGGGAAAGCGACTGCAGTGCCGCTCCCGCTGCTCCGATTCTCCGGCCCATCTCACGCTCTGAGTAAAGACCCCCTCACCCCATACTCCAGCAGCACCTCCCACAGTATCTCCCTGGGAACCCGGTCATACGCCTTCTCCAAGTCTACAAAACACATGTAGACCGGATAAGCATACTCCCAGGCCCCCTCCAGGATTCTTGCGAGAGTAAAAAGCTGATCCGTCGTTCCACGACCAGGACGGAATCCGCATTGTTCCTCCTCAATCTGAGGTTCGACAATCGGCCTGACCCTCCTTTCGAGTACCTTAGAGTAAACTTTCCCGGGGAGGCTGAGTAGTGTGATGCCTCTGTAATTGGCACACACCCTCTGATCCCCCTTTTTGAAAAGGGGAACCACCACCCCGGTCTGCCACTCCTTCGGTACTGTTTCCGACTTACACGCAACGTTGATGAGACATGTCAACCATGACAGTCCCTCAACACCCAGAGCCTTCAGCATTTCTGGGCGGATCTCATCCACCCCCGGGGCTTTGCCACTGTGGAGTTGTTTGACTACCTCAGTGACCTCCCCCCGGGAGATTGGTGTTGATCCCCCGTCATACTCCAGCTCTGCCTCTAACATAGAGGGCGGAGTTGTCGGGTTCAGGAGTTCCTCAAAGTGTTCCTTCCAACGCCCTAACACTCCATCAGTTGAGGTCAACAACGTCCCATCCTTACTGTACACAGCTTGGATGGTTCCCTGCTTCCCCCTCCTGAGGTGTCGGACAGTTTTCCAGAACAACTTTGGTGCCGCCCAAAAGTCCTTTTCCATGTCTTCTCCGAACTTCTCCCACACCCGCTGCTTTGCCTCGGCCACGGCTGAGGCTGCTGCCCTTCGGGCCTGTCGGTACCTTGCAACTGCCTCGGGAGTCCCCCGGGATAACAAATCCCTGAAGGCCTCCTTCTTCAGTCGAACGGCTGTAACAATATATAAAATCATACAGCAGCAGAGGTTGGGGTGGAAACAGCATTTCTAACTAAGATGATTACAATATTACAAGTTAAACATCAAGATGAACATACTATTATTAATTCAAAAAGTACATGGGAAACTTAAATATCCTGCAATATACCATTAGCAGAATAGGAACAAATGTGCCAAAACATTTCTAACATAACCAACTCAAACTACTGGAAAGAATACACATGGAAGATTTGTGTCTGTTACTTCAAGACACCCCAAATTCAAAGTCAGTATAAACAAAATCTCATTTAAAAATGCTGCAGAGAATGCGGGGCGCAGAGGGCCAACCATGGTCATATATCTTGGTCTTGTAATGTTTTGTGTGGCACCCTTCTGTTCAAAGTTAATATTTTGTTTCTTAAAAGATTAAATCTTTAAAAACATGCTGTTTGCCATTTTTAAAGTTTGATGGAAGAAATTAAAATATAGGTCACTGACGTGGAGCTTTAGGCCTGCAATGCTTTACAAATGTTTTAGTTGTTTCAGTTTTGAAGAGTGATATGGATGTTAAATTCCCAAATTAGTATGAATAATCTTAAACAAGAACAGGATCTTGAGCCATGATGCCTGTTTTTAAAGTACAGAAACATTCTGAATGCATGACGATTCCTTCAAAGGTTTTGTAATAGACCCCTACTCTTAATTTATAAAATAATAATAATAAATGTGAATGATTGAGCTCATTAGTGGCCTGACTGGCCCTCCTAATTTGGTCTAAAAAAAGTCAATGATGATCATTGTGAAGGGGTGTCCAGCCCATATCAATAATATACCAAACTACAGGCTAATGTGAGATTCAGAAATTAGTTTTAAAAATCATGTTTTCATGTTATAGTAGGCCTACCTTACATGAACCTGTTTGAAACCTTAATGACCCCATGATGTGATTATGTATATCTTAAAACCTTTAACAACTATATTTAGATGTTCATAAATATCTACATTTATGTATAAATAAATGTGTAGCAGTTAAACAAACATAATTAATAGATGATCTCATTATTACCTATTTTATATGTACTACAAAATAAAAATAAAGTTTACTAAGCCCCCTTTTTGTTTTAATTTATTAATTAGACAAAATGATTTGTGCTTAAAGTCATATACTGTTGTGTCTCAAACGGATAGACTAGGTTATTAATGAATTTGCCTAATGGTTGCTTAAAATGCTACAATAAGATTTGCAATTCGTTTTTAATCTGCCATGTACGGTATCAATGTCTCTCAGCCACCGTAGTGTCGTGTCAGATGGGCGTGTCGTGTAGGGGGCGTGTCGTGTACTTGCTGCGCCGCCAACAGTAGAAGAAGAAGTACATTTTCCCCCGTGTTGTTAAAATGCTAGCTGCATGTTGTTGACGAGCATGAGACTAGCAATACCATGATTTAGTTTGTAAATAAACACTTTAACTTATATCGCGTTTGATATATGAAGGAGTCGTTATACGCTGTCCAGTAAATTGGCTAATATCTCTGAACAGCTAGCTAGAAAAGCCTTTTGTCAACATTAGTTCCTATGCTAACGCTAGCTGCTGAGGTTCATATGCGAGTGTGTCACTGAGTGTGTCTGCTGTTGTCAGGCTGGAGGATGAAGGTAAAGATCAGACAGTGGAACGGTGTGGCCTCTTGGTTGTGGGTGGCTAATGATGACAACTGCGGGATCTGCCGGATGCCCTTCAATGGCTGCTGCCCAGACTGTGAGTAACCGACTAACTGCGATGCTAACTGATGGGAAGTACTCAGAATATTTACTAACAAAAGTAACAATACCACAGTGCAAAAATACTAGTACAGTTCCTGCATTCAAAATCTTAAATGAGTGAAAGTGCAAAAATATTGGCATGAAAATATACTTAAAGTACCAAAAGTAAAAGTATTAATTGTGCGTAATGTAGAAGTATAAAGTAGCATACAATGGAAATACTGGATAGTAACAGCACCTCAGAATCTAATACATTAATACCAATGGTGAAAACATCAGTTACAAGTAAACCCCTGCATTCATAATTGTACTTAAGACAGACAGGTTTTAATATAAATGGATCAGGACAAAAAGAGAGGGGGTGTTTGTTCCTGAAACGTTCAGAGTCTCTTTACACAGAGGGGACGCATGTTTATGTATAAAAGACATGAGTAAGTGGATTTTACATAATAGGTGACCTTTTTAAAATCTCTTTTTATGTCTTTCTTTTATGACAGATCATAATCTTTTTCACAACACTTTTTTTGACATACTTTAAAATAACTTTTATTATTTGTTGTGACTTTTTTGTAACATCAAAAGCAGTAATACTTTAAATGACATACTATGCTATTACTTGTTTATTAGTTTTATGACATACAATGTTAAACATTTTTTATGACACTATACTGAGAAAATATCTGAAATGTTTGCTTAAAATGACTTTAACATTGAGTCAATCAAAATAGTAGGCAATTATTCTTCTGTGGATCTGTTACTGCTAATTCTACTAATGGCTTCAGCTCTAGTAATAATAAAGTACTGTCTGTAACTGCAACTCCTGCAGTTAGCTTTTCCTTGATATGTCCTTGGATTTAAGGTGCACACTTGAGGCTTTGCATAGGTCTATTCTGTATTTTAAATACAAAATAAATCCATGTCTTCGTATATTTACAGTCGGCTCGAAAAAGCACTGCAGAATATAAATGAGATTATCAATTAAATCCCTGCTTCTTAATATGGTTATCAAACTGGTATGTCCATTAAATTGTAAAGGCTAGCACTTCCTCACATTGTACGCTATAGGGCCTGAACCTGACTGATGTTTTTATTCCACTGTTAAATAATCTGTTCAATACAAACATGCCACTTGTAAAAATTAAATAACATTTCTGTGAACTGATATTTGTTTAGTGAGCTTATAAGAGGATGTTCCCTGAAAGATTGTAAAATGTCAATGAAGATGTCAGACTAAGTAATTTGTTAATAATTACATACAATACATGGAATTTGTGTGTGTGTTCCAAGTGAATCTGCAGCCCCCTGGTGGCCAGTACATACATTATGTGGCCCCCACCACCATCCAAGTTGCCCTTCCCTGCTTTAGGTTATGAGTATGACAGCTAGCACTCTTTTCTCACTGTTGTAAATGAGATGTAATGTAAAACATGTTTTGCAGGTAAAGTGCCTGGGGATGACTGCCCGCTGGTCTGGGGTCAGTGCTCGCACTGTTTCCACATGCACTGCATCTTGAAATGGCTGAACTCGCAGCAGGTCCAGCAGCAGTGCCCCATGTGCCGGCAGGAGTGGAAGTTCAAAGAATGAACCCAAGGTGCCGGAGAGAGGGACTCCCTCACAGAGGAGGACATTTTTATATCCGCTGTAAATAACTACGTCTTTGTAGTCCTTCATCTAACGGTATGCAAAGGACACATGGAACCTATTGTGCTCTGTTGACAGATTTAAGTATGTGATTAAATACAAATACAAACCCTACATGACATGCCCTGTACCTGATGCTGTGCATGCTACATGTGAGTGACATGACTTTCATCATTAGTGTGGTTGATTTACCCAGAAGCGTCTGGCATTGGTTTGGGAACATGCCGTGACTTGCATAAGTGTTTAACCTCCTTGAAAATTATTAGATTTATCTGGATTATAAATAATGCATTAGCCGCTTTCACACCAAGTACTTTGCCGTACTAAGTGCCGGCACTTAGTACCCCAGGGCACTAAGTACCAATCGCGTTCACACCGGAGTACTTTTCCCTGACGGAAGATTACGCAAATGAGCCGCTGACGTCAATTCGTCTTCGTCTTCTTTGGGTTTACTGGCAGGCCGCAAACAACTTCACGGCGTATACTGCCACCCGAAGTCCCCGGCCGGAAGTCTCCGGAGTTGGGGAAGGCTTCAGTAGAAGCTGCTGGGACTCCCAGCAGCTTCTACTGAAGCCTTCCGAGTAAATCGCCAGAACGCCGACACCTCCTCATCACTCCACCGCTCCCATGTTTTTATTTGTGTTGCCATAAGTTGTTATCTCTCCGTTGGTGCGTGGGGGTAATGCTAATATTGCTAATGCCAGCAAATACAATGGCGGCTTCACAAAACTTTTCAGAGTTTTACGGGGCGTGGTTTGCAATTCGCCCAGCCAATAGAAATTGGTACTTTTTTGGTACCACCTCTCTAGCAGGCACTACAAATGTGTGAACGCGACATAAGGGGTACTAACGGAACTAAACGGGAAAAGTACTCCGGTGTGAACGTGCCTATAGAGGTTTTTTTATTTTATTTTATTATTTTAAAAGACTGACCCTCAAAATGATTTTTCTTAAAATGTACTTTTCTTTTTGTAAGAAAAATAAATAACTAAAAGTACTTGGAACTACAACTTATACAACTATACTCTATACTATAGTATGTCCAAAATATCATAAAAAAACAACATATTATTTTATGTTGAAATATATTAAAAACAACATGGTAAAATATTTCTAAAACATTTTCGGAAAACAAATGAGTATAGTATGTTGAAAATATATTAACAGAATACATAGTATTTCAAAATTATATGAAAAAACAACATTGTAAAGTATATATATAAAAATATATCAGATGTTGTATGTCGAAAACTACAGTAAAAACCACAACCACCGTATGTCGATGATATAAAAAGATTGTATAGTTGGTCGAAAATATGAGAAAAATATACATAGCATACTGCAGGGGTACTCAAACTTTTTTGTTAAAGGTCCACTTGTGAATTTTATACAAGGTCAATGGTCCGGATCATTGCCAGTAAAGTCCCCTGTAGCCAATGCCTTGAACCTCGGCAAAAATTGCATTAGAATCATTATAAAGTCAAGGTAAACTTGCGGTTAACTTAAATGTGTGTCACACAAGTAAATATATGCACGTTCATTCTCACAACGCGTCAGACACAAGAAAATATACATTAAAGGGGACCTATCATGAAAAATGCACTTTGTGATGTCTTTTATACATAAATGTGTCCCCGGTGCGTTGGGGAACTCACGCAGCGTCAGAAAATAAAACCCTCTCTCTTTTCCTCCGTACCCAAATCTTTTAAAAACAGGGGTACAACGAGCGGATACAGATTTGCTGCCAATCTGACGTCAAATCGGCAGAGGACCCACAGAAAATTGCTATCAGAAACAATGCCTGACGTGTTTTGGACGTAATCTCGTCTTTGTTTACATTAGCAAGCCTCGCTAACACTCAGAGCTAACCTGTACTGGAGAGCACATGTGTTTAAAAAGCAGGAAATAAAAAAAGGAAATCACCTTGTGATAAACCTGCAAGAGAAAAAGCATTTGAGCTCCATACTGTTTCAGAAATAATCTTTGATGTGGATAAGAACAGGATGGCGTTTTATCATAACAGAATTTAACTTTATCTCCGGTATAATTCTGATCAGGCATTAGCTCCGCCTCCTCTTTTTTTTTCAAGCTAAGGACCTAAAATCCGCGTTTCACTAACGGCTGCAAAAGAGCGGTTTGAGCAGTATGAGGCATGGCTACAATGGGTGATCTGTTTGGTATTTTAGGCAAAAAACTTCAGACATGTTTTGTATAGGTATGGCAATACAATATATTTTTTCCAATATAGCATAATAGGTCCACTTTCATTTACATCAGAATCAGATTTTTTTTTTTATACTTTATTTGATTTTATAATGGGACTGAGGCCGTTTCTCAATCTTGAGGAAACTGGCTTCCAAGCCAATATTTCAAGGATGCTACGTCATCGAGTGCCGCCGAAGGACTGTTCCAATCTCCAGCATACTTGGAATTCCACCGAGGCCGCGTCCTTGGTTTGGGGGGAATTTCGAGGCTGCACATGGGTAGACTTCGAGTCCATCAAATCCCCACAATGCTTTGCGCACGGACCAATTTCAAAAACCCTTGCGGAGAATGGCTGAACCGACGCAGCACACATTTAAATGTAAGTATGTAGTGGCGTAGAACATGTGTTGGTAAATATGTTACTTTGTTACATTTGTTATCACCAAAAATGTGTTCCGTGAAAGTAAAGCAAGTTCATAATTAGATAGACATCGTGAGGTATTTATTTTCGGTACAGTTTATGTTGAAACCGTTAGAGAGAGTGGCACACTTGTTAGCCTGTTCCATTCTTCTTTGTTTTCCGAAGCCGTGGCTTGGAAGTATACTTGCTTCGTTTCTGAAGGAAGTGACTTGGAAGTATGCGACTACCAAGCCATCATCCTCGCGATTGAGAAACGGCCACAGGGTTCGGTCCAGATTGATTTGTAGTTCGGTCCGGATCCGGACCTTGGTCCGGAGTTTGAGAAGCCATGGCATACTGTGTCGAAATTATGAGGAACAATAGACAAAGTATAGTATGTCAAAACTATCCCAAAAAAGAACTTAGTATAGTATGTCAAGATAATACAAGATATTATAATATGTCAAAATTATCCCAAAAAACATAGTATTATACTACACAAATATCTATATCTAATCTGATATAACTTTGTGTTATGATATTTTTAACAGACAATACCATTTCGAATTTTGGGATATTTTGGACATACTGTATTTTGGACATTTCTTTTCCCTCATGTTTTCGACATAGTAAACTATGTTGTTGTTTTAAATATTTTCGACAAACACTATGTTTTTAATTCTTTTATTTCAATGTACTATTCTATGTTGTATTTTCCTTAAATGTGGACGTACTATCCCATCTTGTTTTTTTCTATATTTTCAACATACTATGTTTTTTTTCTTTTCTTTTGGACATTCTATGTTTTTTTTAATAATATATTCGATATACTGTACTATCTGTTTTTTCTGATATTTTTGTCGTACTATAATATAGTTTTACTTATATTTTGAACATACTATGCTATGTTGTTTTTTCTGATATTTTTGACATACAATACTTGTACAGTATGTTGTTTTTTTCGACATCCTAAAACTGTTTTATCTGAACATTTTGAAATATTATAAACGCTGTTTTCTTTGCATAATTCAACACTGTTGTTTTTTTATTGAAAATGTAAGCATACTATACAATATCGTTTTTTTCTGAACATTTCGATATACTATACTTTTATTTTTATATTATTGACAGACTATGGTGTTTCTTCTAATATTTTTGACATACTATACTATGTCTATTTTTCTCATATTTTCGGAATTCTACACTTATATTTTATTTTAGACATACTATACTGTGTCGTTTTCTCCGATAGTCTATGCCAGATTGTTTTTCAATACTAAATTATGTTGATTTTTTTTATTTGTCGACGTACTAAACTATGTTGATTTGTTTCTTATATCAGGGATGCAAACACAGGTATGGTGAAAAAAGAGAGAACTATTCGAAGCAGAAAAAAAACAGCGTAATATACCATCTGACAAAGGCCTGTGCTATAATGCTTCAATTAACTGGCTAGGCTATTCTTTATAATATACTCAGATCAATAGGAGACAGAGATGTTAAGTTATAAATCAAGGGTTTTTATTATTATTTACAGCTGGGGTGGGGAACCTTTTTCCTTTAAATTTTTACAACATCCTCAGAGGGCCGTACAAATGATTGACCTCTGCTTAAAAATACTAAAATCACAGCCCATTCATTTGGCCTTTCTTTCATGCTGTGCAAAGAAAAAGCAACCTCTTAATCCAGATATCTCACCATGACTCACGCATGCATGCACGTGCACGGTTGTGGCATGACCACTAAAACAAAGATATGGACACAAGATGTGTGCAAATGTATTTAGTATCCTATCCATGTGAACATGATTTAAGTGGGGGGGACCTAACCTCCTCTAGGGGGGTCCGGGGGCATGCTCCCTCGGGAAGATTTTTTTTTAAATATTGAAGTTAAAAGCATCAATCTGGTGCACTTTGAGAGCAACATGAGGAGATCTATGGATACATCTTTCAACACCCATATGTAAAAGATTTTTAAGCAGATTTTTCTTTTTGGATATTTTACAAATCACTCCCCTTTTAAACTCTATTCTTGTTATTTTTAACAACTTTTTTGTTACTGTCATATAGTATTTTATACCTGTTTTTAATTTAGTCTCTATTGTCTCATTAATAACTATAATGATCATATCAAGATGTGCCTTAACCTCACTGAGCTGAGGTTATTTGAGCCTCTCAGGAGAGAGCTCTCTTCCACCTGGTTGTAGAAAAGCTCTTTAAATGTGTTAGCATAGCTAGTTAACCAGATGCTAATAACAACAGATCGCCACTGTGCTTACAACTAAAGCCACAGCCTCGCAAACACTGCGGCATGTGTACGGCTCCTTATGGGTACTGCAATATTTGAAGAGCTGGAGCGGCATTCCGGTGCTCTCCGTCACTCCTTTCAGAATTCAGACAAGACATAACCACGTGAAGACACGTTACGCTCGTGTTGTGTTCAAGGAACCTGTCCTTGGCCAGGAAAAACAGGCACTCGCCTGTTTAATTATTTTGCGAATAGTTGTCCGTCAGTCGGACAGTCGGACGGACGGACGGACGGACCCCCCCCCCCCAAAACGAAAACTCTTCGGTTCTCCACGAATTACACAAGTCACCCAAATCAGCGTTAAAAAAGCGGGAGGCGCCGAAAAGCGACTAATTTGCATCACTGTTATATATTGAAATACACAACATAGTCGGATATAACAACAACATAGTCATAGTATGTCGGAAGTATAAAAAAATGACATAGTTTAGTACGACAAAATAAGAAAAATCAACATAGTTAAGTATTGAAAAAAAAATCATAATATTGTTAGTTGGAAACTGTTGTTTTTTTTCTTATATATTGACATACACCTTTCTTTGTTATTTTCAGCATGCCATTTTTTGGGACATTTTTGACTTAATAAAATTACTATTTTTCAACATACTACAATAACTCAATATACATTTTTTTAACATACTGTAGTACCATGTCTTTTTTTTCTGATATAACCAATAGATTATGTTTTATTGATTGTTATTTTCAACATATGAAGTTTACTCAAATTATTTCGATTTTTTTGTTCTCTATTTGTCGACAAACTATACTATGATGTTTAATCTTTTATGGCAAACAGTATGACAGTATTTGTGACACACAGAGCTGGGAGCAGAGGAAATGGCAGACACACTTTTTTGATAAAATGTATTTTAAAAAGTATAAAAAACTCATTTACAGTACAAACAACTACTAACTACTAAGTCTGAGTGACCATAAGGAACAAGTCACTGTGGGTTTAGAAATTGGATTACCACATTCTAGAGGCAGTCAACAGAAGCTAATGTTAGCTTTCGGAGTGCTAATGAGCTGACAATGTAACTATTTCATTCAGAAACCCTAATTCAAGTGTCAGAAACAAAACACACAAAAAATGAATCGAGTTCATTATGGTATAAAACAACGGGAAGCTCTTACAGGATCTCTGTGCTGCTGGAGACAGGGGGCAGCCCCCACCAGCTAAAGCCCCCTCCCCAGCCACCAGCCCATCCTCTGCCTCACATCCAGTCTTTGACCTCCAGAGCTGAGTCAGCGCTCAACACCAGTGTGCTGCACTGACGTCACGTGTTCTGTCCATCCCTGCAGGACAGTGCCTGGACAGTCGATTCCAGAGGAGTGTGTGTCTTTAAAAGCCACGTGTTCTCAGTCATTGACAGCCAGGCAGAAGAGCTCCAGCAGCTCCTTGTTGTCCCGCTCGATGAGGTCTACTGGCTTCTCCCCGCATTCGTTCACCAGCTCTGTGTCGGCCCCCAGCGAGAGAAGGTAGCTGGAGGAAACAGAAGAGAATTCTGCTCACTCAAACAGATCGAATCCTGCTGCTTTGCCAAACTCAATGCGGGTGTGTGCCGTGCTTCAGTGTCAGGAGGGTCAGCGGGGCGCAAGAATGCAGCAGATCCTCCAGCTTCCCTTACTTCTGTGACGTAGGAAAGCTGTGGAGTGTTTGTGTTAATACGTGCTGGTACTATATGTGCCTGCTAATACAAAAACATGTAATGTCAGCTGCTAATGTTATGTCACCTTTGTTGCCCAAAAGTTCAAGCTATAAAGTTCAACTACATCACAAGAAAAAAAGAAAAAAAAAATCTTCATGGGGAATGAAAAATTGTAAAACTTAAAATCAAATACACTCTGGGTTATTGCCCCTACAATCTAATTTGATTAGGTATGACTAGTAGCATTTGGTTGCTAATTGCTATACATCACTCTTTTGATGTTTTAGATTTCACATGTCACATGTTAGCCAGGTTAACATCCAAAATATTGCAGCTTTAACTCATTACATTACATTACATTACATTACATTGCATTTAGCTGACGCTTTTATCCAAAGCGACTTACAGTAAGTACATTCGACCAGGAAGATACAACCTTACTCACTAAATGTTTCAATTGTACTTGGTTGCAATGTTCTTTTGTCCATGCACTAACTTTTACACCTCAACCAAGCATAACAAATTCTCGCATATTTAAAAGTCCCATGTCGTGGCCATTTCTACTGATCATAATTCCATTGTTGAGGTCTACTAGAATAGATGTACATTGTTCAATGTTCCAAAATCACATTGGTTTCTCATACAGCATCTCTGTATAGTATGTGTATTCACTCTCTGTCCTACATGCCTTGTTGGAGCTCCAACAACATTTTCTGTGTTAGAGTTTTACTCCCTATAGGTGTACTTTGAGGGTTTGTGACTCTGCAGACTGTTTACATGCATACAAAGCTACATAACACACAAGGGGAGGGGTAATAACCGGAAAAGCATGGGACCTTTAAGACACATTTTACATTTTCAGCATTTAATAGAAATAGAAATTGGCATAAAAACAGGCAGATGGAAATGCACCTACTTGCTTATTTTTCACAAAAGTTCAATTCAAACTTGAATAGAGCTTTGAACTTTTCGCTTTGTGTTATTTAAAAAAAAAAAGACTGTCTGCTTACCGTGCAATGTGTGGGAAGCCGTCGCTGCAGGCCATGTGCAGGGGGGTCCAGCCCTCCTCGTCCCTCTGGTGGATATCGGCTCCGTGCTTCACCAGCAGCTTCACACACTCCAGGTTCCCCGTCAGGACGGCCTCATGCATTGCGGCCATGCCTGCAGAGAAAGTCCAGTTAGAAATGACCCATCAGTTCAGCCTATGATCATGGTGTTAATAAATACAGAATAAAGGTTTACTTGATCAGGGTGGTGCAAATGTTTCTCACCAGAGTGGTAGATGGTGTCCAGACTGACTCTTCTGGCTCGCATGAAAAGTCCAATCCTCTCCAGCTCTCCGTGGCGAACATAGTCCTGGAAAATAACATCATTGGGGAAGTGCACACTGCGGATTTGCTTCGGAGTTTTAGAGCTCTTGCAGAGTGGGACCCCACACTCCTGCTGGGTGAAGGCCTTGTTTCCTCTGGTCTGGGAGTCAACGGGGCACTGGAAGTACTTCATCCTGAGCAGAAGTTTGATTTAACTTTTGCTTAAAAACTGGTGAAATCCAACGAATATTTTTCAAGTTTTAAAAATCCAAGCAGATTATCTGAAAAGAGCTCAGAGGTTGTGTTGCAGGAAGATCAAGTAGTGCTTCTTCTGTGTCGTCCTTCACATCAACAGGCCTCCCTGCGGGCTCTTTATACTCTCTGTGGGGCTATTTCAGGATCCAGTGGCGATGTTTGGAAGATGAGTAGGCCTCTGGTCAGATCCCTCCCACCAGCCGGTCCCAGGCCGCTGATACAAGTCACGGTTTCAGACATGACAGCCAGGAACCTGTTGCTCTGAAGGCACCCACACATACCCAGATGCAGCCCACTTTGAAATAGTTGTGAGGGGGGGGGGCTTTTGGTAAACAGGGTGTTAAAGTAGTTCATATAGCGGGAGTGTGTCAGTGCCAGCTGCAGGGGCATTGAGGGAAAAGGGTGTTTGACTCTACACTCAGAGGATGGGTCATTTCCAAATTAGTGGTTTGCATCACCCTCTTTATTACAAGTTGGAAATAAATAAATAAACATGTCTGTGTGAGGCTTTAAAGAGTTTTTCTCTATCAGATATATGTTTTTTAAAGATATTTAAAACAAATGTAAATGTTTTATGTTGACTGGATAAATAAAAAATAGAAATCATCACCTTTGGCTCTGGGAAATATTATTGGTATATCTTTTTTAAATGGACCGAAAACTTTGTCTGCTTTGCCTCCATAGCTCAGACCCCGCCCATCTTTGACCTCAGCCTTCATTTGGATCTTAACTACACATCTGTGAAGTTTGATGACTGCATCTTGCATGGTTGGGAAGTTATCCCAGTCAGCGGACTTATACCACTCTAACCCTCCTCTGCTTGTTCCCGCTACAGCAGGTGTCTCCAGGAGCGCCCTCTGCCATAAAGACACGTACACAACACGTGAAGGTGAAAACAACACCATGTTGCTGGTAACAGGAGTCTACAGGCAGTGCTTTAAACTCATGCTCACGTCAACAAGCTTTAAAAAGGCCCCATTATGGTTTTTGGGTTTCCCTTTCCTGTAGTGTGTGATATCGTTTTCTGTGCATGTAAATGGTCTGCAAAGACTACAATCCCTGTGTTCCCACAAGAGGGAGTTTCTCTCCCACAGACTCCCCCACCCCTCGCCTGAAACACCTCCATTGGACTTCTGTTTAATTCTGTAACATAATGACATCACTATGTAACACTTACGCTTCTATTGGCTAGCGCATTGTTTTACATAGTTTAATCTAAAGTAGGCCTAATATATTATACTTTTTTATATTGCTTCTCAAGGACAAGTCCCTCAAAAGTGTACTAAAGTAGAGTACATGAGTTAAATTGTAGGCTATGTAGTTACATTACACCACATTATGACTCTTTGCATGTCATATGTTTAGCAGTGTGGATGTATGGTGTGTTATAATAAGCATTTTCAAATGTAGGAGTTTTTAATGTATTAAGGGATTACAATGGAACTTAAAGGGCACCCGAAGACTTTATGCACCGTATAACTAGTAATAACTCTTAATTTAATGAAAAGTTAAGTTTATCGGCGTTTAATACTGATCATTTTGAAATTGGGAGCCTGCACTACATTATTTTTGATACTTTTGATGGCATTATAATATATTTCAAAATCCTGTTTATTAGGATTATCAAATCATATCTGTCAACTCAAAAATACTAATATCAACCTGAAAATTGAGCATAATAGGGCTCCTTTAAAATACAAAAAACAAGTGAGACACCAAGGGCTGTGATGAGGTGCTGGTCACTGGAAGCAGACTTCAAATTATAAAATTGTATTCAAAGTGTGAGACACTTTTCTTATTTCAATATTAACAGTATGTTTACCATGTTCATCTTAGTCTGGCGTGATTAGCACTACACATCAAGTACAGCTCAGAATGATGGGGAGATGATTCCAATGTTACATCATAAGTCAAAGTATAGAAACAAATTACACTTTTTGATCTGATGATGGCTCTAGATGAAAGTTAGTTTGTGGGATTCTTAAATAATACAATTATATATTTTAAAATGTGTGAGTTCCAGGCTGGACTAACATTGTCGAGTGATAGTGAAACCTCAGTGCTTGCAGGGTTCACATTTACTACTTTTCTTTGCCCCAACAATAGTTAACTATTTTGGGTTTGGACTATTCATCCATCAAACAATGTTCTATAAGTGTCATTATAAAGGCCATTTTGACAATTTAAGGACATGTTATTCACAAACAAGCTGAAGTTTATGCCCTGCATGTATTCTGTTCAGATGTTAAAGTAATGTTGCACGGTACACAGCTTGCCCCCTTTTATTGTGAAATCATCCATCCATTGGGGTTAACGATTCTATAACAGCCATTGATTGTAATGTCATTTTCCCTTGCAAGGTTCATGAATAAAAAAAAATGACGACAATTGTTTTTTTTCCTAATTTTTTTTATTTTTTATTGGCCACCATTTCACGTTTTTCCACATCAAGTTGGACATGATGGAATGTTTTAAGTTCCCCCACCGCTGTAGCTGTTGATCCCATCACCTTTACTCAAGCCCCCCCCCCCCCCCCCTCTTCTGCCTCACAACACACACGCAGTCAATCATTCTCGGTTCATGGACAACCAGAAAACATGAACTAGTCATTCAGCTTGCACTTTATACACCATTCACACAGCATTCTCTCTCTTTCTCTCCCTCTCAAAGACACACACGGCAGCAACAAGGGTGTTGGGTGGAGCCAAAAGGCGGTACATAATGGGTGAGGGCTGGGGCTGTGAACTTGTTCCCTCCCACCTCAGATACAGACACTTCTCTCAGACCAATCTGAACAGTAAACTCCCAATATCTGTCTGCTTTAGTAACCATAGTAACCACAGTGAATCTCTGATCAGGCATGAATGCAGTGCGACCCGTCACAACGGGCTCCAGAAACCATCCCAGGTCTGAGAGCGTGTCTGGGGGCCAACTCTGCCCCAACAGCTGGCTACAGCTGGGCACATCTTTAACAATGACAAATCCTAAATTAATAAAAAAAAACTCAAAGTGAAAGCAATTAAATAAAAAAGGGTTTTTTTTCCCCCAAAGTTTACTTTTTTAGAAAAAGAGTCAGTAGCGGATATGAGGAGACGGAACCGAGGGATTATAAAGGAATGAAATGAAAAGTAGACTCACCCCTCCACCTAAAGAAAGAAAACGATTGGTCTCCGCTACAGATGGGGGGGGGGGGGGGGGGTTTAGCTACACTGGATTAGCTGTGAGGGGTGTATTTTAGTGAAGATGTTGCAAAATAAACACATTTTACAGGATGGCCCCTTGTCCCCTGAGAGTCCTTACAAAACCTCCACATAAAACTCTGGGCTTCCCTCAGGGGGAAAGAACATCAGCAGCCCCCCCCTCCCTTACCTACAAATACAGGTTACAACATTAATCAAGCTCATACCCACACTGAACATGGTAAGGCTTTTCTTTTTTCTTTAGTTTTTCTTAAGGGTGGAGGGGAGCAAATTCAACAGGAGAAAAGTAAACATTATGAAAACTGGATCTCAATGCCGTTTTTACATTTGGTTTAAATATACAAGGCAAACAGCTGATGTGGAGCAGAAGGCATTGAGGTCTCCCACGGAGGTGCTGCTCTCTTCCACAGAGTCCCCCCCTCCCTCGGTGGGACAAGACGAGTCTGGCCAGATGTTGTGAGGTTGGAGATGTGGCTGGCAAAAAAAAGAAGCCCTGCCACGCCACTGATGGATGACTGAGAGGAAGTTAAAGGGGAAGTATTAATGTTCACAGGACAGGGGAGGGCCACGAGGAAGTGATGGTGGGAGGGTAGGGGCGGGGCGGGACTCGTCTCCTCTCTCTCTCTCTCTCTCTCTCTCTCTCTCTCTCCTCTGCCAGCTCTTACAACTCGTCGTGACCGTCGTCGTCCTCGCCATCAGAGTCCATGTCCTGTCCTTCGTCCACATCATCTAAATCCTGGAGTGGACGAGCAGAGGGTTGTTAAGACAGAAGCATTCAGCGTGCAGGTCTTCTCTACAGCGAGCGCCGTGGCCGAGCTATACATTTTTATCATACAGATATTAAACTATGGCATCAGTGTTGTCACTACATTCCCTTCTATTCTTTACCCTCACCCATGTCCCTATTGCTGATGATTTTCAAAAATGTCAGTGTCAATATTTTGTCAACCAAAATACATTTCATGACAGTTAAACCATATTAGAAGAAAAAAAATACAAGGTATATTAACATAAATAAAAGCACCAGTTGTCGCATATTTGTGTCATATTTTAGGATGACACCATAAAAGGAGATTCTGTCATTCCGAAACAAAATCCTCAATTTGAATTTAATAAGTACAATTATTTTCTTTCAGTTCTACAACGTAAAGAAATTAAAAAGGGATTTATTCTAATGGTGTAAGACCTTTTTAAATGATACTTCTATAAATGTAATTCATGGTGCAGCTGGATTGCTGATAGTCCTCTCTGTGCAGCAAGTAGGAGAGTTTATGAGTGAAAATGTTTTTTAAAAGACTAAAAGCCAACAAATATTGATTGATTTTCCTGGATGAAAACCATGTTTTGAATAGTCAAAATGATTATCTATATATTTTCTCAATAAATGTAGACCTTTGCTCTAGAGCAGGGATGGGCAACTTGGATGGTGGTGGGGGCCACATAATTGATGTACTGGCCACCAGGGGGCCGCAGATTCACTTGGAACACACACACATACACACACAAATTCCATGTATTGTATGTAATTATTTACAAGTGGCATGTTTGTATTGAACAGGTTATTTAACAGTGGAATAAAACTATTTTAAACTATTGGAAAACACAGAAAATGTGTGTGCGTTGAGATTAACCATTAAAATGACATACACATGAAGTCATCATGAACACTAACCCAGACATTAGTTGTCTAACTTGAACCTAACACACTTGTAGCCTGTCTCTGCATTCCCCTTATTCCACAATGAGGGGAATGTCAACCCGAATGAAAAGCGTATAGTAATCATAGATAACACGGCAGGGTCCGTGACAGTTTGTTTTCATCTGATTTCAAATAAACAAAGTCTTGGTTTTTAGAATATTAAACTTGTATCGCCAAATTCAGATGATAAATACAACTTTGAAGCTTGTGAAGGCATAATTACAAGCGGTAACTTAACGTCACAGCAGGTATAACAACAGCCGGTGTTTCTTGTGAGTGTTTCCCTGGGAAACAAACACAATACACACAAACGCGCACAGATTATTTTGGCTGCCGAACTAAATCGTGTACGCAGCTCGCACGTAACTAGGAGTCTAGTGGACGGTGTCAGTACTACAAGTAAAAAAAAAACCTAACCCTTATTAATTACGTTGTTTATAAATGTATCCGAGGGCCGCAAAAAGAGGAGGTGGGGGCCCCCGGGCTGCCATTTGCCCATCCCTGCTCTAGAGTTATTGGAAATGAGAACATGAGTGAAAACCAATCCTATGCAGAGAGGGTAAAACCAGTATAAAGTAGCCTAATAATCAGATGTGCAGAAATACAGATTTTAAAACACAATGAATAGTAATGCAAAATAAAAACATAATAATACAACAGAATCTCTCCTTGAAATGCTTTAGGTTGGCTGCCATTGTTGGCATTATTTCATATCCACATCTTAAGTGATTACTTTCTGACAAGGTTTAAGTATTGAATATATTGTGGTTGAAAACATTAGGCTTTCTTTTAAACAATGCAACTGTAGCATAAAGCCATTCCCTCAACACTGATTAGTCATGAAACAATGGATGGGAACAATCAGCCTCTGAACAGATGGATCCAGCAGCAGCTGTTGCTCTTGTTTTAGTCACAGCCATCTCCAGTTTCCTCACTAATGGAGCCCCTCCTCAATATGGATAAATCCCCACTGGTGTTTGGTATCAGAATAGCTGTGTTTGTTTGTGTACTAAGATACATGTAAACAGTCCTACAGAACACTGACTGCATACATTTGTGTGGAAAATACATGTTGTTCAGTCATCAGACGGCTTTGATCAGGAGGTTGGGGTCTCGGTTGATCTTACCTCTGCGTCCATATCGTCATCGTCGTCTCCTGCGGGGGCGCCGCCATCTTTACCGCCGCTCTCCAGGAACTTACTGAAGCCCTCCAGTGTTCTCTCTCCGTTGTAATCGATCACCTGTTGACCAGACATGATTTTTGGTAAAACGTCAATGATTGTGTTTTAACTCGAGCCCAAGCGAAAAGTCTAGAAGATGCAAACACGAGTGCATGTGTTCCATAAAGAAAAACTCAACACTTGGGAGCAGATCTATACAAACCAATACAACTCATGATTATTTCCATTTGCAAAGACCAAATGTGTTGTTTTTAACTTGTGTTTCAGTGAATGCAATTGGAAGTAATTTAAATAATACAGGCTGGGACTAGTCCTTGTTGTGATGCAGGCTGGTCTAATTACCCAGCATGTTCGACAAACTCATAGTACCTCTCTAAGGACTGTTTGAACATTTGAGACAAAGCAAGCTTACACAATTTGAAAACCAACTGGTGATAAAAAAAGAAAGAAGGAACATCTGTTGCATCTGTCACATTTTCCCTTTGGGTCGATATTAGCGTTTTTACACTACAAAAGATACGTGGTGAAATGCATCTCAGACCACCTCCGAGGGATTTGAATGTTTTGTGTCTTGATGACGCTTTAAATAGAAATCTTGGGTAAACCGATCACAGTGCGACAGCTTTAATAAAAAAGTAAGTGTAAACAGGGTCTTGGCAAAAGTGGCACTCAAACGACCTCTGAACTGATCAATTATTGTCTGTGCTTGCATTTCATGACAATAATGACCGGCCTGCCACACAAGATATTGTATTCATGGCTCCTGTTCTTGAGTCTTATGTTGGTTTCTTCTAAGAAGGATCATGAGCTTGGGGTGACCCAACGATAAAACACTCATTTCAGAAGGCTAAACTGACAGCTGGCATGGTGAGAGGCAGGTGCAGGCTGAGCAGAGAGTGAAGTCATCAGGCAGGAATCTTTAAGAACCAAACAGCAACATAATCGTGCAGAAACTCACGCGGCCAGCGATCTCAGATTCTTAACATGCTGCCAAATCAAGAGGCCGCTAGGGAGAAGCCAATCCTGCCACGGTTTATGTACAGGAGATCCTGAAGATGAGCGAGATGATGCCAAAAGATATTGTATTTCAGAATATCAAATGTTGGTGGGAAACGCTCACCTTGCGCTCGTCTCCTGCGGGGAAGAACTTGAGGGTGGGGAAACTGTGGACCTTGACCGTCTCGATCTCATTGGCTGTGGAGTCCATCTTAGCCACGACGATGTCAGCGCTGTCCATAAACTTCTCTCCCAGCTTCTCCCAGATGGGAGTCAGCTGTTTGCAGTGTCCACACCAAGGTGCATCTGGAGAAGTCATTTAGAGTTAACAGACTAAATATACTGGACCCTCCGGCTCGTTCACCGATGAGAATTAAAAACATCATGTGATATTTCATTACAGCCTCTTATTATCCATCCCAGAAAAACACACTACCTCTGTTTAAATCTGCACAGCTCTCCACTTTGAATATAGTATTTGTCATATTTCATTATATGTTACTGTACTCAGTTTCTCCATTTATTATATTATGAGTAAATGTTTTACCACATATTCTTCTTTCTGTGTCTTTGCATGCAACATTTATACCAAAGCAAATTCCTGGTAAGTGTAAAGCTACTTGGTAATAAAAGTAAAACACATTCAGATTGTTTCATTTCATCCCAAATGTAACAGAACTAAACGGGGCATAGCTGGTGGTGATCAGACCTTGCTGTGAGACGTTTTATGTAGGAACTGTTTCTCTATTTTCACAGTGAGGAAGAAAGCATGCATCTTCTCATGGACGGGGTTCTCCTGAGCTCACGTTGCTCGCTAATGTTGCTGATCAGGCGAGGAGGACAACATTATTGATCTTAAATCTCACTCCTCTGATCCATGAGTAAGATGCATGCCATCTTCTGTCTGGTGAAACAGTTGGCAATTGTGAAGTGGTGTAAAAAGAGCATGGGTTTTACACGAACCTGCTCACAACAAGGTCTGTGGATTGTCTCCCGGGTCAGGAAGAGGCATTTTTTTTTCTTTTCGTTATGGCGCAACAAGCAGAATGCCATGTAGTTCCAATGTATTTCAGACAAGGAACACACCTCTATTGCCTTTAGCCCCAACACTGACACCAAAACAATCCAGAGTAATAAACACTACAGATAAAAGGGAAACGTGGATTTTGTTGAAATGTCCCTTTATGCTGTGGTGATGCATGTAGCCTCAGATTCATGACCCTGTTCCCCTTAGACTGGCCAGGAAATACCCCCCCCCATTCCATTTGCTTTCAGGGAATACCCCACTGAGCATTACTATAATCTGTATTCAAATAGCCAGCGATGGAAAATTCCTCTAAAAATAGTGCACCTTTAGATGTGGATCGCTGTATAAAGAAACCATCCAGCAGCTATATTTAACAGGGTCTGGTAACCAAGTCAGAGGGTGGGCTGTGAGGCTGAGTGGGCATCAAGGCTTGGTATTTGGAAGGGGCTTAGCACAGGGGGAAGTAATAAAGGGAAAACAAAGTCTCCCACCAACTGAGCAGCCGAGCTTTGACTGCAAAATGCCCCTCTAGTCAGGTGGACACCTTCACAACAGCAAGGGAAAGAAGAGGCTCTTACAGAACTCCACAAAGACGTTCTTGGAGGGATGGAAGGCGATCTCCTCAAAGTTCTTTCCCACCAAAATCTTGACGGGGGTTTTGTCCCAGTCTTCAGGGATGTCCTGACTCATGAGGTGGGGCTGGGGGAGGAGAAATACCTCAACATTAAATCACGTTTCTCCATGACATACATGTGCTGCCATCACTAACCAGTCCCCCTCTCACCTTGAGTTTGCCCTCAGCGAACAGTTTGCAGAAGCCGATGATGCTCTCTGCTGTGATGGCCTCACTCTCGGGCTTGTACTTGGTCATCTCGTCCTCCAGGGTGATGAGGCGGATGGCGGGGCACTCCTCTTTCTTCAAGCCGAAGAACTCCAGGATGCGCTGGTTGTCGTCCACGTCGCTGTCGATGAAGATGAACAGGATCTGGGAGGGCGAGACGGAAGTGGTCATTCAAAACATCCTATCTGAGCAAAGTGTAAGATTCAATCCTGAATGTAGGTCACATTTGGAAGGCACTTTTGAGACGGTTCCCACACCTTGCCCTTGAATCCCTCTGCGGCTTTCTTAAATTCGTCCATTTTGTCGTCAAAGTCTTTAGAAGTTTTGGGCAGGAACATGAGGATGTGGGACTTGATTTCTCCACCGAAGATTTTCGGGGCGGTCTGCAGAAAACACAAATACACGAGTTTGACATCTAAGAATGACGCTAGTACTTGTTACAGACAGTGGTGTGAGTTGGGAAAAGAGATAATAATGGTCCCGCTGATGTGCATGGCTCATTACCTGCTCTGTGAACTCGATGACCAGAGGCAGCTGGTTGGACTTGACGAAAGCCAGGAGGTCTTCTTTGGTCAGCTCTCCGTCAAAGGTGTTGCGCCCTTCATCAAACTGCAAAGAAAACATGGAAATATTAAGATACAAATATGATCAGCCCGTATCGACTGCCTGATATAGATTTACAAGGCAAACCACTTTAAAATCCCCTGGTAAAGCCCAGCTGGTGACAGAGCCAACAGCCCCAGTGGACTTGTATTAAGTGGTAAGAATAGCAGCTCTTACTGGCAGTGGCACACAATTGAAAGTATGGACATTTGGCCAGTGGCCTGCTGCCAGCCTTCAGGGAACAGACCAGGCTGTGAAACTTAAGCCACAAACTCTGCTGCAGTAAACAAGTGACGGAGGCCAGCTGTTTATTGAGACAGAGCCCCTGCTTTAGGAGTGTTTGTCTATCTGTCGGCAACAAGCACACGTTAGCGGTGTTCGGATCGGGTTGGAGTTACCAACGTGGGTCAGACACCAGACAACAGCAGGGGGAGGTCTGAGCCCAAGATCATCACTAACTCAAGGGCTGAGTGCAGAAAGGCACTAGAATATTTAGAATGGGTTGAATGAGATGCAGGAAATTATTATTTCATACTACAAAATTGTAGAAAAAAAACTGTGATAAAATAATGTTAAATATATAAAAATCAAACTGTGTGAAACAATTAGCTAAATATTAGAAATGAACTACACTCATATAGGACATTAAATAAACATCCAGTAGCAAAATACACACATTTTTCAACTCCTGGGAGGAATATCTGACTAAGAGCTGATAAGAGATCCAATATGTTCACTATTTGTCTATGTCTGTTTGGTGCTGAGCAGGTATCGAGATGTTTCCTGATGTGGGAAAGCAACCTTTAAAGAGTGGTAAGAATTGAAAAAAAAGGAATCTAGCACTGAGCAGAAACTCACTGAAAAGGTTAAACAAAAAAACACCACATTTGTTTGATTATTTTTTTCAATTCCTCAAGTCCACATCTCCATTAGAGAGGCTGCTTGTGAGTTCCAAATATTTGATCTTCTAGCAAGAACACTCAAGAGATGTGGTCATATTTAAGCATGGCAACATCAAATAAATGTTTCAGCTAGTGCTGAACCGCCTCCAAGTAGAGCAATTACGCTGCAAGTCGAGTCATTTTCTGTTCTGAGCCAGACATTTTGAAAGGTAAATCACACCCTCCCTTTATCCGGTTGCTTCATTTTTATTGACGGGCCTACTGGACCTTGACCCAATTTGACAAATCTACACGCGGATTGAGATACTGTTGTTCTGAGGGATGTTTGTAGTTAATTAGTAGCATCACCTCTGATTTAAAAAGTACAAAATAGTGGAAATGCAATGATCTACAACCTATTTGGACCTGACTGAGCTGCCATTCACTCATCCTCTGGTGCTGGTTTAAAGGCGCACCATCACCTAATACAGCTCTTCACCCTTCATCACCATTAGCTCAACATGCTGAGGTCATCCACATGAGCGGGGCGAGCAACAGGCCCAAATGCAGGCGCACAACTAAAACCTCAGAGCAGCCGAGATTAGCAACGGAGAGCGGATACTGTGAGGTCGACAGCATCACATTACCATCGAACACACTGCGCTGTCTCCAGCAGCTCGTCTGCTAACGATTACACAAGCTTATGCAAGGCCACGAACCTATTTGCATTACAACATGACTCCAAGTAAACATGTCAACATTTACTAATGAGGAATCTGTCACAATATGTCTTATATGAACAGTTTGTCCTAAGGTTTGCATATGCATCCATGTAAACGTGTACTGTGCCATCCATGCCAACTCACCTTCTTGAAGAGGACAACGCTGTCCTTGGACACCTCGAACTTGGCGAAAATGTCATCGCTGGTGGCCAAGGCGAAGGGGACGTCGTCTGTGGCTTCAGCTGCCTTCTCGAAGGCCTTAGCACCGTCAGATTCAACATCCTACAGACACAGGAAAACTTCAATTAGGATAAAGCCCTGTGTACGTTATCCACAGAGATTCAGATTTATTAAACTGCACTACTTTTTCTTTAGCTTAATGACAAGGATTACACGAGAAATATAGGTTAAAAAGAAAAAAATGGAAAAGCCGTACATCAAAGCTTGTTGCCGTACCATCTGACAGTGTGGGTATACAATACATCTTTAAATCTGTACAGTTTCAAGTTAGACTTAAATATATGCCGCTTTTCTAACTCTGATATTGAAACACTAGAATGCCTGTTCTTTTCCTTTAGTTCTAACATTTTGGGATGCTTTCCAGTATTGGTTAACTTACAATGAGCAAATCCTTCCAGTCTCAACATATGATAATGTGAAATCTAGCCTTTTATTTGAGGAAAAAAAGAGATTATTTTAGCTAAATATTTGATCCACAAATGTCAGCAAAATGTCGCCAGTATTTATTAGTTTCCTTAAACACAAAAAAAAAATCACTTAGATGTTGCAAAAGTAAAAAAGCCCAACAATTTTACCTTAATTCCTGATTGACCACTTGTGTTTATTTGTATGCCCTTTTTTGAGTTTGAATTCATTTAATGGACACTGATGTGATGGGTCTTTTTCTGGTGTATTTGCAAAATTGATCAATAAAGTTGAAATTGTATTTTTTAAATCTGAACTTAAAGGTAGGGTAGGTAAGAATGGAGAAACCAGCTCGAGTGCGCTAGAATTTGAAAGTACACAACCGTAAAAAATCTGCCCCTTCCCTCAGACTTCCTTACAGAGCCCCTCCTCCAACACACACGAACGCGCACATGACCAATGAGGGCACGAGATAAGTTTGTGCACGAGATGGAAGGCTGACAGGCAGGAAGGCCGTCCAGTTATTTTAGCCGGGCCGGCTCAGATGATTGGTCGTGCTTTTTACAGCGCCACGGCTTCCACAGATGATATTTTTTTTATGGATTTATTGTCAAAGCATTTAATATATTCATTGCTATCGGGATGTTAAGAGCATTCCATGGAATATAACAAGTGTTTCTGAAGTGAATTACCTACCCCACCTTTAAGAGATCAGAGTCTTACCTTAAAGAATCCGATGACTGCCACCTCGCTGTCAGCGATCAGAGACTCGGCCTCGGTGACTCCGGCCAGGGTTGCGACGGCCGGGCCGGTGCGCTTCTTCAGCCAGGCCACGATGTCGTCAGCTGTCCTGCCGGCTGAAACACAACACAACAACTCAAACACCTCTGTATGCAGACATCATGGGACTGGTCAAATGCTAAACTTGAAACATTAAACTCAAAACATGCAGATTTGATCGACTTTACGCGTATAAGGAGAGAAGGTTGCATCTTTCTAAGCAGTTGAACAAACCAAAGAAATAACCTGACCTCAATTTAAATAAGTAAATCCTTTTTATTCAGGAAATGCAGATGTTTAAGAGAGTTAACACCTGCCTTGGTGCGGGAAAAGAGACATCCATCCATTTATTGTTGTGTGCATTTTCAAGAGAAAACATTTAAATGGCAAGAACAAAACAAAAATAATAATCCTTTAGTTGATCAACAAAATTAATCTGTAACATTTTTGACAAACAGTTAATGGTTTTTAATGCCAAAAAATACACAAGGCTATTTCATGCTTTTCTATGTTTTCAAATGATATTCAAGTGAATATAACCTTGGATTTTGAAAACACTGATGGACATTTTATAAAAATGTCCATCATTTTATAGACGAAAAAATATTCATCTAGAAAATAAGCAGATTAAAAAACGATAATAAAAATAATTATAAGTTGCAGCCCTATCTGCAATTAAAGTGGACTTAAAATAAACCTGGCTGTTAAATTGAAACTGTGATGCAACAGGGTTGCAATTGAGTGTTGGAGCGGTGGGGTTTTGTGGCAGTCATTTCCCTAACCTACTCCCTCCCTCCAAAACGGGCCAGGCCCAGGCCAGCAGAGAGGCAACGTGAAGAACTGCACATCTCTCTGCTGGCTCATAGTCAGCATGAAAGGAACGTGTGGGGAGGGCCCAGCCAACATTTTGTCTAAGTAGAGTTCCTCAAAGCTGATTGGCTGACTTTCGGTTTATGCTGCTGTGCAGATCATATTACTAAGAGGGGCCAATAGGGCTCGCTTTTAGTTGTCGGAGCAGATTCCTTCTTGCATTTTTGGACCCTTTTATGGGAATTAACTAAGAAAAAATATTCACTCTATGACAGGAGTTACTCAAGATTACATCACTATTTGAATAAATCTCTCATTTATTAAAGGTGAAATGGAGTAGAGAAAACATTTTAATGGTTGTTTTACTGAATCTAAAGAAAGTTATATGATCGTCATTAGATCTCAATCTAACATACCAGTATAGAAAATATCAACAGACCCCGTTTGTAGTATAAAAAAATATGTATTTCCCCTCCACTGCTTCTAAGTTCTCAGTCATTATTATCAAGCGAGCAAGTCTGCACGAATGAAAATCACAATGATGCTCACCAGAGTACTCTTTGGGTGATTCCTTCTCTCCGCCCTTGAAGAACTTGATGGTGGGGTATCCCCGGACGCCATACTCCTGGGCCAGTTCAGTCTCCTCTGTGGCGTCCACCTTACCCAGGCGCACCACTGAGCCATCGGCCTTCAGCATGCCGGCGGCCTTGGCGTACTCTGGAACCAGGGCCTTGCAGTGACCGCACCATGGGGCATCTGCAGGAGTTAGGGGGACGTTTAGCGGGGCACACACAGATGATAGCAATGTAAACCTGACCTTAAGGGTGATCATTGGCACAAACAAATCTTTCAGGATGAATTAAAGTTGACCTATACCATTTTTTGGAAAAAAATAAATAATGGAATATTACATTTAGAGCTTCAAATCATCAAATTAAAAAGGATCTTTCTGATGATGAACCATACTAAAACACTGAATAACTTGAAGACTACAAGCATTAGAATCATTCAGTTATGACAATAAATTGATCTGTCAACTTAATGAAGTAAGCTTATTTAATGTGAGGATTAGATTCTTATATCCCTCTTAAAATGATAACTTTAATATGACTGCTTGTCAAAAACAAGCAGAGGGTGTCAGTTTGGGCTCTAGATACATGACATTTAACAAACTTAACTTCATATAAATACACTCTACTATCGACCAATTCATTAAGTGGTATTCTGGTACGCTTAATGACAAGAATGTATTGAAGTTAGTTTGCAATCTTTTTTTAAAGTTTGAATTTCTGTTCAAGTCCAAACTGTTTCTTTGAAAAGGCTATCAGGATGGCTAAGTAGCAAACTGCCATAACATGCAGGATCATTTAATTACTACTGTGGTTTCACATGTTAAATGTGTAAGCCATGGTGTCCAATTGTGCATGTGAAAGGTCTAAGCACAAACTCCACAGAGATAATCACCTATTCAGAAATGACACGTACAATAAAATGACCTGCATTGCATCATCTTAAATTATTGACAAAGTACAATACTTCCTTGTTCCAGTCCAACCAATATTAACACACAGATGAACTTTTGTAAAGTACACGTCAACCTAGCTCCGCCATCCAACGGAGGTCCCGCCCAGTTTACGAGTACGTGGGCAAAATAAAATCCTATATCCCTCCCATCCTGAGCTCACTGGAGAGCTTCTCCACGGCCATCTCTCACTGGTTCACTGAATTGTGAGCAGGTCAACAATCTGACAAAAGTATAGCGGGATGGGCCTGCAGGCAATGAAGAAGTCGCTCACGCAAACAATCACATTATTATTATTATGGAAAATAAGTCAAGAACTGCATGAAAAGGACAGTGAATGAGCCTTCCGACCTGCACAACAACTGAAACACATAGTAGGAAACCACAGCAAGCAATCGAAACTTAAAAGCCCCGTATTTCGTGACTTACAAATAGTGACTCCTTTTCACTTTATGCTACTTTCAGCGTTATTGCTCAACTGTTCTAACAGCTTTATGCCGAAGGCAAATGTGACAATGCAGGCCCTGGCAGATCACACCAAATGCAATATGTTGCGGTACTATTAGCCATGTATATCCTTCAGCTATAGCCAAGTTAAAGCAAGCATATGAATAAACAAAAGTTGCATCAAATGTAAGTCTAGAGGTGAAAAACGAGTGGAACAAGTTTGGTGTGAGTGCGCTGTGCCAAGTTATGTATCCGCATCAGAATCCAGTCACTGTCCACAACGATATACGGTGCTGAAAGATACTGACAACGAGAAAACGCATTGTGATAAACAATGCCCCTTCATATTGTTACTCAGTTTTAAATACGGTGAAATAGCTGGTTGTAAACTAAGTGAACTAGATGCACATAGAGGCAACATTAAAGACAGACATCAGTTAGCTAGCCGCTAACAGCAGCAAGTTGTTACAAGTGTCAAAGTTTAATGCTAACGTTAACCCAGGCTGAATTAAGCTAGCTAGCAGGGCACCCGGTGAGTCTGTCGGAGACATTTAGCGTTAGCTGGAGATATTTAGTAGCCACTGTTACTTACAGAATTCCACAAGGATGTTGGGGTGAGCTTTCAGAGCCTCCTCGAAGTTACTTTTCTTCAGTACCAGGACATCATCTTCCTCAACGATTTCGGCTCTGCTGGCCACAGCCAGTGTGCAGATGAGCAGAAGCTTCAACATGATAAGCGTCGAGTATTGTTCTTGGCTGAGAGACTAGAGCGGCAGACACCGTCGGCTACGGGTTAGCTGTGGAAGTGGTCTTAGTTTTGGTCTTCTTCCTTGTTTAAGGTTGGGAGAGTAGCTGGTATTTTGTGTCTACCGCTACTAACGTGGCACCGCACGCAGAAACCGGAGGGGTCAGCCGTAGTGCGCATGCGCATTTATCAGGCCGAAAGCAGTTCGTGTTGAATTGTGACTGGACCGCAGCAGCCTGCACCTGGAAGTGAATGCGAGGCGCTCCCTGCTCACACATCAGCCCACTGATAACACACAGGGACCTTGGAAAACTGCATGGAAATCATCATATTCAAGCACCTACGCTATTTAAGCGGGAACAATAATCCATATTTAAGCATAGTTTAAATCATATGTTTGCTACATCATGCTGTATTCTTTTTTTGTGTATTCAAACGCGAGAACAAATGATATGTTCCATGTTTAATCATGTAAATGTTTCAACGATATTTTCCTGACTCTGGGGCCTGGGCTAAGTACAACACTAACGGGGGTAACACTGGGGAGAGGAAGTGTTTGGAAATGTGTTAGTGTGTGTGTGTGTGTTGCATAAGGTGCAGGCCAAAGTCTGAATGATGATTAACACTACACCATATCACCACGTCACGCGACGTTTTTACTATCAACTCTGCTTTTACTCTAGTAAAAACCTATGGTAAAAACCAAAACATTTTAAAGGTGCGTATCCTATAGTTATTATGTTAGGGGAAAGTTAGGGTTAAACCTATGCTATGGGTAACTGATGTTCACCCAAATTAGAGAAAAAACTAAACAATTCTCACTAATCTCTGTGTACGGAGGCCCCAAAGTGTAACAGTAGGACAATTATTTTCCTGAAATACGATTGCAATCCCTCATTTAGTTCTGCAGACTGCCTTCCCCCCATGTAGGCCTATGTTAGAACATTTTGTTATGGATTATGGATTAATTTATTGAAGACTCAAATTTCGATTGAGTGATTGAATCTCTTAGCATAAGGCAGATATTATCAGATGTCAGATGTGTTATACACAACATGTCATAGAGTTTCCTCTATACAACTACAATACTATGGCTACTGCGGTTCAGCCATTTCTCTACAAATTAGAAACAAATAATGCAAGAAAATGCAATATAATAAAATAAAAATATGAGTTGAATGGTTAAATATAGACATGTCTTTAAAAAAAAAAAAAAAACTCTGATCGCTGAAAAGACACAATTAAAATGAATAATCTAAATTGAAGCAGCAAAAACAGAGACATGACTCTTGCAATGCACCATGTGTGATGTTACAATTTATATCTTTAAAAAGAACATTCAAATGGCATGTGTCATGCATTGTTTTATTAGACAAATATATTAAATTGAGCACATTAGTGAATGTTCCTGACAGCACACACTTTTTCAACAACACATTGGCCAATTAACCAAAACTCCATACACAAATTAACACAAAAAAATATAGACTAAGCACCTTGTTTTGTCCTGAGTTAGATATAACTGGATGTTCAGTAAACCCTTACTGAAACAGCATGTGTTCGTAATGTTTAATATATATTTTATATTCATGCTTTGGCCTGCCTGTGTTGGACCAGTATTATTTGCAACCTGCCCCTTGACAAATAATATTCATTTTATTAAGCTGGTACACCATACAGAAGTACCTACTGGTCCATTGAATACTTGCATGGTGAGAGAATAGTTTTTCAGTTTCCATGTTTGCTGGACTAAAGAATAAGGAATAGTTACTCAAATGCATCCTTTTGTAGTTTCCTCACTCCACAATCTTTGGGACAACTAAGTTAGGAGAAATTCTTACTCACACGCTGCTAAATTATTTAAGGCAGTCTACGTACACACACATTGTATTCTATTTTTAAAAACAACAGATGTCAAACACTCGTTTTGCTTCCGCAGGGCATGTGTTTTAGTAATCAGGCACAAACGTCATGCACATGCAGCCAGCATCTATTTGGCTGTGTCACTGTGACAAAAGTCGGTTCAGTTTCCTGGCAACAAGCTTTTCTGAGTGAAGCAATCATGTTAGGTCAAATAATTCGCCATTAGCTCCCTAATTCAACATCTCTGACTTTGGAGCCTTCATACAATGTTTGTGATATGGTTGCCATAGGACTGTATATCATTTTGTTGTTAAGGTCACTAATATCATGTTTACCTGTAGTCTTTGTACACAAGATGTTCAGGAAAAGAAAAATAGATTCCTTCAGTACTTCACAGAGGCTTTGGTTGCTTATGCAGTAATAGTTATTGTAAAACAAATACTGGTTACAATTTAATGTTTCAGTGCCAGCATTACATTTTAATTCAAGCAAGGACAGAAAAAACACAAATGGCCTCCCTCTCCTTGTTAAATAGTATACGTGTCATGAACACTTGGCTCTAGTCAGTTTGATGAAGCAGAGAGCTCTGCGAAACGATTGGGTGAAGCAGTTTAACAGTATGTGACGTGCACCTAGTTTAACCACATCTTTAAATCTGTCACAGAATGGAGACCAAAGTATCTTGCCCAAATAACTTCAAATGCATAATTTATATATAATTAAATGACCAAAGTAAATACAATAACAGCTGAGCTGCCATCTCCTTGGATCCGGAGACATGACGGAGCCACAGAGAGGGCAGACAAATCACTCACCCTTTTTGCTGATGTCAGCGCTAAAAGTAATGCTACTTTGGCTGACAAAACCTTAAGGGGAACCTGATCTAAAGGTTCAAATGGGGCTTTACTCAGTGCATGTAACACCAAAGCCAAGTCCCACTGAGGCACCAGTGTGCGTGACACAGGTCTGAGTCTCCGTACTCCTCGCAGAAAATGGCTGGGTGGCTGCTGATCGCTCCCTCCGCCTGGGGCTATCAAGACCGCTGATAGCCGCTTCTCCCGCACTCGGTCCGGGAACCGAGGGGTCAGCGGAACTGGTGGGGAAAACGTATAACAGCACCCTGGGCCATGGCCGATGTGCGAACGCGTCTACCCCCAGAGGGGGGTGATCCTGCATCAACCTTTCCTGCCCTTGTCTACTGTACCTCTTCATCATGGAAGAACTGAACCAGTTGAAAGACTTAGTAACCCAATTTCAAAATGAAAATAGATTACTGCAAGAGTGGGAGGCAATGCCTGGTACTAGTGCTTCACCCATTGACTCTGCTGTTCACCAACCGTGCTCCGGTAATTGAGCGGTTGGTTTATGTCCCCAGAGACAGAAGATGCCCAATGTTTAGAGGTTGGACTGGTATAAGCATAGCAGAGTGGGTGGAGGATGTTCAAGGGTGTATGCGGGTTCGCCACTTGTCTAGGGCTTATCAAGCAATATTTCTATATGATCATTTGGAGGGTGAGGCACGGGAGGAAATTAAATACAGACCTAGGGAAGAAAGGGAGGACCACGGCCAAACCATAGCCATATTGCAGGAGTTATATGGGTGTTCCAAATCCTACATTTCTTTGCAGGAAGGCTTTTTCTCCAGAAAGCAAAATGAGGGTGAGTCATTGAACCTACCTAATTCCCATGTTTTGCTGCGTGACCAATTCGTTGAACATGTATGTGATTGTTCTCTACGCAGGGAATTAAAGCAGCTCGTCCGACGCCACCCTAATGCCACCTTGCTTGAGGTCCGAGGTGAGGCTATTAGGTGGGAGCGGGAGGGAATGCCAGGGGGTGTCAGGGAACGGAGCCACTCTGTCCCATCTGCTACCAGTTTCCAGTTTGCTATGGCGGGAGGTCCTCATTCTGGGTCAGGTAACCAAGGCTCGAGGGCTGAGTTGGCAGAGTTAAAGGACATGTTAAAACAACAACAGGAGCAGCTGAATCAGCTTAGTGGCAGTCTTATTGCACTCCAGAATGTCCCTGGGCAGTCATTTCACCAGGAAAAGCAGCCTATCATTTGTAGGAGGTGCCGTAAACCTGGTCACTTAGCGAGGGAATGTGATGGTGAGAGAGTGTACCACCTGAGCCATCTTCTCATACTACCCCGATGATTTGTGGTGATAGGCCGCCTCACCAGAATCAGCAATTGGGAAACTTTCACCCCCTGAACCGCTGAGCCAAAGTTCAGGTGGGGGCCTTGATGGCTCTGAGACAGCTTCTGAGAACCCTGACTCTGTAGAATTGAGCACCATAACAGAGAGTTTTTATGTCAAGAATATTGAGCCATGGGGAGAAGAGAAACTTCGGTCATGTAATTGGCTACGGCTTAAGGCTGCTAATGGGCTGGATATACCTTATGTTGGCTACCTTGAACTTGATGTTGAGCTTTGTGATAAGGTATTTACAAAGCGTGGTGTGCTGGTTGTTAAAGACCCCACTGGTCAGGCATCATCTGCCCCGTGTGTTATAGGCGTGAACATCCTTAAAACATGTTACAGGGAGTTATTTTCACTGCATGGCTCTGCTCTTTTTGATTTGCCCCCTGTCTCACAGGCCCCCAGCCAGCTTCAACAAGCCTTTCAAAAGTGTCACCAAGCTCAGGTCAATGGGCCCTCTGATCACTCGAGTAGAGTAAAAGTCAAGGGCAGGAGAGTTTTCAGAGTCCCAGGTGGAACTATGAAGCTGGTTGCAGCGACTTGCTCCCAGCATCATGCAGGTAACAATGGCTTGTTTGAACCCCTGAGTGTTGGCTTGCCTGCTGGGTTGCTAGCTTCTCCAACCCTAACTCAAATGACACAAGGTACAGTCTATATCCCTATAGTCAATGTGGGGGTTAATGATGTTGTCCTCTACCCATGCACCGTGATAGGTACTTTGAGCCATGCCCATGTGGTGAGTCTGCCCACAGGTGTCACAGAAAGTGCAGAACAGGTGACAGCCAGAGTGTTTTCACAGACAGTCACTAACTCAGTGCAAGAGAAGATTAATGCCATACATTTGGCTGCATTGTCAGAAGAAAATCAGTGCCAGGTCAGGTCCCTACTACAGCATCCTAGTGAAGTATTTTCAGCTCATGAGGGAGACTTAGGCTGCACAAATCTGATCTCACATGACATTCCAGTACGCTAGAGGTACAGACGTATCCCACATTCACTAGCTTCTTGAGTCACGGGTGATCAGGGAGAGCAGTAGCCCTTTCGCATCACCTATTGTTCTGGTCAAAAAGAAAGATGGCACCCTTCGGATGTGCGTCGATTACCGGCTGCTGAACAGCAAGACCCGAAAAGATGCCTTCCCTTTGCCACGGATTGAGGAAACCCTAGACGCACTCTCGGGGGCCCGTTGGTTCTCCACGCTGGACCTGGCTAGTGGGTATCATAAAGTCCCTATCACAGAAAAGGATAAGATGAAAACTGCCTTCTGTACCCCATTCATACATGCTCGTGATGTGCTGTGGTCGTCATGGTGACAAGCCACGCTAGAGCCCTCGCCGCCACTGCCCGTGAGGCAACCCATGGTGGGCCTGTACCGAAAGGGCTGCGAGGGAGCCTCCACTCGCTGCGTTTCACTCCGGCTCTCATCATGCGGCGCGTACACACTCAGGGGATGAGTAGAGGTGTGTGCAGTGCTGTCCACACGAGGCGTTATAACGGCACTCGTGGGCTTATTATGACCTTGTGTAGGAGGTATATCTGGGACAGAGGAATGCCGCGAGCTCTGCAGTTTACTAACCGACAGGTCAGAGGCAGCTGGCTTACACAGGGTGGGGGATATGTGAGATGACACAGACAAACTGTTGGAAAATGAAACGTTTTTATTTTCTTCACAAAAATCCCCCCCAAACCGTCAGTATCTGCCCTGCTTCTTCGGAGGCTCTCGCGGAGCAGACCAGGAGCGGAGGTGCCTCGATCCCCTCCGACTCGCCGCTGGGAGACCCTGTCTCTCGGGTGGCGGAGGAGCGGAGACGTGGGACGGAGCCCCCGCGGCCGCCGAAGGGCGACCCTGGCGCCGTGGCTGCGGGTGCTGTGGTCGCTGCTGCCGCTGCTGCCGCCGCTGCTGCCTCTGCTACCGCTGGGGGCGCTCAGCAGGCTGGAGCCAGCTGACATGCTGCCCTGTTCTGCAGCAGTTTTCATGGACTCCCCCATGGCGTGGAACTGGGGTCCGAACAGTCCGTCCGGGCTGATTGGAGCATCCAGCAGCCCTTTCCTGGCCATCTCTGGTACGAATGCCTGCTGCAGCCAGAGGTGGCGCTGAATCTGCGTCACCCAAGCCGCAATCCTCGCCGTGGAGACGGTGACAGATGCGCACAGGGTGAGTGCTGTGCTGGCAGCCTTGCCTATCTCCTCCAAAGCCTCGGAGGGCATGGAGGGCTGCTCTGATAGTCTCACTATGGAGTGAGACAGCAGAGCGATGTTGTTCGCCGCTGCAGACGCCTGGAAGGCACACTGGTCCATCCGGTCAGTCTGGTGGACGACAACCTGGTCCCCGGGGGAGGAAAGCAAGGGACGCCGTGCGGCGACCGTGCTGGCCTGCTTCACGCGTCCGCTGTCTGTCGGCCAGAGGGAGACGGGCACAATGATAATGAGCACATGACAGCTGCTGGGCGACAGCTGCTGGGCGACAGTTGCTGGGCAAGAGCTGCGTGCGCGTGCTCCGACCCCAGGCAGGATTCGCATCGTGAGTGCCAACTCATTATGAACCCCGTCTGGCATGAGAAGCAAACTCTAACACAACCCTGTGTACACTTTAGTGTCTCTACAGGGCTTCAGTACCGGGGTGCTGAAGAAAAGAGGGAGCAGATTGTCGGGCCTCCTTCCTATTTATACCGGAAGTGAGTCCGAAGGTGGGGCCCACCTAGCAGGTGGGCGTGGACTACAAGTGTTTTCAGTGCTGCGCAGGTGCGCAGGGGATTACCCAATAGCGATAGCCTTCCCTGCTGAAAAAAACAGCATAGACCAGCTTAACCTGTTGAACCCCATCCGCCCGCCGGCGGGCGGAAAAACGCATCATCTGCAGGAAACAGCGTCTGAGGCAGGGGCGGCGGGTACTGTAGGCTAGGGAAGGCTATTCCTTCCCAAATATTTGTGTCACTGCATCCTGGTAAAATTTAAATATAATGTATAATGTTTGTGTCTTTGACATTAGCGCTGCTATGCAGCCACCAGTAAACTGTACTACGAAGCCAGTTCAACATATGTTTGAGTTATCTTAACTAATCCTAACAAACGACATCTCGCTATGAGGTCCTACGACGCTGGTTATCAACTCAGTAAATCAACCCAGGGTTTCTCTGTCCGGCTGAGAGCGCGTTCAAGGGGCGGGGCTAGCAACATTTGACCAATCACAAACATGGACAAGCGTACTGACAGCGCAGTGTCATACTTCATTAATGAAAATGAAACTATAATATTAGACAAATATCAAGAAGTTAAACTTTAAACATCCATGACTTAAACACTTTATCCAGTGAAAAGCAACATATTTGCACATGCAAGGTGAATACAGAACAGCTGGTTAAAAATAAAATAAACTACCGAGTGTTTGAATGCGTATGGCCTACATTAACAGGTTTATGATATCACTGCCTCATCTAAGACACGAGTGATCTGACTTAATAATTAAATAATTAACACAATTACATTTGAGTTGAGTGTTTCGTCAACTTAATGTGTTGCTTAAAATAATACTTCTGCATACAGTAGGCTATGTGACACTGTAAGTGTTGCACGGCCAGATACGGCTCGAGAAGCTGACTCAGATAAGGAAATATATGATATATTATGATATTATATGATTGATGATGTGATCGATGATGTGATATGAATGATAAGTGCGACACGTTGGCGTCTACTACGCTTCCTATGTTTTGGTGCGGACTGCGTTCACACCAGCAATGAACCACTCCAGAGTTCGCAAGCAAGCGTTCCGAGACCACCTATTTTAGCGGACCAGAGTCCGGTTGTTTAGTTCACTTAAGAGGTCTCGGATTGTGTTCACACCGACCCAAATGAACCGCACCAAGTGGCTAAACGCACCAGGGTTCGATTCAACCGGACTATACAAGGCAGGTGTGAACGCACCCCTCCGCACACTGAGCTCTGATTGGTCAGCAGGCGGTGCTTTCACTGAGAGTTGATCTCGGTTGATCTCTTATCTAGAATGCGGGAGGCGGGCAGCGTCAGGTAAAAAAAGTTATTTAGCCTTCCCAAACCTGACCTCACGCGCCGCCTATGGTCTGAGGGCTTCTTAATATTTAATAAACTATGAATGTTTCATATCCATTTAACGGGAAGAAACTCAGCTAACTGATGATATGAACCATTTTTTGCAAAAAAACCAGAAGACTAACGCTGAGCCTCTGAATTAGCCCTGAGCGAAAAAATGCTAACGCCGTTAGCACAGAACTCACGCATAAAACCCTTATTACTTATCGTAAATGCAAATCCAACCCATCGACTAGCATCGTGAGAATACACAGAATCGATAGGTATCCGTATCATCACTCCATGATAAGAACTCGCGAAATGAGAAACAAAAACAGACATCACAACACGTGGCATTCGGTAGCAAACACGGCAATATGTCTTACCTTTGTCGTTGTCTGATCAAAAGTTGTCTTCAATGGCATTACAACGATAAAAACGCTGCTGAAGGATAATCCATAGGTTAATCCAATGTGTCTGTGTCACTTTGAAATGATTTCTGATAATCCATCAGCAAGAAACCTAGTTTTAATTTTTCAGAGCGTGCGCATAGCCCCCACTTCTCAATGGTAACGTTGGTGTGGAGATTCCCCTTCGATTCTATTGGCTCTACCGGTTCAAAAGAGATGTCAATCTTCAAAATCGACCAATGGGTTCCAGAGAAACGGCAAAAACGCCCATTTCCAATTCCACCCAAATGACCCCAGAGGTGGAGTTATGTTTTCTAAACCTCTCTAAAAAGGTCAAATGCCACTTGTTTTGCATCAATCCTGATACAGGGTACTTATTATATGTTGTACTTTGGATTCCTAAAGCTTTTAGTCTACTAACCCATCATCCAAGGGTGGTTTTCACTATAAGTAAAAAATATTTTTTGGACGGACACTATCATTTACTTAATTTTTTTTGCTATGTTCAATTGAATTTTCTTTAAAATAAAAAACATCTATATTGATTCTGACTCTTCTACATCCAACTCACAGGTTTATCATTACTTTGAGAAAAAAAATTATTAATTTTCCCCTTTTAGAAGTGTAGTTATGGTCATTTGTTCTGGAAATGTCATTTTTCGAGCCTGAGACCTGAAAAAGAGGCTTGGGGCTAAACAGGTTAAGATGGTTGCTGGTTTTAGCTGGTGTTAGGCTGGTTTAGTTGGTTTACCAGGCTGGACAAGCTGGCCAGGCTGGTCTTGCTGGTTCATGACCAGCCTGGTCAGCTAAACCAGCATAGCCCAGCATGGATGTCATGCTGGACTATGCTGGTTTTAGCTAGTTAAACTGGTCTATGCTGGTGAAGCTGGTATTTCAACCCAGTCTCACGGCATTTTGTGTTATAGTCACGACATTTAATCTATTGATTTGAAATGTTTTAGCTCTATGAAACCTGATGTACTTATATGATTCTGTTTTCTTCAAGTTTGTATTTTGTTGGTCGAACGCACTTATTGTAAGTCGCTTTGGATAAAAGCGTCAGCTAAATGCAATGTAATGATTCGTGTTCACCAACACGATTTCCCCCTTTTTTTCGTGTCACACAGAACGATTTTAAAAGCAATGTATTTCTATTGGTAGTGTCCCAGCTAGCGGAGAACGTTCTCACAACTTTGGCTAACGTTACCTATTGGTTCTAATAAGGGTTTAAAGAAACGTTTTAATCTGATGTTCAAAGAACCTTCTTAGGATGTTTATTTGTTGAAATAATGTTCCTATAAGGTTTAAGGTTAACTAAGACATAACGTTTTAACTGCAACATTCAGAGGATGTTTTGAGGATGTTATTAAGGCCTGAGATGACAGAAAGTATTTTTATAAAATGTTCCTTTAATGTGATATGCTAACAAAGGTGGAACGTTTTGCCTGGAACATTCTAAGGACGTGTTTTGGACGTTGTTGGGTAACACATTAAAGATGTTCTATATAAAACGTTCCCTCAATGTTACATGATAACAAATGAAGAACATTTTCAAAGCAACATTCTGAAAATGTTTTCAGGATGTTATTGAGGCCTGAGATGAGAGAAAGGGTTGTATAAAATGTTCCCTCAATGTTACATGATAACAAATGAAGAACATTCTCCAAGCAACATTCTGAAAATGTTTTCAGGATGTTATTGAGGCCTGAGATGACAGAAAGTGTTTTATAAAAGTTTCCTTTAATGTGATATGTTAACAAAGGTGGAACGTTTTGCCTGCAACATTCTAAGGATGTGTTTTGGACGTTGTAGGTTAACACATTAAAAATGTTCTTTATAAAACGTTCCCTCAATGTTACATGATAACAAATGAAGAACATTCTCCAAGAAACATTCTGAAAATGTTTTCAGGATGTTATTCTTTTTTTATAAAACGTTCCTGTTATGGCAAATATTAACACGGTCATGGTCAACGTCAGATTTATTTCTAGAGCGCTTTAAAAAACAAACTTGTTGCATTTGTTTGAAAAGGATGTTTTAAAAAAAAATCTGATGTCACCATATTTTCCTTTTGAAAAAAACAAACAAGCACGTAATTCATGATAAGCTGTAAGCAGATATTGCATGTTTGAAGTGGCATGTGTGAGTTCCCAGCTATAAATGTTTGTTACCATTCGTTGTTCTAGGAATGTTTTCAGCGGGATGTTTTATTATGGTTCCCAGAATGTTCTTCTGAAAGGTAGGATAAACCTTCTTAAGATGTTTTTGATAACCTTCTTAAGATGTTTTTGATAAAATTATTAGAACATTATGCCCTACTGTTCTTAAAACGTTTTCAGCAGGACGTTTTAGTTTGGTTCCCAGAATGTTCTTCTGAAAGGTAGGATAACGTTCTTTAAAAACATTCTGGAAATGTTTGGTGCTAACCTTCTTAAGATGTTTCTGATAACCTTCTTAAGATGTTTTTGATAACCTTCTTAAGATGTTTTTGATAACATTGTTAGAACATTATGCCCTACTGTTCTTAAAACGTTTTCAGCGGGGCGTTTTATTTTGGTTCCCAGAATGTTCTTCTGAAAGGTAGGATAACGTTCTCTAAAAACATTCTTAACATTTTTGGTGATAACTTTCTTAAGATGTATGAGCGCATACATCTTAATGCCGTTAGTGCCGTTCGAATTCTCTACATGATAGGAAAGGAGGTTTCAAACTTCCTTTATAACCTCCTTTAGCTTAGGAACCACTGGACCTCCCTTACCGAAAGGAGAGGAGAAAATGCTGCCCCACAATGCCTTGCAGCCGCAGCATTTGCCGTCACACAACAGTCGGCCGTTCACGGAAACAACCGATTATGACGGAGAAATTATATCATGAAACTTACGGTGCTTATTAAGCATTTTAAAACGTATGTGGTAAGTTGCCAAAGTGCTTTGTTTTGAACATTCATCAGTATTATAATCAAAAAGAGAAATATGAACGTTATTTTTGACTGAAATGATTAAATAAAGTCAACATTTCACAGAGCTGTGTGGGGTTTGTTCAACTTTTAAAATATGTTTGAATGGTGATATACACAGTGATAGATGTTAAGGACTAACGTTTATAATAAATACATCCCAGCTAGCGGGGAACGTTCTCACAACTTTGGCTAACGTTACCTATTGGTTCTAATAAGGTTTTAAAGAAACGTTTTAATCTGATGTTCAAATAACCTTTTTAGGATGTTTATTATTTCAAATAATGTTCCTATAAGGTTTAAGGTTAACTAAGACATAACGTTTTAACTGCAACATTCAGAGGATGTTTTGAAGATGTTATTGAGGCCTGAGATGACAGAACGTTTTTTTATAAAATGTTCCTTTAATCTGATATGTTAACAAAGGTGGAACGTTTTGCCTGCAACATTCTAAGGATGTGTTTTGGACGCTCTTGGGGTAACACATTAAAGATGTTCTTTATAAAACGTTCCCTCAATGTTACATGATAACTGTGGAGGAAACTTCTGTGTAGCAATGCAGTGGGAGTCACCGACTCATGAAGGAGACACGAGGAGAGCTGGAGCTTTGATGGCAAACACTGACGGTTTATTTGGAGTTTCGGCCGGAGAGTTGACAAGACAGGTGGTGTGTCACGAGTTGACACAGCGGTTGCCAAACCAATTCTGAAGAACTCTTTCTGCAGCTCGAGGTTTTATCTAGTTCGGAGTGTAATAATCAACATTCTTCATCAGTGAGACTAAAGCAATATGGACCCTGAATCTAACTAGAGCTCTCGTCCATAGAAAAGAATGCGCGCCAGGGAACCTTGTCCCTGAACAGTAAACTACCTCATGGCGGCTTGTGCTCTGTCATAGACTGGCAACAACAATGCGCCCAAGCTGCCCCTCCTTAAGAGAGATAGCAGCTATACCCAAGGCCGTAGACCTATGCCATGGGAAAGGAGACAGTGAGAAGAGAAAATGATGAACTGTGTCAAAGGATGAATACCTAAGCAAATTATTTCCCTAACAATAACAAATAAAGAACATTCTCCATGCAACATTCTGAAAATATTTTCAGGATGTTATGAGGCCTGAGATGACAGAAAGTGTTTTATAAAATGTTCCTTTAATGTGATATGTTAACAAAGGTGGAACGTTTTGCCTCCAACATTCTAAGGATGTGTTTTGGACGTCGTTGAGGTAACACATTAAAGATGTTCTTTATAAAACATTCCCTCAATGTTACATGATAACCAAAGAAGAACATTTTGAAAGCAACATTTGGATAATGTTTTCAGGAGGTTATTATTTTTTTATAAAATGTTCCTGTGATGCGAAATATTAACAGGGTCATGGTCAACGTCAGATTTATTTGTAGTGCGCTTTAAAAAACAAAGTTGTTGCATTTGTTTGAAAAGGATGTTTAAAAGAAATCTGATGTCACCACATTTTCCTTTTTAGAAAAAAACAAGCACGTAATTCATGATATTGCATGTTTGCGTAGGCATGTCTGAGTTCCCAGCTAGACATTGTTGGTTCGAAAAACATTTTGAGAATGTTACCATTCATTGTTCTAGGAATGGTTTCATCGAGAAGTTTTATTTTGGTTCCTAGAATGTACTTCTGAAAGGTAGGATAACGTTCTCTAAAAACATTCTTAAAATGTTTGGTGATAACATTGTTCGAACATTATACCCCAAGTGTTTTTGTTGTTTATGCACATATCTCTATTGTCATATGGATCGAATAACACTTAGAAAACCAAAGACAGACATATAGAAGAACTGACTGACTATCACTGCCCGTCCCTGAAACCCCTGTTAGTGGGTTAGTGCCCCCCCCACCTGCCTGCTGGTCTGCTCTACACGGCTGAAGATGTATGTCGATAGTATAAGAAATGTGCAGAATATGACAGTTTAATGGTGGAGGTATACACACATATTGATAGATGTCTTGTAATGCACTGTTGAGGAACCTGCGACCCAAGTTCTCATTCATAACACTCATGTCGATGTCTCACTATGGGATGCGCCTCATCCGCGGAGCAAACAGAAGCATCAATCTCACATACGCCAATCCTGATTGGCAGGTGATCTTGACGTCAGCGTCAGGGAATCCACCCCCTATAAGTAGCTTGCACCACTACGCATGCGTCATTCAAACACCTCTTCTCGCTTCAGAGCACATCTCTATATCGGTAGCCGGGCTAGCTTACACAGTCCACAGACGGAACCAAGCTAACCAAACTAACTTCGGTCGACGGACGCTCGCAGGCTACCTTTACATATTCTTCTACGAGAAGACTGTCGGTACTAACATACCAGTTAGTGCCACATTCGACCTCACCCTTTTTCTTTTTTCTCCGGAAATCGAAAAGGTAAGGTTTTGTTTTAAGCTAGCAGCACACCGGTGGCTAGCTTCCAAGCTAGCAGCACACCGGTTGCTAGCTTACCTTCCTCGCTACCGACACCACGTTAGCGAGGACGCTTTTTTCTTTTCTTCTCACACCAGAGAAGAAAGGAATTAAAAGACTATTAACACACCAGTTAATACTCTTTGGAAATAAATCTACACCGTCGCTTTTCTCCGGAAAAGGACGGGTTGGAAGATTTTTTCCTCGGGAACCTTCCTGCTAAGAGCGGGTCCTCTCCACGCCGTCACCACGGCGAGCGAGATGGACGCCTCTCTCCCTCACACCAGAGGAGCCGGGAACTCGGTTGCTCGGCTCTGCGACTGCGGGTTGAACATTTCAGACACAGACACACACCAGGTCTGCTCGTCCTGCCTCGGGCTGGAACACGCCCAGGAGGCTTTTGACAACCCCAGCTCGTGCGGACATTGCTCCCGCTTCACCCGAAAGAGCCTCCGCCGACGGCTAGCTAGCCAAGCTAGCTTGTCGAGATGGGACCTCCTCACGTACACTGATGCGCCGGATGGCTATCAGGACACGAGGACGTCCCCCGCTAAGATTGAACCCCGCACTGTGTCGGTCTGGGGCTCATCAACAGCGGCAGCTGCAAAACCAGAGTCCCGCCCTGTGTCAGGCTGGAACTCGGTAGCGGCTAGAGACGTGAGATTGGGACCCCACGCTACACCAAGCTGGGGCTCCCGGCTGGACCTCACCATGGCCGCACTCACGGATGATATCCTGGAGTCAGAATGCGTGGAGAACTTAGAGGGTGCCTCTGAGTTCCTACTCTCTGACTCGGATGAACAGGAAGAGGATATCTTCACGCCATCAGCTCCAGCCGCAATGCTGGGAGCGATGGCTGCTCCCCCGGGCGATAGCACACCAGCTTCGCCCTGTCTGAGCGTGGACCTTCAGGCCGTGTGTCAACGTGCCACGTCCAGGCTAGACATCCCATGGCCTGAAATGGCCAAGGAGACCTCTAGGTCCCGCTACGAGGGGAAGCTACCCCAAGCAGCGAGGAGAAAGAGGCAACTCCTTCCAGTCTTCCCGGAGTTGCAGGACGAGGTGTCGGTCTCCTGGAGAGACCGTCCCTTCAGCAATAAGGCCCCAATCCAGGGTGCCTCCTCCCTGGACTGTGACGGTATGGAGAGGCTCGGCCTGCTCCGCATAGCACCGATGGAACCGCTGGTGGCAGCTCACCTCCTCCCGAGGATGGTGACTACACCGAGCAGGGACCCCACGCTACCGGTGAAGGTAGACCGATTGCAGTCCAAGCTGGCTGATCGGGCCTATAAAGCCGCAGCGTTGTCCACCAGGGCACTCAACATTTCCTCTCTGCTGACTGCCTACCAAGCTGAGCTCTGCGGGAATCTGTCGAGCGAATCTGGGCCGGCCATATGGAACGAGATCGCAGCGATCACGGACATTTGCCTCCGGGTGCAGCGCTGCGCGGTCCAGGCCACGGGCAAAATAATGGGCATAATGGTGCAGGAGAGAGCCAGGTGGCTCGACCTGACCAACCTCCCAGACCGGGAAAAGGAGGATGTATTGGACATGCCTATTTTCGGCTCCGCTCTAGCCTCAATGCAGCGGAGACGCGAGTCGAAAAGAAGGGAAGACGAGGCCCTCCACCTCTGTCTCCCTCGAAGGGTCCAGCCGCTACCTGCAACGGTTTCACGGCAGTCCTTCGCCCGAGATGCCTCTCACCCTGCCCGGTTTGACATACCGAGGCAGCAGAGGCCACAGCCAGCCCGAGTCCCCAGCCCAGGCAGGAGACGAGGGCGGGCTGGCCGAGCAGATCTCCGGTTCCGGCAGCAGCTGTGCAGGCGCAGCCGACCCAGATCCTCAGCCACCTGACGGGAAGGAAGAAGCGGGCAGCCTGAAAGCCTCCTCTTCTCCCCTCTGTGACAGAGCTGCGTTCCCCAGCTCCAAATGTGTTTCCGCTGCCTCGAGAGATGCCTCAACGCCATCCTCAAGTGCACAAAACACATGATTGTCACATTATTGTTGTGTTTTTCTCTATAAAGCATTTCCGCTGACGCATCCAGGCTCAGGCCGAGGGCGCAGCTCAAAAAATGAAAGAAAAAACAATAAAAACAACAAAACCAATGAACAGTCTGCCTATTGTTCCCCTTTTCCAAATTGACCAATCCACGGACTTCCTCACACACACACTCAGTGCAGGCAGCTCTGCTCATTTCTCCTCCTCCCTGGCTGCAGGCTGATAACAGACAGTTGGGATCGCGGCGAAATTCTCTCTGCAGACCCATTCTCACAGCGTTTATCAACCTATACACCTTTTTCTTACTCAATATCAAGCCACACTTATTGTTTTTACTTCGGCTGTGACTTTGTATGTGTTCAGGTTGAGTTTGGCTGTGTTTGGCTGTGTATCGCTAAACAAGGAAATCACACCTCCACGGAGCTCAGCGCGAGGGGGGGGGGGGGGG
>CALSBZ010046833.1:1367521-1387484 GCA_943591055.1 Gobionotothen gibberifrons | reverse complement strand
TTGCTTATCTGTTGATCATCAACTAATGCTTAATGTTATAGTCAACTGAGCTTTAGTTGCTTATCTGTTGATCATCAACTAATGCTTAATGTAATAGTCACTGAACTTTAGTTGCTTATCTGTTGATCATCAACTAATGCTTAGTTACTTGTCGGTTTGAACGGTGCTGTTGAATGTCAACTGACACATGTCAACTGATGCACTGTTGACATGCTACTAAATGTCAACTGATGATTTATAGAGTGTTAACTATGGACTATCAAAATAAAGTGTTACCAAATATAATTGTAAAATGTAAATCTCCCGCTCTTGTCATCAGTCAGGCTTTGCATTTGAACTCCTATGACTGGTTGTGGACTTGAAGGGAACAACTTCCTGGCCTTCCTGACATCCAGGAGAAAGGTGATATTCTAATCCATTTCAATGCCAAAAGCAAGTCATTGTTTTTTACTTTTTTAATGTGATTTTTTGGGGAATTTCAGTTTTATTGGACAGTAGAGATCTACTGGAAACAGTGGAGAGGGAGGAGATGATATGCAGCAAAAGGCCCAGCCGGGTGGTTGCTGCTCCGTGTGGAACGTGTTCTATCAGGTAAAGCACTGGTACCCAGTTATTTGTAATTTCTTTTTAATTTTTGTTTTTATACTTTTATTGTCATTACACAGTAGGCCTACTTCCTATGTAACTAAATGGTTTCTCTACGTTTGACCCATCCTAGTGTTAGGAGCAGTGGGCTGCCATTATGAACGGCGCCCGGGTATTGAGTATGGTGTTGAGTTTGAATTCAGCCTTTGGAATGTAATTTCCAACAGTGCATTGTAAAGACTGAAAAAACAGGCTCAGGTTAAAGCTTGACATGATTTGGTCTTTTACTTAAGAAGATGTTTGTCCTCCTGTGTTGTCTTATTTCCTTATCTTTCTTTCAGGTGTAACATCTACCAATGGTTGTACATGACATAGACCTCCTCCACCTCTTTGCTGTCCTACTAGTCAACCCTTCTGATCAGAGCCTTTCCTAAATAGTGGTAAGTTGTTTTACAGTTCAGTGTACGTTAATTTAGCAACTTAATGCTTTACTGCTGTTGAATAAACCCTATATTGCTAGTGGTTTTATTAAAACTATGATTTGCAATCTTTTTGATTCAAATTACAATAATATTTTTTTATAATTGTAAAACACATCTTAACATCCATCAGCAATCAATAAAACAAATCATCCAACACAAAATAGAAGAAATCTGTACATTATATGTATTTTTATTAGGGCTGTCAAGTTAACGCGTTAATACAAAAAAATGTAACGCCACTAATTATTTTAACGCGATTAACGCATGTGTATTTTTTGTCCTCGGCCGCCCCGTAGTTTCAGAGCGCATCGAGTTTAAAATACCATCTACAAGCTGATGCTGACAGCCCCGCTCCTGCCGTCCGCTTGCGGCAGACCACACTTCCACGCTCACCGGCAGGCCCTGACTGGCCATCGGGAGGACCGGGAGGGTGTGTGTATGTGTGGCGCGAGCGAGCGAGAGAGAGAGAACGGGCACACCTTACGTGTATTGTTGTTGTTAGCATCTGGTGCTAGCTAGCTGCGCTAACGGATATAAGGAGCTGTTTCAATGAAAACAGAGGAGCGACATTTCGCCGACAACTGCGCCGAGCACTTTATGCATCACAGAATATTTGTCATTGATCAAATGATAATAAACAAACATTTGCATAAAGCATATTTGTCCACTCATATGTTGATAAGAGTATTAAAAACTTGAAAAATATCCCTCTAAGGAACATTTAGAACAGATAAAAAATGTGCGATTAGTTTGCGATTAATCGCGATTAACTATTTTAATCGACTGACAGCCCTAGTTATAATAAACATACATACATACTGTATGTTAAATGGATATACCCGCCTTCTTTCATTTATCTTTCCATTCCCACAACAATATACATAAAGAAATGGCATATTTTGGACATAGTTCGAATGGTGATTAATCATGATTAATTAATTTTTAAGCTGTGATTAATCTGATTAAAAATTGTAATCGTTTGACAGCCCTAATTTTGATGTCATCAAGAGCCATTGAGTCTACCTTTTGTAGTCGGCCTCTTAAAATGTTTAGCATTTCTTTGTCTCTTAACATTCCTATAATAATTTTTTTTTTTATTGTTGGTATTGTTTTGTTCTTTATTTTTTAGAATCACTTTGCAATTGTGCTATATAAATAGTTGTATACTAATTGTATTGTTGTTACCATCATTAGTATTATTAAAAATGTTTTCTTTGTTTTCTTTATTTATCGCTGCAGAAAGGATCATGCCAGCCCACATCAAACACCTGATCAAGAAGTTGTGAATCTTGAGGCAGAAAAGATGAAAACAACTGTTCAAAGTTCCAGTTTCCTGTACATGGAACCATGCCTGTACTCTGTTCCACATGTCTTCAGTCAGTTCTGGACCCTATGACTCTGTTCCACATGTCTTCAGTCAGTTCTGGACCCTATGACTCTGTTCCACATGTCTTCAGTCAGTTCTGGACCCTATGACTCGGACACTAGTTCTACCAAGGCTTATTAGAGGTAAGAGTGGTAGGAGAGGAGTGGAGTTATCCTTGTATTTAGACTGCAAGTCGACAAAGGTGATCAAGTGCTGATGCTAATCATGATCCGATTAATTTGATATTGATTGTCTGCCAATACTGAATCCTGATCCGATTCTTCTATTTCCCTGATAATACAGCCGTGTACACTAGCTCTATTCGTTTTTGCCATTGCAGGGGTAGACATTAAGGGTAAAATTCCACTGGCCCAAGAGCATTTGTCCAACAAAAATCGACTAATAATGAAGAAAATTAACACATTTGTTGCAACAGTAATTTATTTACAAACTACATTACTACTTGTACTACAACATTTGAATCGTCAGTTCTTCCTCATTTTCCCCAATTGTTCATATTTGGTTTATTAAAATAATTATATTGTGGTCATTGTAAAAAAAAATCTGCTATTATCCATCATTATTATGAGTATTATTATTTGTATAATGCGCTTTCTGCCATCCTATCATTAGGAGTTAGACATGTAATGCCTATGTAATAGCCTAGATTGGAACCTTCATTATCCTAAACTGCTGGGACTGCAATATTTTTAGTGGCCCGAGTGGGCAAGTGGAAAGTACGTTATGCTGTCCCGGGGTGTCTAAATAGTGCTTCCGGGCCAGCTGGCACTATTTTATTTTAAATCAAATGCACCTGTTTTAGATAATATATTTATTTTGATGTATAGGTTGATTTGGAGGTTGGTTGTTATTTGTATAATTATTGTATTGTTACTGTGTATTTTATTATATTAACTAGCTATTTATTGCAATTTATTAAATTAAAAATACTGTTATGAACACTATACAATGTCTTTATTTTGGTAGATACATGACACAATGAATCTTTGTAATATATTTATGTTCTCGGGTTTAAATAATCATACCAGTATTTAAAAATGTATGCTGGTCACCTGGAATCCTGGTAAGCTTCCAGCATGGTATATTTAATACTATTATTAAACATAAACTGGTGATAGATGGATGTTGGTGACCAGCCCAGCATACCAGCATACTATGCTGGTCTATGCTTTTTTTTTTAGCTGGCCAGGATGACTGGTTTAGCTGGTGGCTGACAGCCATCAGCTAAACCAGCCATCAGCTAAACCAGCCATCAGCTAAACCAGCCATCAGCTAAACCGGCCAGGATAGCTCGTTTAGCTGGTGCACCAGCTATCCTGGCCAGATCAATCAATCAATGTTTATTTATATAGCCCAATATCACAAATGTTACATTTGTCTCAGTGGTCTTCACAGTTTGTACAGAATATCAGTATGACAATACGACACCCTCTGTCCTTAGACCCTCACATCGTACAAGGAAAAACTTCCAGAGAAAACCCACAGTTTAAGGGAAAAATGGGAGAAACCTCAGGGAGAGCAACAGAGGAGGGATCCCTCTCCCAGGACGGACAGACGTGCAATAGATGTCGTGTGTAAATCGAAAATATAATGCATTTACAACATAGGTAGTCCAAATGTTTGGAAATGCATGTGTCTATAATAAGAAGATGAATCCACGAGGATGTCAGCAATCTTGTGGGAGCCATCAGGGAAGTAGTATGGTGAGAGTCAGGCAGGACCACAGAGACAGGTTCAGCCTCGACTCAGGATCCCGGCGTATATATGGACACAAAAAGAGATTTGGGGGAAGCTGGGTTAATCGGAACATGAGAGTACACAGGTACAGACAGACAGAAAGTCGGAGTGTGGTGCCCCCCCCCCCAACAGTCCAAGCCTATAGCAGCTAAACTAACGTGTCTACATACATGCACTCCCTTAGGATAGGTTGAGGGAAAGGATAGCAAGTAAGAAGTAGGAAACAGAAGTGGAGGCACACACAGGGAGAAAGGTCCCCACTGGAACCTGAATTTGTCAGAGGTAGGAGATAGGTCAGTGACTACATCTCACACTCCCCGGCCGGTCTAGGCCTTCTCTGCAACCTGTTACCCTCTAATAAACCTTGAGAGGTCAGAGAGGGGAAAGGTTGAGGATAAAGTGTTAAATATAAGATCTAAGTAAAGTAAGATCTAAGTAAAGTGTCCAAAACCCCTCTAAACCAGCCAACCTATCTACTTGGTTGACCAGCCTGACCAGCTAAATTGGTCTAAGCTGTTTTTTTCAGCAGGGTTAGAGGGTTCTATACAAAATAGAACGAGAGGCTATCAGTTTATTTGACCAAGAGCGGTTTATATATGCAAATATTGTCTTTCCTAAGAGCAGTTCAGCAAATGTCACGTCCTCTTTTTATTATTTACTTAACTTTTATGTAGCAGGTCATCCACTAACAGTTTTTTTAAGGAGATTAAAGAAATACTACCTTCCATACACTTTAATTACTCACCATGTGCTACTTTCAAGATAACATTGTTTTTATTGTATTTCTGTCTTATACAGGCTAATACAGGAAGGTGCACTGTTGATATGGTTTTATTAAAATGTATGTGTTTAGGAAGAGACTTGGATTGCATGATCAGAGTTTTTAATGTAGTTTTCCCCCAGTTTACTACTTAATCAAGACTGTTCTCAGTTTTTTGGCTGCCATGCAAGAATAACAATGCTTTTCAAGACTGCAAGGTAAAAGAGGGAGAGTAATTGTGAGACAAATTGTATATGTGACTTTGTTTTGTCATGAGTTGAATTGGCGTTTTCAAGTGTTTTATATTTACAAGTTGCTTGTAGAGATTTCAGCGGCGAAAGACAAAGCACTGACAGCCGTGAGAGGGAGCCAACATAGCAAAGCTACTGTTTGGAAAACCAAAACAAAGAGCTGAAGAGAGCTGCAGTCAGGTGGTCATTCATCTTTATGAGGGTGTCCATTCTCAAGTAGTCATGTGATCAATGGAGAATTCAAATATTGTTTTTAGCCACTCTCAGACTTATCAGTAGTATAATATACAGTACCTTAAATATCAAGTACTCTTTATGCAGATGAGAGATGAATTTACAAGGGGTGGGACACATTGTCCAGCAGGGAGGACAGCTTGGCTGCCATTCCCCTATCTCCCACCAACTCCACAGTGTCCAGAGGACTCCCCAGGACAGCTGGCCTCCTTATCAGTCTGTTCAGTCTCTTCCTGTCAGCAGCAGAGATGCTGCTGCCCCAGCAGGCCTGGCCACACCATAGACAATGGCTGATGCCACCACAGCGTTATAGAAGGTCTGAAGAAGTGCCCCCTGCACCCAAAAGACCTCAGTCTCCTCAGCAGAAAGAGTCTGCTCTGTCCCTTCTTGTACAGAGCAGCAGAGTGAACAGACCAGTCCAGTTTATTGTTCAGATGATCACCAAGGTACTCGTAAGATCTCACAATCTCTATGTCAGTTCCCCTGATTTCAAGTTCAAAATGATCAAAGTCTAGATTATGTATGATTTTTTACAGTACATTTGAATGAAAACATTGCAAGAAATGATGTCAAATATGGAGATTATCAAGCACATCACCAGAATAATAAACCTGATATTTTTCGGTTTTTTAACTAAAACCAGAAATAAATGTAAGACATTCGCTTGGAAATTGAGAAACTGGGATGGACTTTTCAATATGAATTATCGATATTTGCAGGCCTAAAGTAAATTGTCATTAAGTGAAGCAGTTGTTTAAATGTGCTAAGTACCTGTTGGTTATATTGCCACAACTATTAATTAAGTATTTAAGTGTTTATATTTAAATGTATTTTATGAATGGATAAAACATCAACATTTAAAACAGTGATCGGCTCTGTGTTTCATTCTCAGAAGGAACAACTGAGCTGCACTGAAACAGAAGCAATTCAAAGCTGGACCTAATTTTCCATTGCACAAGGCAAGTTCAGTCATAAGCGGGATGAATTAAGAGCAGGTGGACAGAATAAAAGATGAGGACACGTTGAATGACGCACAGAAGCTCCAGCTCATGTTTTGACCAAAGTGGATATATTTAGGTCATTGAAGCTTAATGGGATGTTGCTAAGGATGTTGGCAGAGAACGACAGGGAGGAAATAAGAGAGAAAAAAAATCTCATGTTTAAATAAAGTTATTTAAAAAAAGTCTCAGTGCAGTTTCCATGCCAACACTACTAGTGCAGGCCTCTGGAGTCCTTGACGTTATTGGAGGCAGGACATTCAATTACAGGCATCTTTGAATATTACGTGAGTTTATAATTAACAATGTGTGTACACTGATGTCTGAAACCGCCGGTGCTGGAGTGTTCCATTTATAATGTGCACCATGTGACAGATTGTGACAGGATACCATAGAAATTTATCTTTAAATGCAACAGTAAAGTGGTACATTGTTATATCTTATTAACAGAACAAATTGAGCACTTGAATGTTTTCTGACGGCACGTTTTGATTTGCAACAACACATTTAAATGTTATCAGCCTATTAAATGGCTGTTATCATTGGTTATCATCTTCCTAGATATCGGTCTGAAGGGGCCTGCTGCTACAGAAGTCCTGAAGGGTAAATGAGGGGGAAACAGTTCTAGAAAATCCATGTTCCATGTCTGATCTAATTAGTTTTCTCTTCTGTGTTTATGACCTCACATACAAAAAAGGTTTTGCCATGATCCTTTTGTATAAGTTCCATTATTTGTTCAAAGATTTTAGTTTTTTTAATACTAATTTTGGCCACATGAGTGCAGCACTACCACATCTCAGCCCCACCCCCTTTCCGATGAAAACAAAGAATCAGCGCCAATAAAATAGTTTCATTACTTCTTAAAGGAGCCCTGTCATGCTGCATTCGTCTGCCTCTATATTTTTGTGTTCATTTGTTGTGACATTGTTCATGCTGCCCTTTTGGCCAGGTCGCTCTTGAAAAAGAGATTTTAATCTCAATGAGACTTTGGTTAAATAAAGGATATATATCTTTTCAGAGATAACGTTTGTATTGAGTGTGTCTACTGTGACATGTTTCCATCCTTTAATGTTCAAAAATCTCTTTATTTTTCTCATACTGCCTGTGCTGCAGCATCTCTTTTTACCCTCTGTCAGAAACCAGAGCCCAGTCTGCTCTGATTGGTTAGCTAGCCGGCTCTGTTGTGATTGTTCAAATATCCCGCCCCTCAGCCTATCACGTACATTGCGTTGAAACGAAACGCTAGCCAGTAGAAGCACAACAGAAGTAAATAAATGTAGATGCCGCATTGAAATACAAAACACTGGCAAGCCAAGAAAATACAAATGTTAGTGTTATAGACTAACTGACAGGAAATCGATCCCCTATTGGACATCTTCAACAGGTCCCTGCTGCAGTCTGTAGTCCCCACATGTTTCAAACACCATCGTTTCTGTCCCCAAAAAGTCAAAAATCACCAGCCTCAACGACTACCGCCGAGTAGAACTCACCTCCATCATCATGAAGTGCTTTGAGCGGTTAGTCAAAACATTCATCACCTCCTCCCTCCCTGACTCTCTGGACCCCCTGTAGTTTGCCTACAGAGAAAACAGGTCCACAGACGACACATATGTGAGAATGCTGTTCATTGATTACAGTTCAGCTTTCAACACCATTGTGCCCTCCAAGCTGGTCATCAAGCTCAGAGACCTCGGGCTCAACAGCGCTCTCTGTGACTGGATCCTGAACTTCCTGACGGGGAAGACCCCAGGCAGTGTGGGTGGGAATCATCACATCCTCCACCCTGATCCTCAACACCGGATGCTCAGCCCTCTCCTCTACTCCCTGTGGCCACAGAGGGACACGCCCCTATCACCATCAATGGGAGGGACTACTGTGGAGAGAGTCAGCAGCTTCAGGTTCCTCGGTGTCCACATCACTGAGGACCTGACATGGACTCATCACACAAACACTGTCACCAAAACAGCTCGACAGAAGGTTTTCTTTCAACTTCTACAGGTGCACCATAGAGAGGATCCTGACCTTTTACAGGTGCACCATAGAGAGCATCATGACTGGATGCATCACAGCCTGGTACGGCAGTTGCAACGATCTCAACCATAAGACTCAGAGGGTAGTGAAAACTTCACAGCACATCACCAGGACAGAGCTGCCATCCATGGAGGACCTCTACTCCCAGCGGCTCAGGAAGAAAACCCACATTATTATCAAAGACCCCCACCAACCCAGCAACAAACTGTTCTGTCTGCTGCCGTCTGGCAGGCGTTACCGCAGCATCAGGACGAAAAACCACCAGACTGTTTCATCCCATAGGCCGTAAGGCATAGGCCATAAGACTATTTAACACCTGAGCTTGCACTACATTTTATTGGGTTTTAAAAAAAATTGTTTTATGTCCGTACAGTAATTTACGGTACTACGTCAACAATACATTTGCAAATGTAGCATTCTGTAAAACAACAGATAATGTATAGAGAGCCGAAGTCCCTCCCTTTCCAGTGGAAATCCATGGGACCTTATTTCGGAAAGATTATGTATTGAAGTCAATGGCGAGAGAAAAGTTATCTTTCGATCCCGTTTGAATTGTGCCATGAATTACACATATGATGTTTGATCATCTAAAAAAATTATTTCCAAGTAAAAAAAGTCACAGTTTGTGTGTGAAACCACTCAATGAACTACATCTCTGGTCTCGCGCACAATACACGTCACCAACACCAGAATGAGGTATTAAATGAGGTGGAAATCATTACAGTCTGGGCATGTTGAGAGCTGCTATTACACAAAAGGGGAGTTAGTTGGTTCCGTAAGAGCCAGCATGCGGGACCGGCTGTACAAGGTTTCTGTGAGTGTTAAACGAGTGTAATGTGTAACGTCAATGTCAGCTAGCTAACATTAGCTAACAAGGTAAACTCCGGTGTTTTGTTTTAGCAACTAGTTTTCTGTGTACCTTGTTCTTGCCAACACTAATGTTATCCCCAGCATGCACAGCGATCACGCAGTTCTTACCGAGAAAAAGAGTTGCTAAAACAAAACACGAGAGTGTACCTTGTTAGCTAATGTTAGCTAGCTGACATTAACGTTACAGATTACACTCATGAGTTTCGCTCCCACGCATAGCTAGGAAGCAGCATTGTTTATGAAGGTTTTCCACTATATCTGTAGAAACGTTAGCGAAAGAAAATGACTAGGATAGAGACAGAGTAGGGAGGGACTTCGCCAGCCGGCCGAATGTTGATTGGAGGATCGTGCTGCCAAGAGACTTTTGTCTAAGTCTGTGCACCAACGAGAGAGAGCCAAGTCTAGTTGTTTGTCTTTCCTGGAATTTTGAACTCCACAAATTGGTGACCCCGACGAGATTCCAAAAAGACGATTGGTGACTCCCGGCTTCGAGTCCAAGGGACCGAAGGACGGCGGCGACCTCCTCCAGACATCCTACCAATACTCACAGGGCCAAGATCAAAGTTGAGCAGAAGCCTGTTGTATACTGACAAAATTCTGCATAGGTAGAGATAGGACCGTTAAAGTGTGTATCGGTGGATGCAGAGGAGGTAATGTAAAATATAGATAACGGAAATGTGTAAAGAGCAAAGGATATATTTCTCGTAAATATGATAAAGATAAAATCCTCAAGGGTGCTGTGATAAAGATAAAAGCATCCGGGATGCTGTGATAAAGTGCCAGGGGTACTAAAGCATCATTTTAATATCCTAAAAATTGTGGCAGGGACAATTTAGGACATGACAGAAAATATAGCATTTGGTTGCTAAAAGACTAAGACTTTTTACAGGGAGGCTGTGTGGCGCAGTGGAATAGTGCGTTGGTGTTCGGATCAGGGGAGCACAAACCCCTCTGTAGTCAGCAGCATGTCATTGTGTCCCTGGGCAAGACACTTCACCCCCAAACAAGTAGTAACATCTAATGTAATACATTACTAAATGACCAACACTTTTGACGCTGTTTGATTAAAAGAACAGCAAATTTAGCATTTTGTTGCTAAATGACCAATACTTAAAGGAGGGGTAGGTAAGTTTGAGAAACCGGCTCGAGATACACTTTTTGTTATATTCCAAGGAAAGCTCTTAATATCCTGATAGCAATGAATATTCTAAGTGCTTTGAAAAAAAATCCATAAAAACATTTCATCTGTGGAAGCCGTAATACTGTAAAAACTACGACCAATTATTTTAGCCGGGCCGGCTAAAATAACTGGTTGGCCGACCTGTCTGTCAGCCTTCAATCTCGTGCACACACACACACACACACACTCGTGCAGTCATTGCACGTGCCGTCATTGGGCGTGTTTCCCGTCTCCGGGCAGCTGTTGCTCAATCGCCAGCAGCAGCCGCTGCAGGACACTTTCACCATGGCAGAGTTTGCTTCAACATCGTCTACCGGTCGCAAAAGAAAAACTGTAATGGAGCAAATTATGAAGAAAAAGAAAGTGGAAACTAGGAGAAGTCAAACCAGAGTCAATATCGGAGTTGCTTTTCAACGATGGCGACTACTTATGGAGCAGATATGTAACGTTACCGCAGCCTGCGCTCGCCGGCTAGCCAGACGTAACATTTTTAATACATTTTCACAAAACAAACATGCTAGCTTCAAAAATATAAGCACTGACAATAACTTTGTTATACATTTGTTTTACATTCATTATCATGATCTTGGGTGTTGTTTTACATCTGATTGTTGCTCAAGTCTTCACTGAGGTCATGTGCGCGTTCATGTGTGTTGGAGGAGGTGCTCAGTAGGAAGTCTGAAGGAAGGGGCGGATTCTTTTCGGTTGTGTACTTTGGAATTTGTGTGCACTCGAGCCGGTTTCTCAAACTTACCTACCCCTCCTTTAATAAAAAAATGTATTCAGAAAGTGTGAAATAAGTTGAAGTGAATCAAAAAAAAAAGAGAGAAGAGGAGTAAGAATATATAGTTGGTGAAGTGAAGCTTATTCCTGGTCAGGTGCTCCCATCTGGTGGCCAACAGGGTGTGGTGAATAAGGATACATTAAGGTTTGGCTCCATCTGGTGGACATATTGTATATTATTATATCCATAATACATTTCAGTCAGAACTAGAACCACACACTAGTGGTCAAATGTAGAACTATTACATTTAGCACATATTTGTATATTTAAAGCATTACACATAAATATATTTTATCAGAAGTACAAAAGGGATTAGTAATTAATCCATAATAATTTCAAGAATCTTTAGAGTGTAAACAGATAGGGAAAAAGACATTTTTACACTCAAACAATTTGCATGTCTGGATCATGAACAGGGCATTTAGATAATATAAATAAATGTTCACGAAAAGTGATGAGTATAAAAGAAAGAAAACATAGGCCTACTCTTGAGTACATTTACATTTTTGTGATCTGTTAGTATGCTCTCTGCTGGTTTTTACTGTTGTTCTAAGTAACAGTGGGATTTAAACAGGGAATATATGGAGATGCTCTTTTTGTAGTTTGTGAAAAATATGGTGTTGGTAACATGTGAGTATTTCAATTTATAGGAGAAATGGTTTACTGAAAGAGTTGTTTTACAATGGTTTAAATCATTTAAAAAAAGGAGTTCTGTAATATCATTAGGAGACATTCATTTTGTTGTTAAGATGGCACAACCAAGACAGATAGTATGATCGAAAAAGACAGAGTGGAAAGGGTTGGATTTATTTAACCTCAGTGTGCTAGAATTTCTATAGGTGATGCGTCCCGAGACCTGGACTCTCCCTCTGCCTGCAGACGGCTAAAACCCCCGATCCGCCTGAGCAAACAAAGACCTAACCCTAGTAGGAGACTCCTCCTTCTCCATCGAACAGACAGAGAACCAGAGCTGAACCAACAACAACAAGACTGCATCCAGAACTGCGTCCAGAACCATCTCCACCTGTGTCAGCCAGAGCCAAACAGCATGCTGACAGGCAGAGATCTACTCTCATCAGTCCCTCTGATAGGGCACGCAGTTCCAAGCTGAGCCACGAGATTTGGCACAAGAGCAAAATGTGGGACATGAGAGCGGAATCTGCACTCCATAAAAACAGCAAAGAGACTGTAAAGGAGGAGATGAAATGCAAAGCAGTACAAGAACAGTGGCATGATGGGATGCAGATGTAACTGGCAAATGGCTGCATAAAACAGTTACAGCGGATGGATTCAAGAGCTGATAAAGGGGGAGGAGTCAGAATCAGAGGAGAGGAGTTGGTTGAGCAGAATGTGAGGAGGCCGGGGTCACGGCTCGAGATAAACCAGAGGGACGGGAACCGGAGATGAGTGAGTTTGCACATAAACACACTTATTCACAAAGGCACATAAAAAGGCCCACATTTAAAGAAATTGAATTGACTTGATAAATAAGTAAAGATACAAAGTTGTATTACCCATGAATTAATCAATTGGTAAATAAAAAATAGCAGTAAAGAGGAAACTATTAAAGTAAAATGAGAAAATAAACCTAAACACACTGAAGGTACTGTGGGATAAAGGGGGAGACATGATGGAAATATTCACTACACTTTAAGCAGTGGGTGTTTTGGAGTTAGGAGTACGGAGTAGAACATATTCTTCAATCTTTTCATCATGCTGATAAATTATTCTTTTAGAGCTTTTATTCATGTGCGAATTTGGTAGTGATTTAATTTGTTACAATATTGATCTACAGTTTGAAGGGAGAGTTTTAGTAACCACTCTATAAAATCAGACACATCTTTATTTGTATGGATAATGTTAAAGGGAAAGCTAGTACCAAGCCAAATATAGTATCTCAAGGTATTGATTTCACCATTGTAGCATAAGTATTACCATAGGAGAACTTTTAATGTGGAAATAACTATTGTTTGTCGTCCAAGATCTAGAGTTTTAAAAAGACACGATTGCAAGTTTAATTTTGAAAAAAACAATATAATTGGGAACAAAACATGTGGGGCCTTGGATCACTCATTGTAAAGGTGCATATTACTTGCAGCTTCACAGGAAGCGCACAGCACCAGATTATAAGTTTAAAAGACAAGCGTCACCACCTTCCAATGGACATCCATTTAATTAGTAATGACCTGAAATGTAGAGATGTCATTTATTAAAAACATACCTGCCATAGTGAAAACTCCTAAATTCACTACAAAACTACAAACCATTGATGAAATTACTTCTGTTTTTAAATCCTTGATAAAGGAAGGAGTGATTGTTACATGTCCAGACACCTGTGGTTCCACACACTGTTAAAGGGGTCAACATTGTTCTTTAAGTGGACCAGAATTGAAGATAAATGAATATAATGAATTATGAATTACATGGCAGAGCTTCGCAGATCCTAATAATGTTTTGACTCAAGAAAATAATTATGTGCACAAGTTTCTGAAATAGATCTGTTAGACATTGTAATACAAATTAGGTGTTAATAAACTGCAGTAGTACCATGAGGAAGTGAAATGTTTGGCTAACACATGAAAAGTTAGAGATATCTTGAAAATTATAGTTGTAATCGTGAATTAATAAATGGTGGCGCTCCATATATGACAGATTTTTTTAGGCAAAGGATACCTGCCTATGCTGAAATATCAAAGTCTCTGCAGAGCACGACACATGGCCAAAGGACTGAGACCAAATTACCTTTGACCCTGACTGACAGTGTTATTTGAGAAAAGCACTGTCAATGACTGACTCTGGGGTGAACCTGACCAAACCTGACTTTAGTTTACAACCATACAGTGTGAGTGTGAGTGTATGTATGCATGTGATCAGTGCAACTGCATGATTCTAAAAAACAATAACTAACCAAGCATGTTTTTGGACTAACACATTATTCTGGGGCACTGTGGGAAATGAGAGGTTTCCTAAAATTCCACAAAATTGGAAAACCGCACATGTGACCCGTTTCTAATCTACTTGATGCTATTTTACTCCCACAGGCAGTGACGGTTTGCAAAATGTGAAGCTCAAACAAAAATCTGAAGATTCTGTTTCTTTTAGGACTGAAAGATGGAGAGAAACACGCCTTTTCACTGAAGCATTTACTGTGGAAATAATACATTTGCAAATAATGTTTGGTATTTTCTTATAATCACTGATTACCTGAAGGTTTTCTTCCCATACAGGATTTTGTTACACATGGGTTCATGTGTAAAAGGGGGGAGTGCGTGTATAATGTATTATATCAACATGGCTGTAAAATTCACAATTTAATAATCTGAGCATTGAATGATAGTTTTAGAATTAACCTGCTCCATGTCCATAAGACACTGTTTGATGAATGTTGACATGTTTCTAAATATTGATTGAATTATAACAACGCAGATGCAGAAGCAGTGGCCAAGGGGCTACTGTGAGAGATGTAATTCCAGAATGGGAATACCAAAGAAGTTGACCTGTGATAATGAAACCATTTTGTAATGTGGATATGTTAACACATATTAGAGTAAGTGGGGTTTGAAATGTAGAAGGAACATATTACAGTTAAGTTAAGCTAAAACATAGTAATGTAATGAGACCGAATTTAATTTAGACAACATCCTGTCTCTAGCCTGGTAAATAATTAGAAGTAAAAGCCTTAGACTTTATTTTTTAGGTCATTATGGGGATAGCAATGAACACAAGACTAGTTTCACAAGGGCAATTTAAATTCATAATAGAAAGACATTTGATGACAGTCTTCAATTCGGTGTCCATGACTCTCCTCCACAGAGTCCAGACCGGATGCTCTCAGCCTCTCTATGCTGGACTTTCATTTAAGAATTCTTATGGAGACACTGCTGAGATCTGTACACTCAAATAGACAAAAGTCAATTACAGCTATAGGTACAGCAGCATTTACCAAATGTCTAAAAGTGACTAAACCTATCGAACATATTTAGTTAATTTCAACCATTTTTCAAATCTAGAGACATTTTTTATTTGAATCAAGGTAACGGTACATGTTAGTTGATCACCTGTAATGTTATTGTATCCTCTTTAAACATGTGTACAAAATGTGGGTGTCTAACAGGAATGAGCACTTTACCTTAATCCAACGTTTTTACACTAGACTTTGGTGTTTTTTTGTTATAATTTGAACAGAAAGTACGATTTTAGTCATTGGACATTTGGATTTAAAGTTAGCAGAGAAAAAGAGCTGAGCTAACGTTAGCCTTTAGCTCGTAGCTTCTCCATCCTTGGACACCAGGGAATAATACTTTATAACGTGGAAATGCTTTATTCAGTGTTTTAACTGGCTCAACTCAGCTCCCGGTCAAAACATCCTGAAAAGCCACAGGAATCTGACTACATGACAATTTCCCATAATCCACATTACCTTTTTTTATATTGTTTTGTTAGTAGTGGTTTATAATTCAATATCGTAAATGTTATGTGTTTAAATTCTTTAGCTATTTTGTGTCTCCATGTTTGTTGCTGAGAGCTGATTAGTGTGGCATTTCTTTACTACACAGAACAGCTGTCAATCAAACATTCTGGGTGCTGAAATCTGCTCATTAGTTGTTCTGTTTTTATTGGTGGACTTAAATGTCCCTGAATTAAATGTAAACCAGTCTGTGCTGTAAATGTGTGTTGCATTCTTGTGTGGAGGTAATGTATAGTTGTTATTTCTCTTAAATAATTGAGAAAGTACCTTCCTTTTTAAAGAAAAACAATGGTTATATTTACATATATTTATTAGATGGACCAAAAATGGTTGTTATTGTCCAAACAAATGGGCAAATGAGGTACTATGAGGTAATATAAGACTGTTCTTATCTTAAATAAAGTCAATAGGGAGTCATTTTCTTTTACAAAGCTTAGATTCTGGTATACAAAAATGTAAATTCTTTATTGATTTGTTACCTTAAATCATTGAACAAGAGTTATTCAACAGACTGTACTGATAAATAATTTATAATTTATAATAAATAAATAGACATGCAAAACGTATATATTTGTTGTCTTCATTGCAGGGTATTAAATAAAGCTGATAAACAAATCTAAATCTATTTTCGGAGTGTTAGAGGCACTTTTTCTCCTGAAACATCATGTTTAGAGCAGAAGAGCATTAGTCAAGTTCACTTAAAGTATCACTTTAAAAAAGTGTTCTACCACTTGCTACAATGAAGGCTCGATAATCAGCTCACGGTATATAGGTGTAAGCAGGGGTATTTTTTACAAGTGGGGGCGGACTTCACCTCCTTCGGGGGCATGCTCCCCCGGGAAGATTTTCTTTAAATATTGAAGTTGAAAGCATCAATCTGGTGCACTTTGAGAGCAAAATGAAGAGATATATGGATACATCTCTCAACACCCATATGAAACAGAACTGTAAACAGATGTACTTTTTTCTTTATGGATATTTTACAAATCACTCCCCTTTTAAACTCTATTCTTGTTTTACTGTCATATAGTATTTCATACCTGTTTTTCATTTATTCTCTTATTTTGTTATAACTATATTGATCATATAAACGTGTGCCTTGGAAATACTTGTTTACATAAATGGTGATCAAACTACCCAGAAGGAGGACTCGTCGGCGAGCGTCTGGTGGCCGGGCTTGCCACGGAGCCCGGCCGGGCACAGCCCGAAAAGGCAACGTGGGCAACACCTCCGCTTCTCCGTCCCGCGGGCCCACCACCTACGGGAAACAGCGATGGGGTCGGGTGCGCTTCCAGAAGGGTGGCAGTGAAAGCAGAGGGTCTCGACGGACCAGACCCGGGCGACAGAAGCTGGCTTTGGGGACGTGGAACGTCACCTCTCTGGGGGGGAAGGAGCCGGAGCTTGTGCGGGAGGTGGAGCGTTACCAGTTGGATCTGGTTGGGCTCACCTCTACGCACAGCGTCGGCTCTGGAACCTTACTTCTGGATAGGGGTTGGACTCTATTCTTCTCCGGAGTTGCTCAAGGTGTGAGGCGCCGGGCGGGTGTGGGGATACTCACAAGTCCCCGGTTGGGTGCTTCGTTGTTGGAGTTTACCCCAGTGGACGAGAGGGTCGCCTCCCTACGCCTGCGGGTTAGGGGGGGGGGGAAACTCTGACTGTTGTGTGTGCTTATGCACCAAACAGCAGTTCAGAGTATACAGCCTTCTTGGAGACCCTGGAAAGAGTCCTGTATGGGGCTCCTGAAGGGGACTCTTTAATCTTGCTGGGAGACTTCAACGCACATGTGGGCAACGATGGAGACACTTGGAGGGGCGTGATTGGGAGGAACAGCCCCCCTGATCTTAACCGGAGTGGTGGTTTGTTACTGGACTTCTGTGCTAGTCATGGATTGGCCATAACAAACACCATGTTCGAACATAAGGATGCTCATAAGTGTACGTGGTACCAGAGCACCCTAGGCAGAAGGTCCATGATCGATTTCGTTATCGTATCATCGGACCTGAGGCCGTATGTTTTGGACACTCGGGTAAAGAGAGGGGCGGAGTTGTCAACTGATCACCATCTGGTGGTGAGTTGGGTCGAGTGGCGGGGGAAGCCTCTGGATAGACCTGGTAAGCCCAAACGTGTAGTTCGGGTGAACTGGGAACGTCTGGAGGAGGCCCAAGTTCAGGAGGCCTTCAACTCTTCGGGCATTCCTGTGGAGGTTGGGGACATTGAACCAGAGTGGTCGGTGTTCAAAGCCTCTATTGCCGAAGCCGCGGCGGGGAGCTGTGGTCTCAAGGTCTTAGGTGCCTCAAGGGGCGGTAACCCTCGAACCTCCTGGTGGACACCGGTGGTCAGGGAAGCCGTTCGACTGAAGAAGGAGGCCTTCAGGGATTTGTTATCCCAGGGGACTCCCGAGGCAGTTGAAAGGTACCGAAAGGCCCGAAGGGCAGCAGCCTCAGCCGTGGCCGAGGAAAAGCAGCGGGTGTGGGAGAAGTTCGGAGAGGACATGGAAAAGGACATTCGGGCGGCACCAAAGTTGTTCTGGAAAACTGTCCGACACCTCAGGAGGGGGAAGCAGGGAACCATCCAAGCTGTGTACAGTAAGGATGGGACGTTGTTGACCTCAACTGATGGAGTGTTAGGGCGTTGGAAGGAACACTTTGAGGAACTCCTGAACCCGACAACTCCGCCCTCTATGTTAGAGGCAGAGCTGGAGTATGACGGGGGATCAACACCAATCTCCCGGGGGGAGGTCACTGAGGTAGTCAAACAACTCCACAGTGGCAAAGCCCCGGGGGTGGATGAGATCCGTCCCCGGGAATGCTGAAGGCTCTGAGTGTTGAGGGACTGTCATGGTTGACACGTCTCATCAACGTTGCGTGGAAGTCGGAAACAGTACCAAAGGAGTGGCAGACCGGGGTGGTGGTTCCCCTTTTCAAAATGGGGGATCAGAGGGTGTGTGCCAATTACAGAGGCATCACACTACTCAGCCTCCCCGGGAAAGTTTACTCTAAGGTACTCGAAAGGAGGGTCAGGCCGATTGTCGAACCTCAGATTGAGGAGGAACAATGCGGATTCCGTCCTGGTCGTGGAACAACGGATCAGCTGTTTACTCTCGCAAGGATCCTGGAGGGGGCCTGGGAGTATGCTTATCCGGTCTACATGTGTTTTGTAGACTTGGAGAAGGCGTATGACCGGGTTCCCAGGGAGATACTGTGGGAGGTGCTGCAGGAGTATGGGGTGAGGGGGTCTCTACTCAGGGCCATCCAATCTCTGTACTCCCAAAGCGAGAGCTGTGTCCGGGTCCTCTGCAGTAAGTCGGACCCATTTCCGGTGAGGGTTGGCCTCCGCCAGGGCTGCGCTTTGTCACCAATCCTGTTTATAATATACATGGATCGGATTTCGAGGCGTAGTCGGGGGGAGGGGGTCTGCAGTTCGGTGGACTAAGGATTGCACCACTGCTTTTTGCAGATGATGTGGTTCTGATTGCTTCATCGGTCTGTGACCTTCAGCACTCACTGGATCGGTTCGCAACCGAGTGTGAAGCGGCTGGGATGAGGATCAGCACCTCCAAATCTGAGGCCATGGTTCTCAGCAGGAAACCGATGGACTGTCCACTCCAAGTAGGGAATGAGTCCTTACCCCAAGTGAAGGAGTTCAAGTATCTCAGGGTCTTGTTCTCGAGTGAGGGAACAATGGAGCGTGAGATGGGCCGGAGAATCGGAGCAGCGGGAGCGGTACTGCAGTCGCTTTACCGCACCGTTGTGACGAAAAGAGAGCTGAGCCAGAAGGCAAAGCTTTCTGTCTACCGGGCCATTTTCGTTCCTACCCTCACCTATGGTCATGAAGGATGGGTCATGACCGAACGAACGAGATCGCGGATACAAGCGGCCGAGATGGGTTTTCTCCGCAGGGTGGCTGGCGTCTCCCTTAGGGATAAGGTGAGAAGTTCAGTCATCCGGGAGGGACTCGGAGTTGAACCGCTCCTCCTTCGCGTCGAAAGGAGCCAGTTGAGGTGGTTCGGGCACCTAGTTAGGATGCCACCTGGGCGCCTCCCTAGGGAGGTGTTCCAGGCACGTCCAGCTGGGAAAAGACCAAGGGGTAGACCTAGGACCAGGTGGAGGGATTATATCTCTTCGCCTTGGGATCCCCCAGTCAGACGAAGATGGATGGATGGATGGATGGATGGATGGATGGATGGATGGATGGAT
>CALSBZ010046833.1:1303748-1367511 GCA_943591055.1 Gobionotothen gibberifrons | reverse complement strand
TGGATGGATGGATGGATGGATGGATGGATGGATGGATGGATGGATGGTGATCAAACTGTTTGAGACCCACTGAGATAACTTAGACTAAAGTTAACTATTTAAACACTGAGAGTCCTTTACCTCACTGAGCTGACGTTATCTGACAGGAGAGGACTTATCTAATATCTGTTAGTGCAGCTAGCTAACCAGATGCTAACAATCTCCGGTACCGGTGCTTGCTCTCTCTCTCTCTCTCTCTCTCTCTCTCTCTCTCTCTCTCTCTCTCTCTCTCTCTCTCTCTCTCTCTCTCTCTCTCTCTCTCTCTCTCTCTCTCTTTTCTCCTTTCTCCTTTCTCCTTTCTCCTTAATTCGTTCCACAGCAGGGAGATACGCTGATAGGCCTAGTTGTTTTTGGTATTTGTTGAGTTCATGCAATGTCATGAGAAGTGATTCTGTCTTACATCCTGTAGTGAACTTCAATGTTCTTCCCCAACAAGAGTCCGTACATGGAATGTCAAATCAGGTCAATTATTGTGGTCGAATATCACACATTTGTCTGGACTTTCAATTCTGTAAAGCATACAACACCTTCGATCTCAGAAAAATCGCCTACATAAAAACCAAAGAATACATTTCAGGCAGTACGTCTACTGACATTATAGCCTATTTATATTTATTTCAAAATGTATTGTAGCATTGTAATCCTGCTAGCGATCCCCTTTAAATACAAATTTACCAGTAATCTGATTACCTCTATGTTAATTGTAACTGCAAAGCGATACAGTTTTATTACCTTTTTTGTATCCTGAGAATAGATAATCCCATATGTAATCTGTTTCTCCCCAAACCTGCATAAATGTCATGTTCACATAATAAAGTTACAATAGACAATCTGAATGACGAACATGATATTAACCAACAAGCACCGAAAACACCTGTGAGGGGAGGAAGGATGACTGGCTTGATAGTATTGGTGCAGTGGCGCCCCCTAGCGGTGCATACAAGGAACATTACAATATGAACTACTTTGCAGACAGATATTATTAATAGAAAATACAAATGAACAGAAGGAAAATGTTTTACATAACATAACGTGTAATGTGTCAGGGACTCAGGGTTGCCATGGAGCCTGATCTGTTGAGTTCCATAGATCACGTTAGGTCTATTAGAAATGAAGTTTGAATAAAAACACTAAAAGAAGTTCAACAGAGACCAGCTGGTGCTACGGACCTCACTTTATCTGTTCTGGTGAGTAACCTATTCTGTCAAATGTATACATTTTATTTCAGTAAAAAATACGTTTGAACGGCTTTCTCTGAATGTTTAGGCATCAGTTAAGTATTTTGGAATGTCAGTTTGTTTAGTTTCAGCCAACAGCCAACAGCCAACAGCCAGGCTGAGCTCTTTTTAACTTGTTGGTGAGTAAGCTTTAGTTAATATGTTAGGTTGACTGATAAATGTCATCTGAATGTTTATTATTAAATTATCTAAATATGATTTCAGAATTGTGCTAACGCTAATATCTGTTTATTTACTTTTAGCCAGACTGTAGGAAGATGGAGACTAACGTTCGTGAACAAGAGTCCGGAAACGGCCGGGGCCTAGTGCAGAAATGCTGGGATGCCTTGCTTCAAAACACCTATCTGGCTGCAATTCTCTCGGCTGTGGCCCTGGGTAGGTGATAATAAACTACATAGCCATCTTACTAACTTTATTTTGTTTGGAAATAAAAGTAGCGTTAGCTTGGTTAGCTAGTAATGCTATATAACGGTTAACGTCTATGTAGACACGGCATGTGCCGTTCAGGGGCAGAGACTGTGCACTCACTGCACTGGAAAAATGCTGCTCCTAAATCAAGTTAAATAATAATAAAAATAAGGTGTTTTCACTTCCACTCTTTAATCTGCCAAGTGAACATTTGCTTGGGAAGATTTGTTGAAAAATTATTTAGAACTATATTTTACCAGGATCAGGAAATGATTGGTTGGTGATTTTCCAATAAAACTGTGTTTATTAAAATCAAGTAAAATCAATTTCTTGAAACAAGATGATCCATCTTTTACAAATACCACAGCAGCTTAAAAAAATTGTTTCATCTGAGATACAAATCAAAATAAGATGTTTTCGAGAGCCTCTGACTTAACAAGATACTAAGATGAATTGTCTAAAAACTAGACCCTATATGTATATCTCACTACATTGTTACTTCTTAAGTCTAGATATTAGAACAGTTTTACTGGGCAAGATTTCCAGTTCTTACAGTGTGTTACACATGTAAAGCTTTAGAAGTGGCTTTTTACTGAAATTAGAAACAAATCTTATTTGATAAAATAGAAAATATTAAAAATATTAAAAGCATATTTGAATGACAACAACAGTAAGATAAATCAAACTGTATAAAACACTTTGAGGAAATAGTTATTTCCCCAAGGATTCCATTGCATAATCAAGTCATAACAATAACCTGTTACCAAGGCAACCACACCATCCTGTAACTAAATGAATATAATATAATATATATGTAAAATAAATATAGTGGAGTAAAAAGTAAAACATTTGCTTCCAAATGTAGTAGAGTAGCAAATGGTCTCCCCAGGTTACATCTAATTCCAGTAGACAATTTAAATAATTACAGAGCTGTTAAAAGAGTTACCATGATAATAATAACCCCATGTCAAATGTCTACCGCCCATTTAGTTTAACAAGAGACACTTTAATATTTAACTTTTAAGGTCATGGCATTCTGCCTGACAGTATGACATTAGTACAGTTTAAGAAGATACATCAGAAGTCATTATTAGCAGTTATGAATGAAGAACATGTAATCAATTTTTAAATGGTCATTGACATAACTGAGATGAACAGGTTATAATAATAATATATATATTTGAGTGGTTTTACACATTTTACAGAATGTAATTTAATAAAAATGTTGCCAAGTTCTATTGTTGCCGTTCCACTTTTAATGGTTTTTCTTGCATACAGCAACATTTCTTGTTCAAGTGATTGAAAATGTGTCAGATGGGTAAATCCAGCTGACAGTCCAACAGCATTAGAACTGCAAAGTTGAATAGATATATTCGTTAGTTGTTGATTATTAAAATAATCGCCTCGGCATCTATTTTGATTGTCAATTTTAGTATTTTTTTTAAGAGAAAAAATTGAACTTCTATGATTCCAGCTTCCTCAATGTGAATATGTACTGTGTGTCTTAAAGGTGGGGTATGTAATTCACTTCAGAAACACTTTTTGTTATATTCCATGGAATGCTCTTAACATCCAGATAGCAATGAATATATTAAATGCTTTGACAATAAATACATACAAAAATGTCATCTGTGGAAGCCATAGCGCTGTAAAAAGCACGACCAATCATCTGAGCCGGCCCGGCTAAAATAATTGGATGGCCTACCTGCCTGTCAGCCTTCCATCTGTGCACAAACTTATCTCGTGCCCTCATTGGTCATGTACACGTTCGTGTGTGTTGGAGGAGGGGCTCTGTAAGGAAGTCTTTAGGAAGAGGCAGATTTGTTCCGGTTGTGTACTTTCAAATTATAGCGCACTCGAGCTGGTTTCTCCAAAATGACATACCCCACCTTTAACCACCCGATGACAATAAATCCAACATCTTCAGTTGTGGAGAAAACAAAACTGCTGGGGAGATAATCTTGGGCATTTTCAGGATTTTATGGACAATACAACTAATTCTTCAAGATAGTAATTGACAATAAAAAAAGTTAGTTGTTGCAGACCTAGACGTCAATGCACAGCGCTTGATATTAAGAAATGTATTAAAAACGACCCAGTCTAAATGTGTTCCAGCCATGAAATGAGCCAAAACATACAAATTCAATACAGTCAATATAAACATGGAAACAAAGATCAAGAAATATGAATTCTATAATCATGTGACCTTTTTGAATTACATATAATTATTCAAGAGCTACATTTAACCTGACTTTAACATAAGGTTTTAATGGTAATGGGGCTTTGTTGAAGAATTGAAAGTGCTCTACAAATTTCCCCCAAATGATTATGGATGGCTGAAGTGGTGAAAAGTTGTATTATTGTATTACTAAATTGCGGTTCCCAGCTATTTAAACCTTTTCTTTGCAACATTTCTAAAATGTTTCTCCAAAAATGGTCTCACAGGTATGACTGCGGGCTTGATTCTCAAGTTCTACATCCAAATCTCGGAACACGACAAGCAGTACATCGGCTTCCCGGGAGAAATCCTCATGCAGATGCTTCAGCTGGTGACCGTGCCTCTCCTTCTGACCAATATGATAACAGGTAAGCCACAGCAGTATTTCTCACACTGTTAGCTCATAAAATAAGGTGAAAAATTGTGTGCATTCACAATTAAAACATTTTGGAAAAGTAATTGATTGCTATTTTTAAGACTACACCCATATTACACAATAATACACCCCTATTACACCCTTATTATACCACGTTAAACCAATATTGCACCCACATTACACTGTTATTTGACCCATATTACACCATGTAGCAGCACAATTACACCCATTTCTCACCATAATTACACTGTAATTACACCCCTATTATAATATTATTACACCCATGATTCATTTAATTGAAATTAAACACATTTATACACCCCTTTTACACCCATGTTACACAATTATTACATCTGTATTACATCCAGATTATACCCATGTTATACTGCTATTACACTGCTGTTTTATTAAACAGATACTACAGCCATGTAACACCAATATTACACCCATATAAGACTGTAATAATTACACTGTTATTACACACATTTTACACCCATTTTACAAACTCTCAAATGACTGTATCCCACATGATACAAAACACATTTAAGGGTTCAAAGGAACATACTGCTTCTATAACCTTAATACCCTTAATTAAGGAGAGTGTAACTTGTGATGAAGAGTAGCCAGTGTCGCCACAAGTCACAATTACAGCAGCATGGTAAATGCTAAAACTAACACAGGTAGATTAATGTTGCCGATAAACCTACTTATTAATGTTAACCTAGAGTTTGCTGAAATCAGTCTACTTAAGCTACTGGTTAGACCAGACCAACGTTTAATGGATTGATCAATGGTGCATTTGTATTGCTCTGGAATTCTACTTTTTACTTGTCTGAGTAAAACATTATTATAACCTCCCCTTAAAATGTCAGAATTGTTGTTTAATGTTCCACAATCTTGATAAAAATACATCCTGCTTCTTTAATATTTTGCAAAGGCTTATTCATGTTTTGAAAGCTACAACATACAGTAGGCTTGTAGTGCCCTTTTTTTCCTTCTTGCCATTCATTTGCACTGAGCCACCTTAATGACACGCGATCGCCTCCAAAATGACCCGAACGATTTCTGTGTTAGAAAGTAGTTCAGAATAAAATGGTCTACTGTGTTACTCTGTGGATTGTTCAGATTAAATGTACAATTGTTTCACGAAGAATGAGGTTCTGTTCTATTCTGGTAAAAAAACGTGTTATCATATTTGACCTTCCATTAAAGAAGTAAATATCCATTTATCCCATATGTTAGAATGAGAGGTGAGTGAGGCTTTACTCCATTACAGGGATTCAGTTGGGTTGTGGGGTGAGCCCTCAAGCTTTCCCAATAAATATTCTAACCCCTCATTCGTACACCCGTTATCCTCTTTAAATGATCTGACCCAGAACTTCACCTATTCCATGAATTTCATTAAACAAGTATGCATGTACAGTTAAATCCTGTCATCTGTTTACGCTGTGGTATTTTTACAACACATGTTATATTATTATTATAATTTCCAAAGAAGAACTGTCATTTCTATGGAAAATAGGCCAGTTTTTAGACTCTTTAATACAGAGATTTCCTGCTTTTCTCGCTTCATATCATAATAAAGTGAATAAGTGTGGGATTTACACGGACAAAACTAAACTTTTAAAGACATCACCTTTGACTTTGATAAATATTTCACTTTTCTATGACATTTTATAGATTAATCAATTGAGAAAATATTCAGATGAATCCATTTTCAAAATAATCTTTAGTTGCAGATTCATTTCAAAGAACTGAATACTGTCAGGTTTTGTATTTTGTATTTACTGTAATTAATAATAAAGTTTCTACCCGAGATTAACATTTAGCCATTGCAGTTTTTAATTCTCAGAATCAGAGTTCCTTTATTTGTTCCACATAGGGGACATTTATAATTGTTAAGTTACAGCAAAAGTATAGATAGAGACAAAAGAAAAATGAAAATAAAACACTATTAGATACACGTCATGCACATAATATTTCAAATAAAATATATATATATAAATTGTTGCCCAGAAGAAGAATTATAGCACTGATTAGTTGTGTATCTTAGTTGGAGGCTATTGCTTTTGTATCAGATTATAGAGGGATTAGAATGTTCATAAAGTTTTAACATTCCTGAAATGGGCTTTCGAAGTTTGCATTTAAAACAAGCCGTGATTATGTGAATAATACAATGTTTGACATGTCTAACACCAATGGTTTCTATATAGAGATGTCATACTTTATGTGTCTCTATCTTCCTCACAGAGGTTTTAAATAACACTCCTGAACTGGAGTTTTTCATGACTTTAGCGTCCTGTAGCTCATGTTGTTGTTTCTTCCAGGTGCTTCTGGTTTTCACGCTCACAGACTCATCGCTGGACGTGCATCAGCATACTTTCTCTCAACCACTCTCATGTCTTTGACCACTGGTAAGAGCAAGACTTTGGCTTCTTTTTATTCACATTTGCTGCACATGGCATTTGAAGATATCCTTTGCTTTTCACTTGAGCGTGTAAATGTGCAATTTAAAACTCACTCTGACCGTTGTAATACAGCTATATCAACAAGGTTACATATTGACTCATTTCCAGGTTTGGGAAGGTTACTATAAAAAATGTAATTTGTTACAATTACTAGTTACCTGTAAAATTGTAATCAGAAGCCTGATCTGAGTATCAAAATACAAAGGTAATGTAGCCTGAAGCTTCTATTGGCTAGAGCTCCGACACATTATACATGATAGGCTAAGGGGCGGGACATCTCTGAGTGGTTGACCAATCACAAGAAAGCCGGCCAGCTATCCAATCAGAGCAGACTGGGCTCTGGTTTCAGACAGAGGGTGAAAAGAGGTGCTGCAGCACATTAAAGCATGGAGACTGTTAGAGTAGTAACATTAGCATAGTAAGGCCCCTTTAAAAAACATGAATCATTGACAGTATGATGTTCAAACCTGCATATATTATTGTGTTCAATAGAGCTGCTGGTGCTCTTTCTCACATGAACAGGGTGTTTTTGCTTCTCATGCTCCACCATGGATTCTCTGTTGCAGGGATAGTTCTGGTGATGATGTTCGAACCAGGGATTGCTAAAGCTGTTGAAGGAGAAGACCCAGAAGACATTGAGCCCTTCTTCAATGTTGACTCCTTGATGGACATCATAAGGTGAGAAGAACATTTCTGCTTTCCCTGCATATTCAGTTCAGCAAGGCTTTTAAGTCAGAAACAGCTAAAACATTTAGAGAACTCAAATCCATTCATCGTCTGCTTTAGCAGAAAAATGATGTATTTCAGGTGTTCTTCAGGGCAGATCATGTGCAGCGAACTGGCCGTTATAGCAAAAAAACAAAACTGACTGGTTTTGGAGGGGGTTTGAATCACCCTGAAACCTTGTTTTTCCTTTCTTCTAATTGTTCTCTTTTTCATTTCTTTACTGGGGACAGCTTTGCCGCCATAATTCCAAAGTTCCATGCTCTCTGCTCATTTAAAAATGAATATATAAAAAGTATTCCATAGGGTTTTCCAATGGAGGAGACACCTGCCTTTAAATTGACTGTTCTCCTTTCTGCGGATTGATATGACTCCACTTGTCCCTTGACTTGTCTGCTATCAAAAAGAGCAGACTGCTGGATGCCCAAATCGAGTATTCAACTAAGTCATTTAATACAGAAATGTTGCATAATGTCCTTGATTAAGACACAATTCCTTGGTTGTTTCACCATTTCCAAACATACTGATGGTGTGACTTATTTTTTGTTTATAGGAACATGGCGCCTAAATGCCTGATTCAGGCTTGCTTCAGACAGGTATGCTTCAATTAGGACAAACTGCTCATTTGTATTATTAATGTCGCTAAAACTTTATTTATCTTTTGCAGTACGAGACTGATAGGTTGGAATATGAAATTGAATCGGATGACTTCAATTCTAGCCTGGATATGGTAAAAAAAAATCCTGGTCATTTTGAAGATTGTATTTTGAAGTTGATGTTTGATTCATGATCATTTTGCTATGACATTTTTCTCTTGTTACAGAATATGACAGAAATGCGACTGTTGGTCAAATATGTCGATGGAACCAACATTTTGGGCCTGATTGTGTGGGCTTTAATATTCCGCATAATCTTCAACAGGATTGGAAAAGATGGGAAAGTCCTTGTAGAGGTCTTTCAAGCCCTCAACGAGGCCACAAAACTAATTGTCGACATGATACTGAGGTAAGCTTGTACAACAAACCTTATGAAACGAGAAATACAGTTCAATTCCACTTCCTTTTCTGCTCAGTTTTACATTAGAGTTAGTGAACTTTTACCTCTGTTACTTTTAGACAATTTTTCAGGTTTTGGCGTCCAATGATATGAATCCATTATTATGTTGATTTATCATTTTCTTCAATGACAAAAGCATAGCTGATTTCTTTTGAACTAATATCTACATATTTTTCATTTCATGGTTATCTTTCAGCTTCTTGCCAGTTGGAGTGTTCTTCTTGACCACAAGCCATGTTGTTGAGTTTGATGACGTGGAAACTATCTTCCAAATTGGAAAGTTCATGGCACTGGTTATTATTGGGTATGTTCAACTACAATGTTTTAGCATTGAAATATCACAGTTCTTTTAAAAGTTAAGTTGAATGATCAATACAACTGTTTAGCTAATGTTAGCTGCTAGATATTGCACTATTATGGACGTTTACTCACTCTTGTGCTACTATTTTCTTAGCGTTAGCATTATCCCACCTTTTTTGGTCTAAAAGTAGTAGCCTTGCGTTAAATAATATATCAATCAGGTATTTTATTTAACCTCACTTGTAGCCTTAACGAGTCATCAAGCTACAGTAAGCTAAAGCAACACATTTGTTAATTTTATCCACCAAATTATTACCATTACGCCTCCCAAAAAGTGTAATGAGCAGCAGAAGGCAGCCATGCTCGGCTCACTTCCTGGGACCCTGGGATTGCTGTTACAGTCTTGTCATTTTAATACTCTTGCCCGGCAGCTGCATTGTGTAGACAAACTGTGTCAGCAATTGTATCAGATGATTCCATATTAATTGTGCATTCATTGTGTGTTTCAGGCTCATAATTCACTCAACAATAGTTTTGCCTCTGACCTATTTCCTGTTTACGAAACGTAACCCCTATGACGTTATCAAGGAGATTTTTCCCGCTTTAAAGAATGCACTGATCACCTCGTCAAGGTGAGATGATGTAACACAGAGCTGATATTTCAACATTCATCATTCAATCTGCAAGCATATCTTTGAGAGATGTACATTTCTAATATTTTCACTAACTAAGCATGCATTGTGTGTTTCCCAGCGTTAAAACACTACCACTCACTATTCAATGTTGTGAGAGCCGACTCATGATCGACAAATGTATCACTCAGTACATGCTGCCCATCGGGACCAACATCAACATGGATGGAACTGCCCTTTATGAAGTGGCCGCAGCCATCTTCATTACCCAAATCAACCACATCCGCCTGAAAATCGGCCAGTTAATCGCTATTACGTAAGCCACTCAAAATCATACCATCATCACCATAGAAAGTTCAGAAGTGATAATATTTAGTGTGCAGGACATTGTAGTAAAAAGGAGCCTTGACAGGGTGTTTTGAATCAACCCTAAAGGGGCTTATTTAGCTATAATTACCTGTTTGCTGAATTTATCCCGCTTATTACATTACATGTCACTTGTTAGACGCTTTTATCCAAAGTGACTTACTGTGGACAATCCCCACAGGAGCAATTGGAGCAACCACTGCACCACACGCCTCCCTGTATTACACGGCTTCTTACTAAATAAATCCATACTTTGATCCAAAATATTGCTTACAACATGTCATCAATTAAAAAATGATTGTATTGTTTCCGCAAAAATAAATATAGTCCATTATACTGCATATCTAGCCGTCACAAATCCAAGATTCAAGTGTCGTGCTTTCCACAAATACGAAATGATTGGTGTTTTCGAAAGAAGGAAGATGTATGTGTACGTTAAATTGACTTCTTTCTGCAGATTGATATCACCGCACATGGTCCCTTGATCAGAGCAACGGTCTGCTATTAAAAAAGAGCAGACTGCTGAATGTCAAAATGTACCAATCAGAATGCAGTATCCAACTGAGCTTTTTTATAATATTGGTTAAAAGTGTACAAGATGAGACATTTAAAAGGAATAGACTTGGTAAAGTTGTATGTGTCTGTGTTTGATCTGCAGGTTGACATCAGGAGTGTGCAGCATAGGATCCTCAGGGATCCCGGCTACTGGAGGAATGACCACTATGTTTGTTCTGATGGCCGTTGGTTTACCTGCCAGGGAAGCCACCATTCTGGTGGTTGTAGAATGGCTCCTGTAAGTTTAATGTAGAAATGACTGTAGCTGCCTTTTCTGTTTCTTGACTGGTGCACCAGTTACAAGTACAAGTCATGCAATTAATATCTTACTTAAGAAGAAGTACAAAAGTATGGGCATTAAAATATACTTGAATAACAAAAAGTAAAAGTAGTTATTGGGCGATGTAGCTCAATTCAGAGTCATATCAACTTAAATATTAGATTGTGATTATTGATGCATTCACTTGTTTGTCACAGCTAGTAAACGTGGAGCTTATTTGAATTACTTTATATACTACTACTGAATATCTTATAATAAATATATATCTTACTTTATTTATATTTCTTATTAGCGAATAATCAGAATCTGTAAAGTAACTAGTAACTTATTTTGTTAGATAAATGCAGCAGAATAAAAGTACAATATTGGCTTATAAAATAAGAATACTCAAGTAAAGTACAAATACCCCAAAATCAAGTACATACTTGAGTAAATGTATTTCAACACATTATACCACTGGTTTTCTTGAAATGTTTATGCATGTGTTTCACAGTTGTGAGTGGGAATGCTAGCCCCCTGTAGAGGATGCTATTTTGTCATTATTAGCATACATGTTTTTGTATTTAAGCTATATTGTGTAAATATTTTGAAATTAAATTCAACATTTTCAAATTGAAAAGCAATATTAGACAGCATTTTATAACATGTGTTTGTAGGCCATATTTGTCATTATGATTTAAGATGTAGCCTGACATTGTAAATCCTGTGTCTTCAAGTGTTGCTAACAACAAGTAAGGCATACATTTCTAATGTATTGAGTGTGGGGAGCTCAATACACTAATAGTGTTTTTGTTTTGTTGTCTGAGCAAATTTGTCCTGACCGCTTTTAAACAGTCAATGGTCAGTTAAGATATGTATTACCTCTTTTATGCTTTATGCGAAATGATTCGCTAACCAGCTAACATTCTTTTGTCAGCTAAAGTGCAAATGGATCAAAGAAATAAATCAGAACATCGGCTCAACTTTCATGGTCTGTTGGTGTCTTTCAGAGACCGCTGCAACAGTGTTGTCAACGTCTTGGGAAACTGTATTGGCGTGGCAATCGTTCACCAGGGGTTAGAAGGACGACTGGGAGAAATGGATCTAGGACCGCCAACGCCAAGGTACAAATCTATCTCGTCTTATTTGTTGGGTTTTGGCTTTACATTTGCAGAAAACGTGAAGAAAATACTTAGTCTAGTGGCAGAGAGGAGCAGCACGTTAAAAAACAAAGTATATCTTTTTTTCTGCTGACCTATTTGTGCTTTGCATGGCTAGGACGCCGATCATTGATGATGAGGAACTCAGCGTGGACATGGCTGAGTTCAACCCAGAGGATGAAGACATGTTCAACGCTCTGGAATATCAGGAGAGCTAAGATGACAACTACACTTGAGAAAGTTCAGAAAAATCCCATTAAGTTGTTGTTATTTTGTCTTAGTGTAGTAGTTATGTATATGGCACAGTTTATTGAGTAGAAGGTTTTTAAAACTGTATCAAGCAAGAGGTTTATAACTGTAGTTATTGCACTAAATATATTGAATTGAATTAATGTAACAGATGAATGTATTGTATTGTATTGATGTATTTGAATTGAACTGGATTTATTTCAGTGTTTATTGGTGAATAAAAATTAAAGAAGCTGCAGTCATGTATTTTAATACCTAAAAAACATAATCACCATATTCATTGACATTACAAATATATATTTTGATAGCATTCACAAACATAAATACTGTCTTTATATATATTTTAAGTAAAATCTTATGTGGCTTATTCACGAGTCATATTGAAGATTGCTCTAAAATGTGTTGTGGTTCTAGTCATAAATGAATATGAATGTTAAAAAATGCCTACAACTATAATTATACCGTGCTAAAAGAAGATTATAGCATTTAAAAATAAAAACATGTTTAAATTGCATTTGACACATTAGCATCATAAAGTGTTTCCATCATTTCGTTGCAGCTGTCCTGTGTCTGCTAAGGACGAATAAAAACACACCAACAAACAATGAAATGCCTTTATTGCGACAAAATAATATTTACAGCTTAGGTAGTGTTGAATTATTCAACAGGTTGGAAATGTAGAAAAGTTAAAAACAAAGTGTGTAAAGAAGCTGGGGGAGGGAAAGGGACGTATCACTAATCCACGGGCAGCTCCTGGTGGTGGTTGATCTCTGGAGGGAAGTGATTGATCCCAGGTTGTTCACTGCTGAGCTCAGCGTACTCTACTGACCCCTGCTGACACACAGAGCACCGCCTTAACACCGTCACATCTGATTCATTTACTATTTTGGGGTCTTATTACAAAATCTACCTTAGTCTGAAATCTAATCTCAGTTAAAGATGATTTATCATGTTCAGGTTGATATTAGTATGTAGTGTCTCTACTGTGACATGTCTCCATGCTTTAATGTTCACAAAGCTCTTAACTTTTCTCATATTGCCTGAGCTGCAGCACCTCTTTTCAGAGATGTCCGCCCTTTAGCTAGTATCACTTACAATGTGTTGAAGTGCTAGCCAATAGGAGCGCAAATGTGTGGGAGAGAAAGTGGATTCTGATCAAATGTGTGCAAAACAAATTCTCCTGAATAAGTTAAAATCTGATTTTAAACTGTTTTCATCCATCTTCTAACTGTTTAGCTGCTAATCCTAATTTTTACTCGAGCAAAACCTCAAAATACTCGAGGAAGACGCTCAGTTTTCTCCCATAACACAAACTTTAAAAACGGTTTCCTGAGGAGCAGACGAACCAGAATAAGACTATTGACAGCCAAAACCAGCCCAGGTTGGAAACTGAGAATGCACTGGGTAGTTCGAGTTAAAAACTAAGTGTGTAAAGAAGCTGGGAGTGGGAATGGAACAGATCACTAATCACTAATCCACACACACAAAGCAGCGCCATTAAACACTGGCATGTCTGATTCATTTATTATACTGGGGACTCATTACAACCAATACCTTAGTCTGAGGATCAGACACACCATTAAGACTACTGACAGCCAAAACCACATCATCTGCCAACAAGAAGATACACTGATGAAGGAATCTACTGTTTCTGGACCATGACAGCACATCCTCAGATCATTACTTCACATTCCTCTCTTCAGCTGCCTTTACTAACACCATGTAGGGACAAACAGTTAGTGCAGCGGTGATTAAAGCATGCTGGGGGACAGTGCTGGTTGAGATGGGGCGATAAGGAAGTAAGCCGGGCCCCAGCCCAAATGCCTTTGTTCTTGTCTGGAAACTTTGACGGCCGTTTCCCTCTCACTCTCTGCTTGGGATCTCTGAGCTGGAGGCCAGTGCAGGCAGGGACACACGGACTGTTTCAGTCATTTACTACATGAGTAATGCTATTGTATCAAACTCCTTTTTTAACAGTCATTGTGCAAGATATGCGATGTAAAAATGTGTCACCATTTTGATGTGTGACTTAAATCAACAGAAAAATAAGTAAGGCCAGAAGGCTCTTAACATGTATTTAACATTTCCTTTTAATACTACATATTGGACACATCACATTTGTAACTATGAAACTATGTAAAGTGGTAATGTTGAACAAGTTATATTAATAATAATAAAATATGAATAATACATGTTATTTATATAGCGCTTTTCTTGGTGCTCAAAGCGCTTTACAAGCAAGTAAAGAAAAATAACAAGAAAAGTAAAAAGTGCTAAACTAGGTGGAATAGTGGGTTAGTGGAAGGCAAGAGGGAAAAGGTGAGTTTTATGGGCTTTTTTGAATGATGTGAGAGTGTAGGCAGATGGTACGTGGCTGGGGAGGGGGTTCCAGAGGGAGGGGGCTGCTGCGAAGGCGCTAGTGAAGATTTCTTCAATGTGTTCAATTGCTTATTTTCTCTTAACATTATAATTGTATGAAAATACACAAGTTATATTTTACAACACAAGCTTTAGACTTTAATGCATTACAGTTTATATTTATATTATCAACAGTTACGGCCCGTCCACACTACAGCTTCAAAAAAATCTTGGAGCGGGGCGTGTCTGAAGCTTGGGGATTTTATTCGAGCACCGCGACCAACAACCTATCACATGAATCTCCCGCCCCCGACATACAAAGCAATAGCAATGTTAAAACGAAGTAAAGTTAACAGGCGAAAGCCTACCAGTTTCACCCACTGTCTCTGCCACCTCCCCCCATGCCTGGTTCCTCCGGTTGTATCCCGGTAAGTTAATAGGGACTGGTCATACAAAAGCGGGTGATTTGCTACGGCGATAATTAGTTTATCCTCCATCTGTTTTTGAAATATAGAAATGAACGGCGGGATATCTCTCCCAGCTTAGACGCGGTTTGATTGGCTAGGGCTTGAGCTGTCAGATTTTCAGAAACGGGATTTGATTGGCTGGCGCTGGCTTCTCCGGCGTCTCCGGCCGGAGACGCCGGAGAAGCACGCCCATGCTACCCACAATTCAGTTCGGCGAAAAACCAGGCAACGTGACGTCACCCCATTCAAAGTGAATGGGCAGACGCGTTGGAAGCCGTTTTTGAAGCTGTCGAAGCTGTAGTGTGGACGGGCCGTTAATCACTGCTGAGCTACAGATACAATCTTGACTTATCTTTAGTTTTTTAGCATGTAAATGGTCTACAAAGCCCTGTGTTCCCTCCAGAAGGAGTTTCTCTCTCAGCCTGAAAGCCTCCATTGGACACCTTTGTTTACTTCTATGACATAGTGACATCACGCTGTTACACTCATGCTTTTATTGGCTAGCGCTCCAACACATTGTACGTGATAGGCTAAGGGCTGGGACATCTCTAAGCGGTTGACCAATCACAACAGAGCTAGCTAACCAGCTAACCAATCAGAGCAGACTGGGCTCTGGTTTCAGAAAGAGGGTGAAAGGAGGTGCTGCAGCACAGGCAGTATGAGAAAAATAAAGAGCTGTTTGAACATTAAAGCATGGAGACATGTCACAGGAGAGACACAAGATACTAATATGTAACTGAAAATGAAAATAATAGGGCCCATTTAAGTAAAATAACACAAATATTAGCATAACAAATATAAGACTATATTAAAAATAAAAGTATAAATATTGCAGAACAGTATACATTATATGATTGAATTAAGTTCAGTGATGAATTGATTTTTTATTCACTTAAATTATGTTTTTTATTTAATGCCAGTGGAGTCTATTTGAATTACTCCATATATAGTTAGGTAGTTTAATCTACAGTAGGCCTAATATATTATACATACTATATTGCTTCTCAAGAACAAGTCCCTCAAAAGTGTACTAAAGTAGAGTACATGAGTTAAATTGTAGGCTATTTAGTTACATTACACCACATTATTACTTTTTGCATGTCATCATAACTTATGTTTAGCAGTGTGGATGTATGGTAACTGCATGAACATATATTATGAAACAATTTTTCATTGAAATGATAAAAAAGAATGTAATGGTTCAGCTTTCTACTTACATAGTCATGATGGTCAGTGGCCCCTGAAGGAAAAGCATCACATGTGATTATGGGTTGTGTGGCTCACCTCAGAGTAATTCATTAGTCATTGAGCAGATATGATGATGTGGCTAAGCCTGCTGACTCATTGTTCCTCTTCTTTGTTTCAGCCATAGACTGTCCTGTCCCTGACATCTGAATCAACATTTAGAGTCCCTTCTCTTACTCTGACATATGCCTCTCTCAACCACTCGGGTTTCTTTTGTTATTGTTGAACAGGAAATATTAGGCCTCAGATGGACTGCTTAATAGAGACATCCAGCCAGTGGCTGTTTTTTTTATAACAGGAAGTTCCTGCCAGCAATAGGAGGATATGGTCACGGTTCTCTAGTTGGCCAGGGTAAACTGTCCATCCTATATCCGGCTGTTGGGCAAATAATGTTGAGTGGGTATATTGCCAGTAAGACTAAACAACCATGGATCCTACACAATAACATGTTATCAATTGCATTTCGAAACATAGTCACTTACAGATTTGTCTTTGCAGCTTTTAACACATAGTTAACCTTGTACACTTAAACTAAACAAAGAACCAACAAACTACTTGGTTTTGTTTAGGAAAGGACCCCCGATTGTACATAAAATAACTATGCATGTTACGTAAATTGAGTAACGTTGGTATGTCGTTAAAATAAGTCGATGCTGTCTTTTGATTTCACACGGCACAGTTCTGGGTTGGTTTGACTCCTTCCACCCGCCTCCCCCTTTAAGGATGTACTTATGATTAGAAACATATTTTTGATATGTCAACATCAAAAACAAAATATGTTTCCCTTGAAACATATTTGGCAAGTTTCAGTTTATGAAAGCATAAGTTTTATCAGACCAGGCTGAACTAAACCAAAACAGTAATATCACAACAGGAAGCTGAAAGAAGAAGAAATGCTCAGCAGAGCTGAAGGAGAACCAGAGTTGAGGGACAATTCTGGTTTGCATCCGCTTCCACCTAACAAACAATCATTGAATGCCTTATAAATACCCTCAGTGCAGCTGTAAAGCTTTTTAAAGGTCCTATCATAGGTAATCCGATGTTCAATGCCAAAAAAAAGAAGATAACAACTAAGAAGACAACATAACAACTCACCATGTGGAGAGTTTTGGAGCTCGCTGTACACTGTGTCCGTGCCTTTTTTTGGTGGGACTGTAAAAAACAACACATGCTTGAACATCAAAAGACAATGTTGAGTAGTTACTGTTGTTTTTATTCATCATACGCAGATATTTAAAAGTAGGCGGGATGTGCCCATTCTGTAACTGCCATCTTCAGCCCGGGGACTTTGAGCACAGCCCTAACGCAGAAGGGGCCGGTATCAGAAAGCAGCCTGGCAATTAGCTCAACCCTTCCTGTTTATAACTTCTGCATAGCTTCTGGAAATCCCAACAGTTATCTTTGCAGTTACAAACACTTGGATATGTATTAATTATGGGTAATTATGCCCCTCCCAGGAAGTGTGAGTTTTAACTGTGAAGGAATGTGGGCAAAGAAGAGCAGCATGTTTTCTACAGGGAGGTTTGTAATGAAATAGGAGAGATTGTGAAGACTGGTTAAAAATAGAAGGACAAAATGTTATCAAAAATAGAGTTTGGAGGGTGAGAAGCAGAAAGATGGGAGATGAAGGCTGGGTAATGGATTCAAAAACATTTGGTGTATCACCTCTGGCAGGATCCAGTGGACGGGGATGCACCACCTCAGTGTATTCAACATCAGGCTCGTTGGACACCATGCTGCTCTCCTCGTCGTTGGCTGCACCAAAAACAAGCACAAGAGTCTGTAAAACCTGCCAAACCCTCCGCATGACCTTGTTTTATTTTGATGAGGGTTTCCTTAAGGATGACAGTTCATCCTTGACCTTGAAAATAAAAGTTTGACCAAGTAAAGGTTGAGTTATTAGTCTGTTGTGTAACGGTCAGCTTTCATTAGTTAGCTAGGTCAAGAATAACATGGCTAATGTTAGCAACATCAAGCTAGCTGATGTTATGACTCATGTCTTGTGCAATTGTTTAACTGCATTTCAGCATTTATCATAAATGGCCAGAGGTGAAAGAATCAGTCCTCCAACTCATACGACCAAATAGGTCGATTTTTCAGCAGCTTATTACGACCTATAGTCTCGTTTGAAAGTTTAGCACCTCTAGTGGTCGTGTAAGAAACAACCATTTGCGGCAATTGCAAACGCTCCGGAGGCTTTGGGTCTGTGTGTGTGCTCGGACCGGGCCCGGGCTGGGCCTCGCCTTGTCCCGCTGTCTCAAGCTAAGAAATCCGCGGAGCTGCAGCTGAGAAAAATAAAGCTGGCTGAATGTGTGTGTGTGAGGAGTGTGTGTGTGTGAGGAGGGGTCGTCGTTACGTCACTTGGTTCCCAGAAGAAAAAAATGGAAAAAGAAAATCTCCAACGAGGCGTTCTGGGGCAGCATAGATACGTCTTTTCTGTGTTAGAGTTTTACTGGCTACAGGGTGTACTTTGAGGGTTTCTGACTTTGCAGACCGTTTACATGCATACAAAGCTACATAACACACAAGGGGAAGGGGACGGGTAATAACCGGAAAAGCACGACATGGGACCTTTAATGTGCACAGAAGCTAGTAACTAAATCTGTAAAATAAATGTAGCTAAGTAAAAAGTAAAACATTTGCCTACAAAATGTAGTAGACTAAATGTATGAAGTAGGAAAACTAAAGTACAAGTACCTCCAATTTTTACTTGGTTACATTTTTCATTTCAACACTGTAAATGGCAATTGATGCCATGATGGCTGATGCTTTGCAAAAGTAACACACACTTGCTTTGAGAAAGGAAAGTTAAATCAGTCTGTGCTCTATTCTGAAATGTCTTGTGAGACTATTGATATACAGTATAGAACAGATACGAAGAGTCCAGCTTACCTTCTTCAGGACGCCGCTCGCTCCACACACTGACTGCAGCTCCCTCAACTCGCACTGTGAAACACAGAAAGATAAATATCAGATTATAACCAAGACTTATTTTACATTGTAAAATTGTACCGTGTAACAATAATATGTAATTAGCAATACAATTACACTTTGTGGAGCCACATGTAGATATCACTTTAAATCTAGGTGATGTGTGTTTGAGTAAACTTATTAGGGCAGCGGTTCCGACAGTGGCGTAACAAGGTTGTGATTGGCCCCGGTGCAAATATTGTTTTGGGGCCCCCCCCATCGCCCCAAACATAAGCGCACACTGATGCGCTCACACACGCACGGACATACACAACCCCTCGGAAGCGCCACAAGTATAGGCTATCAACAACAGCCTGCCCGGGCCTCAGACCACCACAGCCTGGCAACGGCACAGCGAACTAAGAAGAGGATTACACCTGTTTCCTTGATGTTTGTATCTGGGGAATGGGCCGGTAGGCCTACATGGACCAGTTTCTATAATATAGCTTTTGATCTTGGCGTCGGGGGTCTCAACAGCGCCATAGAGTCCCCTATCGGTTGGGGCCCTTGGGGGAACTGTTGGACCACCGCCGGGCACAGCCAAATCCAGCCTCTCCTCCTGGCTGGCTGGAGAAGAAGGTTGCACGGATACAGCTTCACTTGTGGAGCTACATGGCAATGATGGTGGTGAGGCAGCTGAGCTATCGTTAGCCTGCCGAACTTGCTGCTGCAAGCTACAGTACCTATAATTTTTGAGGTTGATTAAACGGTTCGCTCGTCACGCAAGGTATCAGATGACAAGAAAGGGAGCAAGGTCATTGGACAGACAAATTACAAATTAATTTAGGTTGCTTTGTTACTTTGAAGATTGCGTGAACCGGTCAATGCCATTGGGACCCCAAAAAAATATATATATTAAAGGGGACCTATCATGCAAAATGCATGTCAGAAAACACAACCCTCTCTCTTTTCCTCCATACCCAAATCTCTAAAAACGGGGCTGCAACGGATTTGATACATGTGAATTTTTGATTTGCTCCTCTATGACGTAGTATAGGTGCACTCCGCCTGATTGGTCAACTCTACACCTATCAGGGGAATGAGAGGTTGGGCCACGGCCGGCCATTGCTGCTCGAAAGCGCTGGAGACGTTGTAGTACATATGCCAGGCCTGTAAGTGGCGCTGTAGTCTGCCACAAAAGCAGCGAAGAAGACTTCCCGCCCATAGTTACCATGGTTACCCTTCTGTTTATTCTCCGCTCTGGCTCTTTTTCTTCCTCCCCGAGGCAGCTCCTGCTGCTGTTATTCAATGCAATCCCTCCCTCGCTGTAATTCTCTCCGGTCTTCCACCAGCAGATGACAAACACCCACCTCTCCGCCTCTTCCAAGGAACGTGAGGACCGTGCGGCAGAGTTTCAGTTTCAGTTTCTTTCGCCGGTCAAGATGTCGTTAAAGTTGAAATCTTCCGGACAAAATTTGAAAAGTGCCGGTCAAAGGTCTTCTTTGTTATTTATTGAGCTTTAAAACAAATGAATAACGACTCTATATAATAAAACACGGAGGACGGAGATCTTTTTTTCTCCCCCTCTTGACTTCATCAGAGCACGGCTCCCCTCTCCTGCAGGGGGGCGTGGTCAGCTGCAGCTCACAGAGATCAGCCCCGTAGACAGCAAACAGCACATAGAGCGAAATGAGGCATGGCTAAAATGCATGATCTGTTTGGTATTTTGAAAACAGAAACGTATAAATATACCTTATATAGGTATGGCCCTACAATATATCATTTAAATATAGCATGATAGGTCCACTTTAAAGTTTATTTTTGTTATTGCATGGGGCCCCTGGCTGGCTCTGGTTGCACCGTCTTGCACCAGCTGCACCGTCGATAGTTATGCCACTGGGTTCCCAACCTTTTTCAACTCAGGGCCCACTTAAGAATAAAAAAAAATGGTGCGGCCCACATTCAACCATAAACATTACGGAGGCTAAATAAAGTTCTGATTGGTCAATTCAGAACATGTGACATGTTGTAAATCCAGTAGAACAGACCGCTGTCAAGGACTGTAATGACCGTTGCTTCGTGGCAAAACTCTACAATTTAGCCTTCAGTGCAGACATTAATACTCTTAAAATAAAAGTAACAAAGGAGCAGATTTCAAGTCTTCCTCTGGTACATGGAAAATCTCCCCCTGCATATATTGTGCACAATAGGCTGTTAATCCAGCAGCGGCTGCACAATGACTTTGGGCTAAAAAAACGTCCCAGTTGGTAATGTAATCTCTCAAACAACTCAAGCAAGGCTTATTCATTCATTTCCTCTACCTGCTGCATGCATTCAAACTTGCCTTCCCCAACACAAGTAGTTTTTTATCAACACCCCCCCCCTCTTAAAATCTGTGCCAACAGTTTTTTGCAGACTCCATTGTTTCAACTTTTCAAGGAAGGTTTTGCATTATTTTTTAGGATATGAATCAACTTCATGCAATGTTGGTATTCTTGTCTTGGACCTTTGCTTAGGATAGTCGCATCGTCGGGGGTGTCAAACTCAAATAAACAATGGGCCATAATAAAAAAATCTGTACTAGTCGAGGGCCGGACTGGTTCAATGTTTATTGCAAAACTTATTGAAATGAACTTATTGCACATATTAAACCTGGAACTAACAAAGCTTAAATGATTGCCTATAAAAACAACATTACACATTAAATAATGAGTTGCATTCATTTCTTATGGCTCTATCTGCAGCTTTTCCTCAGTCATTTCTTATGATCACATTTTTCCACAGGCCAACAACAGCTTCAAAAAAACGATTTCCCTCAAAGAAAAAAACAAACATGCCCTGTTGTCTCAAGAAAACAAGTGCAGAAGGAAACATCCATGTAAACTCAGTGTGCTGCTCTGTGATGCTAGTTCAAGCCAGATACTTGGCATCTCATCTTAGGTGCAAGTTCATCAATGTTTGGGGTCAGGCTCTGAGCGGAGAAAACCCTCAGGGTTGAGTGAAGGTGTGCGTGCAATATACCGGCGGGCCAGATCTAATAGTAATTAGAAATTAAATTAAATCCACCACGGGCCGGATTTGGCCCCCGGGCCTTGAGTTAGACACATGTGGTCCAGCACATACTGAAATAGAAGATGAATGCAGGTAGCAATAACTATAATACTAATCTCGTTCTTTGACTGCATTTCGTGCATTATCTACAATAGCAGGAGCAAAATGAAATGTACTGACACACTTCTAAATAAAACCACCATCTTTATTCTACAACCGTCTCTTCCAACCTTGCAGTCATGAGATCAACCAAAAATATATACACACATTTCCTGCAATGGTGATAAAATGTATACAACTCAGTCAGTGACAAAGATTTAAACATGCAGAATAGACAAACAGAGCAGTTGCAACACTTAAGGAAATGACATCACGAGGACATGGTGAAGATACAAAGACAGTAACGTTACATGTAAAACCAAAGGTCACCTAGATTGAAGGAGGAGGGGAGAGGGAGCAGCAGTTTCTGATTTACATCCTTTTCACTGAGAAAACACCTCAGTGTAGAAAGTGTCCAAATCACAAACAGGATTACTGTATCTTGTGTTCTTTTCCTTTTTACTCTCAAAGTCCTTTCTTTGAGCTTCTGTTTCTTTGAAAGTAAATACAAATGTCCAGCCCAGTGTGGGGCATCTCTAGACTGTGGCTGGGATACTGTAGCTGCTCCTGTTGCTGATGTCAACGGGAAGCGACGCCACGCTATCTCGCGCCCCATTGGTCACTCTCCCCTCCGTGCCATCATAGAGTGGCGCTGCGTCTGGAAGAGGATGATAATGCGCACTCTAAGCAGTTGGCAACAATTGATAATCAATGTCATGTACTACGGTTGAACTACTGAGGCCCAGTCCACACGTACATGGGTGCTTTTTAAACATAGACTTTTAATCAATCGCACAGTACCAAACAACCTTTTAGATCACTGAAAACAGAGATTTTTATAAGACTGTTTTCAGTGTGAGATGTGATGGAAACCAGACTTTTAAAGGTCCTTATGGCATTGTTTGATTTGTGAGGCACAAAAAGAGGTGAAGTTTTGAACTACGCACATTTTGCATGTTACTTTGAGTAACAAAGGGGTCAATATGTGCTATAGAGGTCACTGCTAAACCGCCGCTAATGTCAGTGGTATTTGTGTATTATCACCCTGATGGAGATTTTCTTTAAATCGTGCTTGTTTGAATTTGCTTTGAAAAATACATGAAAAATACCCTGTTTAAAAAATACCTATGTACGTGTGGACTAGCCTTAAGCAGATTGTTCCTGTGCGAACACAGCTCGTACCTCGGGTAGTTTACTTCCTACAACAACTGTATTCTAACAACATCCTACTTTTCCGGCCTCTGAAAATGCACAGACATAAACACAATGTACATGCAAAATAAGTCAGAGACAGACGAAGACAATACTCTGAAACATATACGTGTTGTGCATGCACATAAACTTACACAGGATATCTACAACATAGACAGTTACATAAACAGAGGTGACCAGGTCACTGCAACATGGCCCTGCATGCGTTTTAGAACAATGATCATGGGATGAGAATGGTTTGCTGAGGCTACAACAGGAAACATGCTATGACTTTTGAGAGAAATGACTCATGGCTGTTAGGATGATGACTAATGAGGACAGTCAGTGGTACACAGGAGAATATTAAAACCAAGCTACCTGTGGCTGCGTTATAAACCTCTGTGTCGTGGGTTAGATTCACTGTTAAAGAGTCATCTGATTTAGGGCGCGAAGGCTTTCTGAGAGATGATGAAAATAAAGTCAACTTGGGCGGCAGTGATGTCAGGGAAAAAACGATTCAAGCCAAAATGATCCTAAGAATATGCATGCTGTAAAACGATATGTAACACATTCTGATACAAACTTATAATACACTCTATATCAGTGGTCTTTAAGTTTGGGAGATTTTGTACATTTTCTGTTTTCCTGTACTTTTATTTGCACATTATATATATATATATATATATATATATATATATATATATATATTCATATATTATATTCATATAATTTAAATTGTTTTTTTATCACAATGCTACACACTATGTATGTGTTATTTGATTGTTATAGGTTCAATATCAATGACGTAAATATCTGTACAAGGGAGAATTGCATATAAGGAATGAGCTGTTATTTGTTGCATTCATTTTTTTTGCTCTTGAGCTGCTATTATTTTTCCTGGTGGGGGAACGATAAGGTTTTTTTATCTCACATTTTATTCTGCCAACAACCGTTCTTATTTATTACATTATATAACTCTACAAGTGAATATATATTCATTGTGCAGTTAACTGCTCTACTAATGTGCACTAGTACTGTATTACCATCATTTATTCAATCTATTTTTCATACATATTACAAAAGATCATGGTTCTTTAGGGCGTAACCCCTCCTAATGGGCCTTTGGCTAGTTGGAAAATACTGCACCATTTTACTTTAGGCCAGACTTTTTATGGCGCAATCGCTTTCTGCTGCCTCAAGACAATGTGCACAGATCCATGAAGTACATTTGTGACTTTGACACAGCTAGGCTGAGCATGAACAATGAACTGCTTTGATCTGAAACGAGCGGAGAAAGTTGCACTGCGCTGCATCTCTTTACACAGACTCTAAGTTAGGGCCCATAGCCCTCTCTATTTTCTCCTATTTCTTTCACCTCGAAGTTGAATTTAGTTTTTAGTTTTTTTTATTAAAAAGTCTTGGTTACTGTCACACTGCAATATTCCTTAGGGGTTTAAAATTAACATTTATTATATTAATTAAATATTGCTGAGTCAGGAGACAGGGCTCTGACCCAACATAACAATATCTGCCATCCTGCACCTATAAACCTTTTTAATAAACACGTTCACTTAAACAGGAGTAAAGAATTTTGTGGTTTTGCAGAGGGTTCTTGTATTATTGCAAAACAACCAGTTTGGTTATTTAAAGGACTTCAATAAAAAATTAAACGAATAGGCCCTCATCTATCGAGCTAATACAACTAGATACACTGTCACTAACTTCCACAGTATGTGTCACATTCAGAGGAAGCAAGTAGTTTAGCCAACTCACACTGACAATTCAGCAGCTGCTTCTCTTTTACCTACAATAAGAGAGGAGAGGTGAGAAGAGGAGCAGGAGGAAGTAGGTGAGGGAAGTTTGATACATAGTTAGATATATGAGGGCTGAGTTGCTGGAGGACTGTAGGTCTCTCTACCTCTCTTGGATTTGAAGCACAGCACAACCACCACCACCAACACAGACAGCGCCAGCAGACAGAAGCCCCCGATCAGAACCTTCTTCCACAACGCCAGGCGCACTATAAGAGAGACACAGAAACTCAGTGACAAACAAACAGACAAGGGGGAAAAAGAGAATACAATACAATGAGACAGGACAACCCTAGAATCCAATGTTGTCAATGAAGCATGCTCAAATGCAAGGGGGTTTCTTATTTCCAAGCTGAGAGCTCTGATTCAAACAACCAAGTACAGCTGACAGATATCTTCCCTCTCTTCCTTACATTTCGGTCTTCTGTAATGATCACTTTGTCCTATGAAGGACAAAGTGATCATTTTATTGTGTTTGATCATACGATATGAAACAATGCAATACAATATGATTCGATACTATATCATACAAAACAATACGATACGAAACAATAGGACATCATACAAAACGATACAAAACTATACAATACGATGCGATAGGCACCTTACGTTGAATTACGTTACGTTAAGATAGATACGGTACATTACGTTACGAAACGTTACTACAGTATACGTAACGATACGTTGTGTTGCGTTGCGTTACGCTAGGTTACAATACATACGATACAATACGTTACATTATGCAACTTTATGTCAGCTCAAGTCTGACATGAAGTTGCAGCTCCACTTGCGACATGAACAAGGATAACTTTTTAAGACAAGATACATGGAAACAAACATTAAACATGATATCATGATCACTGAAGACAACATGCTCGAGACCCTCTAACGTACATTTTACCTGGGATTTAACTTCGACTGACTGACTGGTGAACAAAGGAGCGCTTCAGTCTAACCTTATTATATCGTGGGACCCTGTTTCTCCGATTTGACGGTAACAATTCATATTCGCTGATCAGAACATGGTTAGGGTCAGAGATGATGTTGTTGGCCAACCTGCATATGTTATTATGGTAGGTCGATTGATATAGCCTCTCAAAGGGTTGGTCTACAATCTTTGAGCAGATTCAGATTTGTGGAGCAGTTTTGACTTTAAAGCAGTGGACAAACACTTGTACAGTGTAGTATTGAGTATTGAATAACACTCAAAATCCCAGATGTATGAAACCAAAACAAATGTTGTCTCTTTCCCCGAAAGACCTAATGTGGCGGAGAAAAAAAAAAGTGTTTAATAAATCATTTTGGCCTACCCAAAGCCATACATCTGTTCAGTGTTTCCCATATATTCATTTTATGAGCACTGCTACAGCTTCACTCAGTCATTAATATGCTATGCTCTTGTGCTTCACAGTGCAGGGCTTGACTTTTCCCCACACACATGGAGCTAGCAGAGACAGAGGCAGAAACCTAGAGAAAAACACTGCAGACAATACTTTTTTTTTTTTTGGGAGGGGTGCCTAAGTTGATTACATATTATCAAATGGAATAATTCAATGTATACGACAGTGCCATAGCTAAATGTGTTAGGTCTAAAGGTGTGTTTTTCTCCGCTCACCGGTCCCTCACAGCGGGCAGAGCTGCAGGTGCTGATCCCTCTCTCGCGTCCGGTTATACTTCACTCGCGTTTATGTCCAAATCCATCAGATCTAGCTAGTTGTAGCTAATGATATGGCTGCTGCCCCTCCCTACACGCAGATCACGCAGACTCAAACCTCATCTTATGCCCAAATTCCAGCTGAGAGGGTCTTCTCTACAGCTGGCCTGATTGTGAATTGCCTCCTCACCCGCCTCTCCCCTGAGTAGACATGCTCATATTCTTAAACAAGAATGAGTATTGAATAGCTGCATTATGTGCATAGGCCCTGCTACAGGTTGTTGATCTCTGTTGTCACGGGTTACGTTGTTGTTCGTGTATTTTAATTTAAAAACCAAGTTATGTTTTAAGCATGAAAGCTGTAGGCCTATAGCTATCAACTGTTCAAACTGTGATCACCAGTTCAATACATTTGACAAATTCGACTTGGTTTCTATACTTATTTGAACATGTATTTATTTTTCTAAATTAAATGTCTTCTTTTTTTTTTTTGTAACATTTCTTTTTATATAGGATATGTACATTTCGGTTAATCGGTTAATCGTTTCTTTGGGGGTCGAATATTCGAATATACTGTACATTTGCTTGCAAATTCCCATCCCAAGTTCAGAGTCATATTTGCATTTTGTGCCTCTATTTTTCTCTCTTTGATTGGTCAACCGCCTAGAGATCTTCCTCCTCATATTTTATCAGATACAAAGTGTTGGAGTGCTAGCCAATAGCGTGAGTGTTACTGAGTGATGGATTTATGTTACGGAAGTAAACAAAGGAGTACAATGGAGGCGTTTAGGGGGGAATGTGTGGGAGAGAAACTCCCTCTGTAGGGAACATAGGGATTTTAGCCTTTTTAGACCATTTACATGATCAAAAATCTATATAACATACTAGAGGAGAGGGAAACCCCCGAAGAATCACAGAGCCCCTTTAAAGAGGATGGTCCCAGTAAAAGTGCATGTGCTTGAGAAATAGTCAGCCCTAAATGAGACGAGTTGTGTAACAGTTTTGTAACAGTTGTGTAACTGTTTTCCCCAAAAATGTTTCTAAAAAGTGTTGCTGTTTTTTAACTGCCCCCATTTACTTAAATTCATCAAGACATATCTCAGTTTTGGGATTTTTTTTATTTACCATGGAGTGAACACATTTCTTTTGAAGAACTCAAGGTAACGCAGGCTGAGGAACGGATAGAATGATTATCACATTGTGGGTGAAGTATTCCTTTAACTAGGTATCTTTGTTTTTTGTTCAATATCTCTCTAAAGAGACAGTTTTGTATGCCCCAGAGGTCAGGGTCACAGAAGTACAGGTCTGGACCAGTAGCAGTCCCTTACTGAGTGTAAAGATCGATTGGTCTCACCCTCTATGGTGACCGGGTCACTGCGGACCAGGATGTTGGCGTGGTTGATCGCCTCGCAGTAGTACATCCCGCTGTGCTCTTTGGACAACGCGGACACTCGGTAGTCCGTGTTGTTCCTGTGGGTGGTGATGGTATACAGCGGATGTTCATTGCCAACACGGTACCACTTAAACGTGACCGGCGGAGTTCCATTTACTCCACATATGAGGTAAAGATTATCTCCCTCAGAGATTTCTGGTAGGTGGGGGAGGACGGTCAGAATCGGGTTTGTGAGCGGCACTGGAAAAGGGGGAGGAATCCATTATCAGGCGGTAAATACATTACATTACATGTCACTTGTTAGACGCTTTTATCCAAAGCGACTTACATACTCAATACTGTGGGCAATCCCCACAGGAGCAATTTGGGGTGAACTGTCCTGCCCAGGGACACAATGACATGCTGACTGCAGTGGGGTTTGAACCTATGAGTCATGATCCCCTGATCCAAACACCAACGCACAACCCACTGCACCACACGCCTCCCATCAAATACATTGATTGATCTGGATTAAGCAACAATGATAAAGCAAATTAATCCATTACACATGTAAAAATGGAGGAACATACTTGTTTTTAATATTTACCTATGACTGTAGCGTTGAGTCTTTTGCTGCGTGGGGCTTCTTTCTGACTATTCTTTGCTTCACACATGTACTTGCTTATTTCATCTGACTTTCTGACGGTGACAGTGAAGAGGGCTTGTTGAAAGGGCTCTTTGACGGTGGTTGTGATCAGTTGGTCGTACCCCCACAGCAAAGTGTAGTTTATCGGCAGGCTGCCAATGTCCGACTGACAGAGGATCTTGAAGGACTGTCCTATAACCACCCTGCCGACCACCGAGATCTTGGGAGTTGAGACAGAAACTGAAAAGAACAAAGGGAAAAATAAGACACACTGGCCAATGTCGCCTCTGAAAACTAAACCCTGAACCCTCAGGGGCTTGAGTGTATTAGTCTTCAAAGGCTCAACATTGTAAAAATAGGACTGGGCACACATGTGCTTTCCCTAGTATGGTGGAGTCATGACAAACCAATGATTCAGTAGCGTAACTATCGACGGTGCAGCCGGTGCAACCATGCAAAAAAAAATATATATATAATATTTTTATTTTTTTGGGGCCCCAATGGCATTGACCGGTTCACGCAGTCTTCAAGTAACAAAGCAACCTAAATTAATTTGTAATTTGTCTGTGATACCTTGCGTGACGAGCGAACCGTTTAGTCAACCTGTACTGTAGCTAGCAGCAGCAAGTTCGGCAGCATTATGAAAAATGTAATAGCTTGCATTTATAAAGTACAGCAAACCAAAGCACAAGAGCAGCGCTCAAAAGAGAAAGGACAAGAGAGAACAAGGAGATGTAACAGCTAAACTGACAAAATTAGACCGTTTTTTTTGTCATACATCGTCCTCGAAATCGAGCGCTAACGTTAGCAATGTTGACGTGCAGCCGGAGCCTAACGATAGCTCACCACCATCATTGCCATCTATCTCCACAAGTGAAGCTGTATCCGTGACCGTGGCTGTGCAACCTTCTTCTCCAGCCAGCCAGGAGGAGAGGCTGGATTTGGCTGTGCCCGGCAGTGGTCCAACAGTTCCCCCAAGGGCCCCAACTGATAGGGGACTCTATGGCGCTATTGAGACCCCCAACGCCAAGATTAAAATCAGGCCCCGGCCCCACGAGGACGATAACGGTCGTTTGCGTTACTGTTTAGTGTCATATAGACCGTTCTGCCACACGAGGATGACCGAATATGACAGTAAACAACTGCGGTAACAATAACGGGTCCCAAGGTGGATAGCACGGCATACGCAACTCTCTGGGGGGTCAAACGGCTCCGTGTGTACGTCCTATACGATCATGTTCTGATAACGATGACGCAATAGCCCCGCCGCTCCCCACCTCTGCTGCTCACCCCGCGTCAAAGTAAACTGCACACTGAATTCAGATTATTTATCTTTCTCTCGATATGGACATAAACGCGAGTGAAGTCTAATCTGACAGGACGGAGACACGCAGCTCTGCTAACCTGCAGCTCCTCCCGCTGTGATGCAGCGGTGAACCGAGCAAAACACACACTTCAAGTCAGATCATCACCCTTAGCTATTTTAATTACCTCTCAAACTACCTAAACTAGTTATAAATATGTTTATTTTTACTGTCGGCCGGGTCACTCATTACTGGATCAGCTGCTGCATGAGACAGACACTGACGCTGTCCGAAGAGAGGGAGGAAAAAGAGAGGCTCCGTGTATTTTATTATTATATTATATAGATTCGTTATTCATTGGTTTTAAAGCTCAATAAATAACAAAGAAGACCTCTGCCCGGTTCCCTCGGCCCCCACCGCGGAGAATAAACAGAAGGGCAACCATGACAACCATGCTTCTTCGCTGCTTTTGTGGAGGAACTTACAGCGCCACGTACAGGCTCGGCATATGTACTGCTGCTTTTTCCAGCGGTTGGAGCTAAGCGGAGCTGTCTCGTGTGGACAGACACTATCCGGTGAATATTGCGTGTGGACGGAAGCTTTTTTGCGATTGCGTTAATCCTATGCGTTTTGCCGTATGCGTCCTCTTGGGGCCGGGGCCTTAGTTTGCTATGATGGTCTGAGGCCAGGGCAGGCTGTTGTTGATAGCCTATACATGTGGCGCTTCTGAGTGGTTGTGTATGTCCGTGTGTGTGTGAGCGCATCAGCGTGCGCTTATGTTTGGGGCGATGGGGGGCCCAAAACAATATTTGCACCGGGGCCAATCACAACCTTGTTACGCCACTGCAATGATTGGTTAGTACTTTTCTGGTTGGATGGGCTTTGTAGTTTGGATTGGTTGGGTTTAGGCATAATGAATAAGATTGGTTAGGGCTTGGGGTTGGATTATCATGTTAAGCCAATCCAAGGTAGAGAAGGTTGTTAAGATGTTAATACATTAACATAGAGAGGTGTGTGTTTAAAATGGCTTTGTTAAATGCAGCCTCTGAAAGACGCATCACGTGAGCTTACCTTTAGGACGTACAGTCAGGGTTTCACTGCGTTTCACTATCTCCTTGGCTTTAGCTACACAGGTATAGTTGAAATCATATAGCAGGGCTTTGCCAGAAAATACTCCGTTGACTTTGGAGATCAGTGGGCTTTCGGTTGGATCAAGAGTGTATGTCAACTCGTCTCTGCCGAGTCTTTCAGAGGCAGAGCTCTCACTTGTGCAGTTTAGTGTCATGTTTTCCCTTTGAAAGACTTCAGCAGGATACATGGTGAGAGTGGGCACTGAAAACAGCTCTGTGGATAGATACAGAAAACAAGTCATCATCTGCTTTCATATCACTTATAGTGGAAATGATTTTATTTACAACAACAAAATGTGTAAAAAGACTGACAGACTAGACAGTGCCACAGTGACGCGTCCTAAAACCCAGAAGTAAGTTAGCATTTTACCACTTTCGGTTCCTTCGACAAAAAACAATCTTAAATCTTATCGATAGATTTATGATCGATAGATTTATGATCAATAGATTTATGATTAGAACATTATAAAAGCAGGGTAGACATGTGGATATTATCCGGCTGAACAAAACGTGATCTGTCTCTTAAATGTGTGTCAACCACAGACCTTATTTCAAGCTATTTTCCAAAATCCTATGGAGAAATTGCATTGGTTTTTGTCGAAGGAACCGGAAGGAGTACTTCTGGGTTTAAGGATGCGTCGCTGTGGCACAATAAATAATAGAAATACTGTTAATTGGATAAAAGAAATGAAAAGCTAAGCACTGACTATTGAGTGTCTAATAACATTTAACAACATTGTATCAGTTTTGGGACTCCACAGGTGTAGCATTCATAAGAATATAGTAATGGATTCCCGTTGAGCTGGGAAGTTAGAATTTCAAAGTTCCCAGTCCAATTTCAACTTTAACGCCCAATAAAGTCAAATGTACGGTTCAGCAGAACCTCACTAACCCAGAGCTCAAGCTCCTGGATGACATCAACCAGTGGAAGCTGAAGTAAGAGTAATACACCTATGCATATGTTAATAAATCAGTCATACAGAACACGGTTCAACTTTTATCTGTGGCACTGGCCATGTTGCTTCTAAGCTTACTATGGAGTTTGTATGTACAAATACAGTGTAATGCATTATTAACTGGTATTGCTGACAATGGCTAGCAAAGCTACTCAGAACTCAGTATTAATGCTAATCATTGATATTTAAGATGAAACATACATCAGTAGCTATTACACATATTTATATGCAGGCTGCAGTTTGCACACACATCTTTTTCCTGTCCACTCACCAGTCACTGACACCGCCTTTGTGTCAAATTTTCTAACATTTCCAATTTCTAATCTGCATTCAAACTCCCCAGGGTCCTTTGCCAGAGCAACCATGCTGTGGTTGACTGTGGAGTATCCACTGCTGAGAAGCTGGCTCCCCTGGCTCAGGTACAGGTTGATACTTTCCGAGCTGCGCAGACCATTTTTGACCGAGCAAAAGATGTCGAGTTTGTCTCCTTCATAGATCTTGGACTTGGGGAAAATCTCCAAAACCGCTACGATGGGAAGCTCTAAGGAGACAAAACCAATGAAGAAAAAGCTCTGAGACGCCTCAAACGTACGGTGGCCCTGAAGTGCAAGTCAAAACAACATTTCACAAAACACTACAGCATTTCACAAAACACTACAGCATTTCACAAAACGCTACAGCATTTCAGAAAACACTACAGTTTTGTGAAATGCTGTAGTGTTTTGTGAAATGCTGTAGCGTTTTGTGAAATGCTGTAGCGTTTTGTGAAATGCTGTAGTGTTTTGTGAAATGTTGTTTTGACTTGCACTTCAGGGCCACCGTACGAATGCTTTGAAAAGAACAGAAATGTAAAGATGCTTCTCACCTTTGACTGAAACAGTGACAGAGAGGCTTTCTTTTGACTTGAAGGACTCTGGCGTTACAAGGACAGTATAGCCACAGTGAATTTTGCGGTAGCCAGTGCTGCTGAAGTGAAGCCTGGCCTCCGCCTGGTTGGAGTTTACCTGCTTCTCCTGGATCTCTTTAGAGTCTTCGTAGAAGTAAAAAAAAAAGGATCCTGTCTCGCCGGGCGCTGTGCACGTGGCTGTTACCTCCTCCCCTTCACTGACCACACCCTTGTTAATGTGGAGAAGTGGTTTTGACAGGCCTGGAGACCCAACATGGGGGAAGATTTGCAGTTTTAATCCAACAGTGGTTCAAAAAAGTAAACACAATTAGACCATCGTCGACCAATGTTAAAGAATGTATCCCACTTGCTGTTGCACATAAACACTAAGACTTTAATTTTGAAAAAACGGTTTGAACTTCCAAGCATGGGATTTGGATTCCTGTTTCAGTTACAATATATGGCTTAAAAAATGCTAATCATGCCTATCTCACTGTTTTTTTAGGAGAATGCTGCCAACAAGCGTTTAATTTAACCAGATTTTAAAAACAATTCTAACACCATCAAATTCACCTGAACTTCTCAAACAACCACAGATAATACTGTATCCACATTATCAAACCGACCTGCTACTGTGAGTTTCTCGGCTCCACTCGTCATGTATTCCTGCTCAATGCTGATCTTGCACTTGTATTTGCCGGAGTTGGATACTCGGGCCTCGGACAGAGGGTAAAGCAGATCCTCTGAGGTGCTTGTGTTCTTGGAGTAGATGGTGTTGCCGTCCTTGTATATTCTGTACTCACGACTCAGCGCCTCCTGCCCAGAGCTGCTGACGAAGGCCTGGCATCTCAGAGTCACATTGGTGTCCCGAGTCACATCGGGAGCGGGCTCGATGGACAGGGTGATGTCTCTTATCTTGAATACTAGGGAGCATATTCAAACAAATGTATTAGACTTAAAGGTCCCATGTCATGCTTTTCCGGTTGTTACCCGTCCCCTTGTGTGTTATGAAGGTTTTTATGCATGTAAACGGTCTGCAAAGTCACAAACCCTCAAAGTACACCCTGTAGCGAGTAAAACTCGAACACAGAAAATACCTGTCTGTGCTGCCCCAGAACGCCTCGTTGGAGATTTCTCTTTTTCTTCCTGGGTACAGTGACGTGCCCATACCCAAATGGACCCATTGGTCCAAATGGACCAATCCGTGGAGCCGTTAGGTTAAGTCTGTGGATTGATCCAAATGGACCAATCTGCGGACTTCCTCACACACACACACTCAATCTTTTCTCAGCTGCAGCTCTGCCGATTTCTCCTCCATGAGACGGCGGGGCTGTGAGTCGGTGTGTGAGCACACACACAAACTCCCAGCCAGGCTGCGTGTGTGTGTGTGTTCGGGCTGGTTTCGGGCTGGGTTTCGCTGTATCTCGCTGTCTCGCAGATGGCCACTGGGCTCATAGGGAGGGGGGGGCAGGAGCTCCAACAAGCCGTTTAGGACAGAGAGTGAATACACATACACTGTATGAGAAACCAATGTGATTTTGGAAAATTGCACAATATAAATCTATTTTAGTAGACCTCAACAATGGAATTATGTTCAGTAGAAATGGCCATGACATGGGACCTTTAAAGCTCACCTATTATACTATATTTGAACAATATATTATAAGGCCATATCTATACAAAACATGTCTCTGAAGTGTTTTGCTCAAAATACCAAACAGATCACCCATTGTTGCCATGCCTCAAACCCCTCTATTTCCAACCGAGTCTCATGGAATTTTGTGTTATAGTCACACAATTAATTTAATATGTTGATTTGTGTTCACCAACACGATTTTCGCATTTTTTTTTTTTAAAAGCAATGTATTTCTATTGGTAGTATGTTTCGTGCCTGCACCACGTCTTTTTGTCCGGTCAGGTCTTGGAATATCAGAAGCTGTGTGGTTCATAAAAACATTTTCTTACTCAATATCTTACCCTAAGCCTAACCCTATCCCTTTGATTTTAAATTGTATAATGTCGGAGTTTTTTTGCCGTCCGCGAGGAAAAGAAATGGGGCAAAGTGTCTCAGAATACTGACATTTGTATTTTTTGTCATCTTTTTTTCCTTATAATTTGTTATTATTTGGTGTAGGCACGAAACATACTACCAATAGAAATACATTGCTTCTATAATCGTTCTGTGTCAGAATACTGAAATCTGTATTTTTTTAAATCTCTTTTTCCTTCTAATTTGTTATTATTTACATTGCTTTTAAAATCGTTCTGTGACACGAAAGAAATGCCGAAATCGTGTTGGTGAACACGAATCAATAGATTAATTGCGTGACTATAACACGAAATGCTGTGAGACTGTGTTGCTATTTCAGGCCCGTTACAAAAGTGCTAATTCTGGGTCTGGCCCTTTAAAGGGGACATGCCATGCTATATTTGAACAATATAGTGTAGGGCCATACCTATATAAAGTATATAAATATAGTATTTTTTTCAAAATACCAAACAGATCCTGCATTTTAGCCATGCCTCATTTCGCTCTATATGCTCTTTCCAGCGCTGTTTTTGCAGGGGGCTGAGTGAGCTGCAGCTAACCACGCCCCCCTGCAGGAGAAGGGAGCGTGCTCTGAGATCAGCTGCTAGGCTGCAGCAGGGAGAAGAGGGGGAGAAAAAGAGATCTCCGTCCTCCGTGTTTTATTCTTATAGAAGTAAGAAGAGAAGTAACGGGGCAGAAACCCTCCTTTTTACGCAGCGGTCCAGACATAGACATCAAACGGCGACACATATTCAGTTGCCAGTTACTTTGGCATTAGGGCAGGGATATCTAGATACTTTCCAAGGGTTGACATAATGAATTGTGCTACTTTTAATGCAAGCAACGATGTTTTCAAATCTGTAATCAAAAAGCTCCTCAAAAACGCTATTGAAGCAGTTCCTGCTGTTGCTACTTTAGTTCAAACAGTAACAACGGACAATTTTTCTTAGCGGATGCATGTCAATTTAAATCAATACATACAACTATTTTTTAAATCAATAAAATCATTTTCTAAATCCATAAAAGCATTTCAATAAATATTGGGAGTCATAATAATAATAATAACTTGAATTTATATAGCGCCTTTCATAACCTCAAGGTCGCTTTACAAAGAAACATACAAGGACAAGACATAAAACATAAAAAACATAAACATAAAACAGGGGGCAGAAATGGAAGTGTAAGTGGGGGGGGGGTGGAGTGAGTTATTGTTGGAAGGCGATTAGTTTTAAGGGTTGATTTGAAGATGTTTAGAGAAGGGGCGTTGCGGATTTCTGCAGGGAGGGAGTTCCAGAGGGTGGGGGCATCGACACTGAAGGCACAGTCCCCGAAGGTGCGGAGGCATGAATGGGGAATGGAGAGCAGGCCGGAGTCTGAGGATCGAAGGGTGCGGGACGGTGAATGGGGAATGGAGAGCAGGCCGGAGTCTGAGGATCGAAGGGTGCGGGACGATCTAGATCCCTCCGCTTCGCGTCGGGCTCCTGATCAGCCTGTCTGTGTTATTTTCCCCATAATGACCGCGTCGCTGCACATTATCCCTTACATATGATTATATAGAGTCATTATTCATTTGTTTTAAAGCAGGAGGCGCAAACGCTTGCCTCGGGTAGGAAGAAAAAGAGCCACAGCGGAGAATAAACAGAAGGGCAACCATGGCAACCATGCGCGGGAAGTCTTCTTCGCTGCTTTTGTGGCAGACTACAGCGCCACTTCCAGGCCTGGCATATGTACTACAGCGTCTCCAGCGCTTTCGAGCGGCAATGGCCGGCCATGGCCCAACCTCTCATTCCCCTGATAGGTGGAGAATTGACCAATAAACGGAGCACCCCTTTTGTGACGTAGAAAATAATTCAAATCTGGATCAGTCTGTATCAGATCCGTTACAGCCCCTTTTTTTTAGAGATTTGGGTATGGAGGAAAAGAGAGAGGGTTGTATTTTCTGACACTTGGTGACTTCCCTGACACACCGGGGACACATATGTGACCTGCTCCATCGAAATCAGTCGCATTGACCCGAAGACACATTTTGAGTTGTATACACTGCTGGAATGAGGAGATTCCTAGCTTTCTAATGATATCAGGATTGTTTTTGTACTCCAAATATTAAGCAAAATACGTCACATTATATAATGACTGTCACCGAGTCATCATTTTGAGAAAAAAGCCTTTAAAGTTTCCTCTTCTCTGGAATCCATCGATCTGACTGATTATTAGCGGAGCAAATGATAAAAATACTACGGAGGGAAGATATTTTCGTTTGGATTACTGGTCTGGGGGAGGCTCGCGAGTGTGTGTACGTGTATACGTGTGTGTGTGGTTGTGTAATGTTGCATTCGTGTGTATTGGGTTTTTTTCCCGGGGAAACACTCACGAGAAACACGGCTGTTGTTTTGCCTGCTGTGACGCCAAGTTACTCCGTTCTCCGCTTGTAATTATGCCGTTACAAGCTTTCAAAGTTGTATTTATCATCGGAATTTGCCGAAACAAGTTTAATATTCTGAAAGCCAAGCCTTTGTTTAATTTAAATCAGATGAAAACAAACTTTAACGGACCCTGCCGTGTTATCTATGATTAATATACACCTTACATTCATAATTTCAGCCGGAGGGAGGGGGGGCGGCGCTGCGGAAGAGCAGAGTGGCGAAGGGGAGCCGTCTTCTTCCCTTTACAAGCTTCAAAAATGTATTTATCGTGTGATTTTGGAAATAAAAGTTTCATATTCTGAAAGCCAAGACTTTGTTTATTTAAAATCAAACAAAACACCCGAACCCCGAAAAAATAGTTTTTTACGCAAATCCACGTTTATTTTGAAATGAGCCGTTGCGACTTCCGACTGATTTCGATAGAGCGGGTCACATATTCATGTATAAAATACGTACAAGAGTGCATTTTGCATGATAGTTCCCCTTTAAATCTAACCGAGCTGCTGCTGGCCACGCCCCTTTGGAGCCAGGCAAGGTGCGAGCTGCAGAGCTAGCTGTTCTGCCGGCAGATACAGCTAAATGCTGCCGTGATTAAACAACATTGTGTGGTGACCACGTATTAATGCACTGGTTCATAATTCAATCTAGGAACTACAGGCTAGGGGTGTTGTTCCCACACGGACATTGTTGTGTGTTGTCTATATGATTGTGTGCACCTCTAGCTCTCTCGCTCTTCTTCCAGCACTGCAGCGGGACAACACGTCCTTTTCTGCGCTGTAATAAATTACTCTTTTACACCTCAATTGCACCGCCTCAGACTCCATATCCTTCGGCACTACAATATTATGTTAAACTTTCAAACCACATCAAGGATTATTTCTGAAACAGTAATGAGCTCAAATGCTTTTTCTCTCACAGGTTTACCACAAGGACAGTACCTTTTTATATCCGGCTTTTTTACACATATACTCTCCAGTACAGAGTTAGCTCTGAGTGTTAGCGATGCTTGCTAATGTAAACACAGACAATATTACTTCCAAAACACGTCATGCATTGATTCTGATAGCGACGTTTCTGATGGGGAAAAGCCAGAAAGCCAGCCCACATTTCCAATATTACGTCATGACAGCAGTCTGCAGCAAATCAGGATCAGCTCCATTGTACCCCCGTTTTTAGAGATGTGGGTATGGAGGAAAAGAGAGAGGGTTGTATTTTCCTGACACACCAGGGACACATACTTATGTATAAAAGACATCAAAAAGTGCATTTTGCATGATGGGGGACCTTAAATGTAGATTATCTACCACACTGAAAGATTGGGCTGATGACTGAAGTTTAGTTTACCTTATATTTGAGCTTCTACAATTGACATTTTATTATAATTTTTGATCCATTGTGAGTTCTCTCTTTGCTTTCTACTTGGTTTTAAAGTTTACATGTGACATAATGTTATTTTCAATACTGGTTACAGTAATATGACACTGATTTCAGATCGATCACTATGATTAAAGAAAAAGATGGCCTTTGAAATATACCTTGATTCCTTTGTTTGTCTCATGATAAGCTGAATTTAAATAAAAGTATATGTGCAAAGTTTTACCATGTTCAGATACATTACCATTACCTGTGAATATCAGCAGGCTTTATGGTTTCCCTGAAGAGTACAGGTTTGTCATCTCTGTCAAAGAGGTTATGTTTTCTCAATTCAATCTTACTTGTTGAATTTGTAACGTGAATATCTGAGCTTTCACACCCACACATTGTTACATGCAGATTCCTCAGAAGCGGATTGAATACATTCATTTGAATCACTTCCTTATTTACTTCAAACCATCACTCCAGAAGGGTCATTGTATGGCATATTTGAAATGACTACCACTGAAAGTACAGGTGCCTAACAATTGAATGCCAGCTTTGCACTCAGGAAGCTGCTGTCACCATGGAATTTCCTCATAGTGGTAACGGCATACCATAAATATGAGAGTAGCATAAGGAACAATGCACATGGGCTTGACTGTACATAGTCAAGCCCCAATGTGTTGATAGTCATCTGATCTGAACAACCATGGGAGATTATATATAAGTAGATAAGGAAGAGCATCTTATAAGCAGCTGGGGCTGATGATATATGAAATGAAATGTCAAATACAAGGAACTGCAAACCCTTTTTTGCTTTTTTACACAACTGCTACAGAAATGTTGTCTTGCTTAAAGGGGACCTATCATGCAAAATGCACTTTTGTACATCTTTTATACATGAATATGTGTCCCCTGTGTTCCAGGGAACTCACCAAGTGTCAGAAAACACAACCCTCTCTCTTTTCCTTCTTACACAAATCTCTAAAAACGGGGCTGCAACGGATCTGATACAAACTGATCCAGATTTGAATTATTTTCTACGTCACAAAAGGGGTGCTCCGCTTAGTGGTCAATTCTCCACCTATCAGGGGAATGAGAGGTTGGGCCACGGCCGGCCATTGACGCTCGAAAGCGCTGGAGACGCTGTAGTACATATGCCAGGCCTGTAAGTGGCGCTGTAGTCTGCCACAAAAGCAGCGAAGAAGACTTCCCGCGCATGGTTGCCATGGTTGCCATGGTTGCCCTTCTGTTTATTCTCCGCTGTGGCTCTTTTTCTCCCTCCCAGAGGCAAGCGTTTGCTCCTGCTGCTGTTATTCATTGCAATCCCTCCCTCGCTGTAATTCTCGGTTAGTCCACCAGCAGATGACAAACACCCACCTCTCCGCCTCTTCCAAGGAACGAGGGGACCGTGCGGCAGAGTTTCAGTTTTCAGTTTTTCGCCGGTCAACATGTCCGTTAAAGTTTAAATCTTCCGGACAAAATTAGAAAAGTGCCGGTCAAAGGTCTTCTTTGTTATTTATTGAGCTTTAAAACAAATGAATAATGACTCTATATAATCATATAAGAATAAAGCAACAGGACCCGTTCAAGCCACTTAAAATGGCCCACCTAAAAATATATCAGAAAAGGTGTGTCCTATATTCATAATATTTTCGCCAGACTCCTTTTGACCAAAACAGTATTTGATGTGGGAGAACACAGAAGTTGCATAACTCATTTTGTATATAATAGTTCCCTGTTCGACAGCGCTGTCTATGAAAAAGCATTCACTTAAACTGAATAGGTTTTTTTATATGGGCTTTACTTTTAGGTCACTCTTATTTATTTTTCTGTTGCCCCCATTCACAGCAATCCAATGCTTAGCTTCCGTGCCAAAACTATGTTTCTCCATACTGGCAGAGGAAGTACTCAGATCTTGTACTTGAGTAAAAGTAGAAGTACCACTTCAATGTAGGAATAATGTGTAGGAATACTCTGTTACAAGTAAAAGTCCTGCATTAAATGTTACTAATACTAAATAGAAAAGTATTAACATCAAAATAAACTTCAAGTACCAAAAGTAAAAGTAGTCGTTGTGCAGATTGGTCCATTTCAGAATAATATATGTTTTAGAATTATTGATCATTAAAGTGTTATCAAAGCTGGTAAATGTGCAGCTAGTTTTAGGCCCCATTTACACGGGAACGCAAACGAAATGCAAACAAACCGAATTCGATATCAAAAAAGTATTCCGTTCACACGGATACGGCTCAATACACATGTCCCTTCCCACGAGACCGCTCGACCCGCTGTAGACGCTGTAGTACATATGCCGGGCCTGTAAGTGGCGCTGTACTTCCGCCACAAAATACACCAAAAGCAGCCAAGAAGACCCCCGAGCATGGTTGCCTGGTTGCCCTTCTGGTTACTCTCCGCGGTGGATTTAGCAACATGTAGTTCATGTAGTTCTCCATGTCCACTTGTTGCTGATGGTTGTTTTAGAGGAGCTGTAGATTTTGCACTAGCATCTGTAGCTTGGTTAGTAGCAGTAGCTACTGACCATGCTACAGCAGTGAGTAGCAGAGGTGGGGAGAGGTGGGGCTATGGCTTCATCGTTATCAGGAAAATGATCGTATAGGACATACACACGGAGCCGTTTGGCCCCGCAGAGTGTTCCGTCCGCAGATCTATCCACCTTGGGACCCGTTATCGTTTTAGGGGTCCATTTCCGCGGTTCCGTTACGGCCTCGTGTGAACGACGGGCTATACGAAAGAGAAAAGTAGCGGATACAACCTGTTCCGTTCCCGTGTAAACAGCACCTTAATGACTTTGTATACAGGGTAGCTTGGGAATTTTCTCCAGGTGTAACTAAAGTCTGATTTAAGAGTTGATTATATTTCACATCACTCATCCAAATCTGTAAAGTAAATAAAGGGATTAAATAAATGTAGTGGAGTAAAAGTACAACCTTTTACCTCTGAATTGCAGTACAGTAGGGGTACGATGTAGAAAAATATTGAAATATTCAAGTAAGGTACAAGCCCCTACAATTGTACTAAAGTATACAGTACTTGAGTAAATGTACTTAGTTACTTTACACCACTGCAAACTGGGTTCATCTCATAAACACCATCTACTATAGGCCTACAATAATGCTGACAGTGGAAAAGAAGCTCATACACTTGAAAAAAAACAACTTTCCATATGTATCTATCTAGCCTAAATGTTGCTTGGTTTTTAAACAAAATGTTTTTAATCTCTTCACAGTTAGCAATGATGGTTTACTTTTTAATTCTAAGGCTGCGTCTCAGGTCGACTATTTTCATTTCCTCGCTCCTCTGTATCACCGGAAGTTGATTTGTCTGCGCCATCTTGAGTACCGTCCCATGGCTCTTATTTTTGCCGGAGGACCGAGGATCGAGGAGCGAGGAGCGATACCAAATAAATAAAATAACTCATTCTCAAAAAAGATAAACGCCATTCTTAAAATATATAAACGAATAATAGTTTGATTATTGATTTGAGTGCACAAAAGAATGACAATTATTGAGAGAAGAAAAAGAGATATGTTATCTATCAAAACCCAGTTAGATTAACATTCATTGGATTGTCCACTTTGTTGTTCAGATATATCACATATTTTTAACTAAATGATACATGAATTGAAACAAAACACTGTTTAATAGGGGTGTAACGGTTCACAAACATTTCGGTTCGGTACGTACCTCGGTTTTTAGGTCACGGTTCGGTTCGGTACGTTTTCGGTACAATTATCACAAAACATAAAATATTTTAATTTTTTTTTAAATTATTATTAAACTGTGAATAATGTATTCACTCAAATAAATACAAAATATAATAAAATAAACATTAAGGTTCAGCATTTCGATGAACTGAAATAATCTGTATTTGAACTTTACTGTACTAGTACTCCCAAAACATAAACTATTAGTTTTGGGTTTTTGATTATTATTAAACTGTGAATATTCACTCAAATAAATACAAAATATAATAAAATAAACATTAAGGTTCAGCATTTCGATGAACTGAAATAATCTGTATTTGAACTGTACTAGTACCTAAGCAGCCAGCTTGACATTATGACTTGCTTGTCGTTGTATTTTCATGTTTTTTTAAAGAAAAATGAACTTGCTTGCCGAAAGGGCAGATCTGCTGGCACTAACAATGTCTCCTCCTGTGTCTCGCTAGGGACAGAGGTAGCAGATAGAGCCAGGTAGCGCTTTGTAACATGGCAACATAAGGATATTTGGCGTTTGTAATAGCTTTGGCTCGGTCTGAACTTTTTGCGAGTGTTGGAGGCTTAAATGCTAGCGGGAGTTGGGTTTGCACTTCAGTCTTTTTTCTTTTGGTACCGGTGATATTCACGTTCGGGTGATGCCTTTGCAAATGAGTTTGCACGTTTGCCAGCCGCGTAACCAATGTTAGTTGAACAATGCCGACAAACAGCTTTGGTTCGGTCCACCTGTCTTTGTCCGTCATCCTTGTATGTAACTGCGAAACCAAAATGTTCCCAAACCGGAGACTTCAATGATGCTGGAGGATTTCGAGCTCAACTTTATCTGCGTTCGCCATTTCAACAGTTCCTCAAATTACAGACTAAATTTGAACGCATCCCTGTGACCAGGGGCCTCATTTATAGGCCCTACGCAATGTTTGCGATTTATAAAATACTAACTTGACGGGAAAACGTGCGGTCCTCCACGCAAACTCTAACCCATGCGTACGCACTAAGCACAAACACGGGAGAGACGAGAAACTGCGACACCGTTGGCAGAAGGAAGAATGGAGAGAAATATGTGGAAATAATACCATAAATAAAATGTTACGTCTCATTTATCATATAGGAATAATTCATTTTCACAAATTGATTAAAGCCAATCTTAAAATGATCTATAACAAACGCCTGTTTGAGACTCCTCGGTGCACACAAAAACATAACTTGGATAAATAAATAAATACGGATATGCTATTTAAAACCACCTCGAATATGTTGTGTTAATGTTATAAAATGTTTTCTCATAAATGATGCGGTAAGCAGGAGGACAGAATTACGTCTAAACTGACGCCGTTTTGCATTTCTATTGGTTGTAGGTACGAGCATGGTTATATGTTTAATACATGTTTAATCGTGTTTTATGCCGTTTGCCAAGACTTGATAAGTCGCTCGTAAAACACAGGAGGTATGGAAACTAAGAACACCATATGTGGTAAATTGTACAGCTAATATAACACAACACATTAGTTGTAATTCCTTTAACTGGTGGATATAGAGTTGCTGCGGAGGGAGGGGGGGTTGAGATGCACAGGCTGCAGTGGAGACGCTGCGCACAGCTGATCGACAGCTGGGACACAAACCCCCAAATACAAAAACATAATTCAGATCCAGTCGTCATGACTCCACTCCGGAGGGATTCCCCGATCATTTCTTACAGTTTCTCATCAAGGGGGGTCTCCTGTCCCCGGTACAAACACACTGCCTGAGGAAGGCTATGTGGATTTTTTTTGTCATTCACTTTTTCGGACCACTTATTTATTTATTTTGGTGACGATCCGACCTCCATGCTGCTACTCTGGTTCAAACTGCATCCACCAAACAATATGATTTATCTCGACCTCCCCAAAATAACCAAAATCTGACACGGTGTAAGATGTTTTGTTTAGCTGTTCTGTCGTCATTTCCTGCTATCTTCTTCATGCAGTCAGTCAAAATGAATGAATGAATAGAGAGGCGAAGTCCCTCCCCCTCCGGTTGAGCTCATGGGACCCCGGAAGCGGAAAAATATACATTGAAGTCAATGGAGAGATAAACGTTATCTTTTGATCCCGTTTTAATTGTGCCACGAATGACACATATGATGTTTGTCAATCTTAAACAATCCTTTCCATGTAAAAAAAGTCACAGTTTGTCGTAAAACTGTTGAAATATAAGACTATGAAAAATACGCAACTAGAAAGACTACAAATCCCAGAGTCGCGTAAGTGATGTCACCATTGTTTTCCTCCACTAAGAGATAGCTAATATCAGCTCGATATATCATCGATCTATATGGCGCTGGCTAAGATAAGTTAACTTTAACAAGATGCCTGTGTGCTTAGTACCAGGTTGTTATCATACCAGCAATGGGTCTTGCTCGTTCTTTCGCTTCCCGTCTGATGAAAGGAACAGGAGTGGCTGGATCAAGTTAGCTACCTAGCTAGTAGCTAGCACGTTAGTTAGCATTACAGCCTTGTCATTTTTATTAGCCTTAACAATAAGTAACATCAAGTAACACAACATGTTAAACAGTAAGAGTAGTAGTCACATTTCGTGTACTTTGAAGAGTACATCCATGTTTCAGACCCGCAGTTTCAGACCAGCAGTTTCAGGAGCCTTCTTCTCTTTTATAAAAGGCGGATCGCAAACAGCTTTTAGTTACACTGCCACCACCTAGCGAGTGTGTATCACCATGTCATTCCATCTCTAATAAACAAAATAACGAAAACCTACTTTTAGATTATTATAAATATTGATTGTGATTGTCTTTTGAACTTTATGATACTATTTGCCTTTCTGGTCTTTCTCCCACCTTTTCTGCCAGATATCCATCCCTTTTTTCTTAATTACTGCTTTTCCTTCTCCTTAGTTGAACTGGTAATGTTATCGTATGTCCTTATTTTTCCATCCAAACCCACGCCCCTGGAACTTGGAAAATTAGTATGTATATATATATATATATATATATATATATATAGTAGTAAGAATGATATAATATATATAATTGTAAATGTATATTGTATGTAGACATACATTTAGATGTATATTTTGTTAAAAGAAAACAAAAATGTTAATTTAGTTTTTGGGAGAAGGGGTGGTAAACTTCTTCCCACGCCTTTTCGGATGTGTAATTGGGTAGATCATTTGTTTATATATCATTTGTAAGTCAATAATATTTAGTTCATCAATTTGATACTGCTTATGTTTTAAATGTATATGTATTCTTTTTTTTTTATTGTTTTACAAGTTCGAAATAAATCAAATCAAATGTGTCTCTGAAGAGGTGCTTGATTACTCAAAAACAAAAACAAGTGTTAGTGTGTTTATGCACCTGGCTGCCAACGATAAACATGCGGTTTGACCAAGAGGCATTTCAGTGCAGAATCAAATTTTATTCATTGGGCACTATTACGTTCCCTTCTGAGCTAGGGGAATCAGAGGGAAGCAACACAACCAGATTGGTATTGGTATAATTATAAGCTGTTTTAATGCACAACAGGTGAACAAAATGGCAGGCAAGCAGCCTGAAACAAACAAAGTAGCCACAAGGGTGCAAGTTTAAATGGGCAACCAACAAAGGGAGGACTCTAAAAGTGAGCCGCGATCCGTCTTTTATAAAAGAGAAGAAGGCTCCTGAAACGTCGGGTTACGTATTGTAACCCTTGTTATATTAACACAGGCGGAGCCCTCTACTGGACTCTATGGGTACTACCTTATCATGCAAGCATTCTCCCACTGAAAACTCTTATAGACGTGGCCGGCCATAGGCGGGCCTACCTGAATGCGCGCGCATCACACCGTATAAAAGGAGGCCTCGCCTCCTGACTGTCATCCTACACCTCTCTTCAGCGAGCGGAATAGGACAGACAGTGCCCCGAGTAGAGGGCTCCGCCTGTGTTAATATAACAAGGGTTGCAATACGTAACCCGACGTTATATCTCTCACAGGCTACGATAAATGTACGCACTGTCGTCCAATAAAAACATTCCACCCTACTGCCCCTGACCGGCCTTTCTGGTCAGCAGCTGCTGCCCCACATTCTCCTTTAACCCGGTCGTGACCGTGGAGAAGTCTGGGCTGCGGCTGACGGAGCACATCCTGCCGCGCTTACCTCGCAGAAGGTGTGCCCAAAAAACAGTGATGGGGGTGTCCCCCCCCCCCCGCCCTTAGGCGGACGGGGAGAACCCCCAGCCCTGTATGGGCTCACTGTGCACCCATCTCCCTGAGTCCCTAAGGCTCGCAGGGAGAGTGCCAGTGCCCCTGCCCCACACTCAAACACTGACCCCGTGCAGAGTGTGTGTGGACTAAAGTGTGCAAGGGCCCAGCGCGCCCCTCGCCCATCCCGGGACCCTCGGAGGTCCCGAGAACAGCGAAGGCGCATTACGTCCGGGGAAGGGGTCAGATGCCAACTGACCCACAACCCCCCCCCCCCCTACCAGTCCTGTGTTGCCCCAGCAAGCACAGATGAGGAGAAAGAGCCAGACATGTCCAAGAGTTAAAACCTTATGAAGGGGCCTGCATATATCCTCCACACTCACACCGCTGAATAAGGCTGTCGACGCAGTCACAGCCCGTGTGGAGTGCGCACGACCCCCCGTGGGGCAGGCTCTCCCCAGTGCAATGCACTCGCAGAGCCAGCCTGCTAGGCGTTTCTTGGACAGAGCTTTCCCGATCACCCCGCCCCCGAAGCACACTAACAACTGTTCGGTGCGTCTAAGGGCAGCCGTGCGCTCCACATAACATGCTAGCGCACGCACCGGGCAAAGGAGGTGCAATTTAGCTTCCCTGTCCCCACCATGGGGGGGGAAGACTAAAACCCCCTAACTGAATAGCCCTCGACCTGAACGCACTCCTTAGGCTCTTGGGCACAAAGGAGGGGTTCGGTCTGAGTGTCGCGCCGCTCCGGTCACCCCGAATCAATAAACAACTCGGGTGCACCGACAGAGCAGTTAACTCGGACACCCCTTTTGGCTGACGTTAAGGCAAGAAGCAAAGCTGTTTTCCACGACAATGCTTTTAGGGAGGAGAGCTCCAGAGGCTCAAAACGGCCCCGAAGCCAGAGCCTCGAGGACTAGGGGCAGGTCCCACTGCGGGGCGGAGGCGTGCACTACTGGGTGCCGCCTCCTGACCCCCTGTAAAAACCGCGACATCAGTGGTTGACTAAAGGCTGACCTGCCGCCAAATCCCTCCTGGCAGGACGAGATGGCTGCTGCATACACCTTCACTGTTGAATGCGCAAGCCCTCTGTCCACCAATAACCGTAAGAAGGAAAAAATAGAGCCTAACTCACAAGATAGGGGCTCTATTTTCCGCTCCTCACACCATCGCTGGAATCCTAGCCACTTTGGCCTGTAATAGGCTGTGGTGGATCCAGCTCTAGCTGCCTGGATAAACTGAATAACGCCCCGATTGCACCTGCCTCTTGAGACATCGCCCCCCAGAACTGGGGGACCGCCCAGGGCTGGCCCACCTTCATCTGTGTCATCTCTGAGTACCACGGAGCCCCGACGCGATCCGGCGCTACCAGAATGACTGCCAGACGTTCTCGCCTCACTCTCCCCAGGAGAGGGAGAATGAGACGCAGCTGTGGAAAGGCGTAGAGCAGCTTTCTTGGCCATGGCTCGTGTGCAAACGCGTCCACCCCCAAGGGCGGGTCGTCGCTCAGGGCCATGGAGAACCACAGGGCACAGTGATTGTTGCGCCGGCTGGCGAACAGATCCACTTCCGCTCTCCCGAACTGGGCCCAGATCTGCTTCACCACCTCCGGGTGAAGCATCCATTCGCCTGGCAGGGGGGCGCCCCTCGAATGAGGTCGGCCCCCCTGTTCTCCAGTCCCGGGATATGGAGGGCTCTCGGAGATAATACCACCTCTGAAGCCCATAACCACAGCCTCTCCGCTGTGGTCGACAAGGCGGCGGAGCGAACTCCGCCCTGCCCGTTGATATAAGCGACTGTGGTGCTGTTGTCGCTCCTGACCAGTACATGTCTCCCTTGAATTAGGGACATGAAAGGCTGGAGGACTAACACTACCGCCCGTAGCTCTAGGAGGTTGCTGTGTCGAGACTCTGTTAGAGCCCAGCGCCCACCTATAGCCCTCTTCAGGCAGGTCCCTCCCCATCCTACATTGTGATGTAGGAGGTCATCCGTCCCAGTGGAGACCCCCTCCGGAGGTGATCCGGGGACCCCCAAAACCGGAGGTTGCCCTCCACTGAGGGGGGGATGGTCACCAGCCGCTGTTTGTGCTCTTGGGATCCAAACGCCGGCTGGAGAACCACCTCTGCAGGCGACGCATATGCAGCAACCAAAATGTGGCCACATTGTGAGCAGCCGCCATGAGACTCAAAGTCTGCCTGACAGTTAAAGCTGTCACTGACGCCCCCTGTCGCAGCCTGTGGACCGCCCGGAGAAGGGACGCACTTCTGCTCTCTGACAGGGTGGCGCGTAGCGCGCCTGCATCGAGCACCACTCCCAAATACAACGCCTGTTGGTGAGGTATGGGGGTGCTCCTTTTTTCAATTGAACGCAAAGCCTAATTTGGTTAGGTGTGTGATCAATTGTGCTGTGCAAAACATTGCCTTTTCCCGAGACCCAGCCATGACTATGAGGTCGTCTAGTAAAAGAAAACTCTCATGCCATGGGCGCGCAGCGGTTGAAGCGCTGTGGCCACACATTTGCTGAATGTGCGTGGGGATAGGGAAATAGCCGAAAGGCAGCCGTACTCGTAGGCTATCCCCTGGAAGGCAAAACGCAGACACTTTCTGTGCTCTGGAGCAATTTCTACATGAAAGTACGCGTCTTTCAGGTCGATGGTGGTGAACCAATCGCCTGGCTGCACAAGCCCCAGTAACTATTTCATAGTTAACATGCGGAATTTCCTGCAGGAAATGTGGCGATTCAGGCAGTGGAGATCTAGAATAGGTCCTTTTCTCTGTGCTGAGGGTGCACAACAGACACAGCCTGTTTCTGCCCCAGAGCCTGAATCCCTGCTAAGAGGAAACACATCGCCCTCCGGGAGGCCAGATTTACCTCTTGCATGCCCATAACAAAAGGTGGGTGTGGGACACCCACATGTGATACAGTAGTACAGTGCATAGACATGTGGTACAGTGGGACACTGCAAAACTGGGGTGAAAAGCCCCGTTTCAGCGTCCTGTCCATCCACCTTGTTAGCACACAGCTGAGTTTCCATTCCCCAGAACATTGTGTTAATGGACAATCACTCAGCTGTGGGGCCGCAGCTAAGAAGCTGTAATACTCTCTGGCGACCCGTTCCGCCGCAAAACTCTCCGCGAAGGGAAGATTTTGCCCCTGAAGGGTCGACACAGGAAGGGCCGATTATTTACTGAGGACCCTGAATGCACCGCGCGGCTCGTCCTCGGGGGAGGGCCGCGCGCGCCGTCACAATGCCGTCTCTTTGAAAAGAACATTATGGGGAAAAGTGGAATTGTGGAAAGAGATAACTCTTACTCTGGGAAAAAAGCAATCGTTTTTACCGAATGCATTTTTCCCACACACACACACCACTCTAGAACTAGAGTTTACAGACGTAAACCACCGTTCTCCTGCGGAGGTCCCTGAACGCCCCGCGGCCACTCTCACGAGGGCCGCGCGCCCACGTATTAATGCTGCATTTCCCATTCAACGGCGAAATGCAACAACAGTACGCCGGCAATAGCGTCTCTTGAACCCGCACAGTGCTTAACAGCACTCGATTTATTCCACTCACACGCCCTCCTGCTGGCTCCCTTTACTGGGATTTACAGCAGGGGCGGGGAGTGTAGGACAGTGTTTCTTCCTCTGGGGATGGGCAAGAAGCAGCCATTCGCTGCGATTGCTCCTTATCCCGCGAGCAAGGAGATCGCTCCAAAGAGCCCTTCCGACAACACGGGGGCTCCCAGGAGACCAACACGGTCCTCTTTGAAAAGCGCCACGCGGCGTGATATCCAGGGACATCACACGGCGGGCAGCGGCGGCGGCCTGTGATGAAGTAGGGTCAACCCTATATCATGTGCACGAAGGAGCCACATGTTGTCTTTCAGAAGTAACTTCAAAAAAGTGACAACAGTTCAGTGTTCCGAGTGTAACCACAGATAGAGAGCACCTGCTCACACGTATGTTTGAGCAGTGGTGTAAAGTAACTAAGTAGATTTACTTAAGTACTGTACTATAGTAAAATATTGCGATACTTGTACTTTACTTGAGCATTTTATGCTACTATCTACAATTCATAGGTAAATGTTGTACTTTTACTCCACTACATGTGTATGCCTTTAGTTACTTTAGACCTGGAGTAAATTGGAGTAATGCACAATGAGTACTTTTACTTTGGTACTTTAAGTATATTTTGATGCATTGCTAATACTTTTCTACTTTTACTTGAGTAACATTTAGAATGCAGGACTTTTACTTGTAACAGAGTATTCCTACACTCTGGCACTTTTTACTCAATAACAAGATCTCAGTACTGCTCCCACCTGTGTTTGAGTTTTAGAAACAACAGGCTGCTGTGACTCAGTTGAGGTGGGGCAGTAAACAAACCTGCAAAACAAGAAGAAAAAAGGGCAGGAAAAGCACTTTGTGAGACAAACAGGGCCCCCGGGGGACCTATCACCACTTCAGAGCCTCTGACTCTGCCCCCTCCACCAGCATCATTCAGCAGGAGCTGGCAGCGCCGATGATGAGGTGAATCAGAGGGTCCGGGCAGAGGGTCCGCTGTGTGAATGATGGCAGACCCACTGCGCCAGGGCTGGAGAGTACATCTACTGAAGAACTGTACTTAAGTGAACAATTGAGGTACTTGTACTTTACTAATATACTAGTATTTACTTAGTATTAATACGTACTAAGTTATGATTTGGTGCTCACAATGGGCATTGCCAATACTTTTGAAGGACCTTTACTTGCAACAGAGTATTCCTCTGGTATTTGTACTTTTACTTAAGTACAAGATCTGAGTTCTTCTTCCACTTCTGGTTATTATACTTAATTAATGTCATGCTACTTTATTACTATAAATCGACTACATTTCAGTGCGACCGGAGCCACTGGATGTACAGCTATAATTACTTTTCAGATTAAGATGTCACATTAAATACATTTGATCGCTTATAAAGTTTGGCACCTTATTAAACATTAAACCAGTTATTCCCTTACAAGAAAAGCCAAAGAGCGATTGACCAAAATTCCCCAGTAGGTTCATTTTAATGACTGTTAAAGACCCAGAAATCTCAAAATATAAGATGAGAGAACAGTGGATCAAACTACTGTACTGTATATGACGTAGTTAAAATGAGCTCCACCACGCAGCTGCAACAACAAAATGAGTTTAAATGATCTAATAATGTTATACGCCATCATATATCAGACAGTGGGATACTTAAGTACTAATCCTTCAGTACTTTTACTTAATAGAGAACATAAATGCAGGGCCTTTACTTGTAATACATTATTTTCAGTGGTGGGTACACACATATTTTAAGTAAAGTAAAATAAGTAACACCACACTGTAGAAATGATAAATTATTTATAATAAATTCTTCCAAGATTCTCAATCATTCTTATTTTCCAAATATACATCTCTTCTAAAACCTTTTTCTTTCTATTAAACAACATATTGAGACTGATGGACAGTAATCGTTCACACAAACCTCATCTGTTGAAAAACCAAACAAATAAAAGGCTACCATAGTTCTGGCCTACCAATTGTATTTATGAAACATATACATATATGTAAAATATATATATTTTTTAACTTGTTATTCTGGAAGTCACTGATAATTAGGAAATAACATTATCGTAAAAAGCGTTTGTGTTTAGCGTTAATACATTTGACATCTTGTTTTAAGTTTGCTGTGTATGTTTTCATTATTGCAATCAGTTGATAACATTGTTTTAATCATAATAAACTCCATCTTATAGTTTTTATTCTTCATTTATGCCTACATTTGCCACAATCTTTATTATCACAAAGCATTATACTGTAGACACTGAAATTAGCATCTCTATACTGAATCCAGAATCCTTTTTGTTGTTTTCGTTAAAGCATCTACATCTTCCACTAAAATCAAAGATATTCTTTTCCATATATATTTCAAGAAAAACACAGACCAATCCAAATACGGGTCATTATTTAAACCTTGAGCCCGGCTCGGACGATGCCTCCATCTCGTTCACTACAACCCACCCGGCTGACTCATACCTTCCATCACCAACCAACTCCAGAGGACGGGGGGGCGTGACACAGCAAACCAACACTTTCCTAACACTCCCTGCCACAGCGTTTCCACCAGACAGCAGCGACCACACAGCTCTGATAACAAACACCACTCTTTTCCACTGACCACTAGAAGTGTTGCCAACAACTGAATAAAAAGTTCAAATTCAAGTTAAATAAGTCTGACAATAAATAAAACACTGGGCATTTGTAAACCCCACCTTGTGTTCCAAACTATTCTGTGGAAGTCATTCAGTCAGAAAAGTAAAGTGTGTTTTATCTTAGATCATACTTACATCGCTGTGCCGTCACCACTCTCCCTGAATGGAAGTCTTGGAGATAAGAAAGTAAAGCACCAGGTTAGAAACAAATCGATCATCACCTCCACAAAAAGAAGTCCAAAGACGCAGAAGATAGAAGGTCAGTGATCTTACAGCTGGACAGGAGCATGGAGGTAAGCAGAAGTAGAAGGCCCATCCTGTCTGAGGAACTCTGCTGGCTGTCCCGCTGGTTACCACATTAGTGACTGCTGGCTGTGTGTGGGGGGCAGATCTGATTCTGATGGGCGGGATTGGACATTAAGGTGGTGCTCTACATCAGCCAGTCAGTGGTCAGCCAGCGGTGGCGGTTATCAACCCCAGCAGCCGTCGGCTTGGCTTAATTTGCCAGGAAGTGAGTGTTGTTTCCTCAGGATGTCCATGCCTCCCGGGTCTTGTGCTGTTGTGGAATGTTCTGCAGGTCTCCTTCATGTATGTGTGCGTGTGAAATGGTAGTCACAATAATGCTGTATTGCAGTACTCAGGCCTTTGACCTCTGACCTTTGCTGGCAGAGCTGTGCAGGTAGAGAGGTGAACAAGACAGGGATAACCGCCTTTGTTTAGCATAGCCCATTTCCTGAAGGGAAGATAATGGATGAGCTCAGCTACTATGGAGTGTTTTTACAGACATAAATCTCAGCCGGGCTCTTACAGGACACAGGTAGGTGGAGCTGTCCAGAAGCCCTGTGTACTACTGAGATCACTCAGTGGACTTGATCCAATCTGAGATAATTCCTGTTTGAAAAAAAGGAAGCAATAAAGTCTTCAATATCAAATCAATAAACAATATTACCACATCATATCAAAAATATATTCAAATGTCCTTTTTCTCAAAAGTCTGTTATTATTTTTATAATGGTATTTGAATCAAATGTTTTGTATTTCATGTAATTTATTTATGACAATGCATTTATCTGACACCCATGTCTATACTGTAATACAGCATATTATGTAAAAGTATAATAATAGTTAAAGCCATTTAGAATGACTCAAGCTAATAGTCAAGTCCATCAACATAAAAAGAAAAATCTCGACCCCTCCATTCTCGCAAATTTTAGGCCCATCTCCCAGCTACCCTTTTTATCCAAAGTTCTGGAGCGAGTAGTCTATGCCCAGCTGCAGTCTTTTATAACTACGCATGGAATCCATGAAAAGTTTCAGTCTGGCTTTAAACCTATGCACAGCACTGAAACAGCCCTTTTAAGAGTTTTTAATGATCTGCTCCTAGCCGCCGACTCAGGTAGCCCAGCTGTCTTGGTGCTGTTAGACCTGACAGCTGCCTTTGACACAGTGGACCATAGCATCCTGTTGTCGCGGCTTGAACAGTCCGCTGGCATCACAGGCTCTGCCCTTGCATGGTTCAGGTCCTACCTGACAGACCGTAGCTTTTCAGTGTAACTGGGTGCCTTCTCCTCTGCCAAAGCCCCTCTCACCTGTGGGGTTCCCCAAGGCTCGATTCTGGGCCCCATCCTGTTTTTACTTTACATACTTCCCCTGGGTTCAATCCTCACAAAACACAATGTCCCCTTCCATTGTTATGCAGATGATGTGCAAATCTATCTACCTCTCAATTCCAATGCTAACTCTTTACAGCTACTGATGGACTGCTTGACAGAGGTCAAATCCTGGCTGAGCCAACATTTCCTAGTTATAGTCATGAAATTCATTTAATTTATTGATTCGTGTTCACCAACACGACATTCTGGGCTTAGCCCACAGTTCATTAAGGTACATTAAGGTACCGGGCGCTACAGTGGACATTTCTACTGCAACACTCCCCACACGCACATACACAGTACACCTGCGACTGTTACAATAGGCGCTTTCACACCGCAGTACTTTTCCCACTTTAGCTCCGATATAGTTCCGAAATGTTGCGTTCACACCAAAAAAATCCGGAACTAACATTAGTTCATGAGAACTTTTTTACCCCCTTTTCTACCCTGCTAGAGAGGCAGGGACTTTCGAACATTCCCAGAACAAATGACTATATCTTCACTTCTAAAAGGGGTCAATTAATAATATTTTTTCTCAAAGCAATGATAAACCTGTGAGTTGGATGTAGAAAAGTCAGAATCAATATAGATTTTTTTTATTTTAAAGTAAATTCAGATTGAACATAGTAAAGAAATGTAAATTATTGTGTCTGTCCAAAAAAAACACATTACTTATAGTGAAAACCACCCTTGAATGATGCAAACTATAACATATAATAAGTACCCTGTATCAAGATTGATGCAAAACAAGTTAAATTTGACCTTTTTAGAGAGATTTAGCACAAAAAACCCCACTTCTGGGGTCATTTGGGTGGATTTGACCCATCTCTGGCCCCCCTTGGTCGATTTTGATAATTGACATCTCTTTTTAACCGTTAGAGCCAATGGAATCGAGGAGAAGTTCCACATACTTACCAAATAAGGATACCCAAAACAGGAAGCTGTCATACACTCTGGAAGCTATCATTAGCAGCTAATATGAAAACTCAGATTTTGACATAAAAATTGAATTGTCAATAATTTTTTCAAAGTGACAGACACATTGGATTAACCTTCAGCCGCGTTTTTCTCGTTTTAATGCCATTGAACACAACTTTTGAACAGAATAACAGCAAAAGGTGAGCATATCTCCGGTTATTGCTACCTAAAGCTACGTTGTGTGTTGTCTGGTTTTGCTTCCCCTGTCGCGAGTTCTGATCGCTCATTGATGATACGCAGATCCGATAAGTACATCGATCGATTTATACCTAGAGTTCTGTGCTAAGTGCGTTAGCATTTTTCCGCTCAGGGCCCATTTAGACGCTTCTTGTGAGACTTGTGTTTTGTTTCGGTAAAAATGGTTCATATCATCAGTTAGCTTAGTTTCTTCCTGTTAAGTGAGTATGACACATTCATAGTTTATTACATTTTAAGAAGCCCTGAGACCAGGGTAGGATTTTCACCGGCGGCCATGATGGCCATGCCGTCATTGCCCCTCGGTCTGGCCGTGAAGCCCCGAAAATAATTGTACGTCCTACGGCTACCATGGCCTGTGTGCCCCTGATACTCTTAAAATCTCGAGATTGCTTTAAAAGCGTCAGAACAGTGGTTTCTGAACTGCATTATGCTGCGTTCACAACGGACGCGATGCGAATATTCTCATCCCTCTAACAGCCCCTATACCCGGCGGGCGTGTCTGAAACTCGACCAACAACCAATCACCTGAATCTCCCGCCACGGACACACAAGCAGCGGTTTGATTGGCTAGAGCTTGTACTGGCATATGATTCGATTGGCTGACGATTCCGTAGAGGCGTCAAAGGTAGAACATTGCTCTACTTTTGCAGCGAGCACCGCGAGAAAAGCTACGCTTTGCTCCCACAATGCAGGCGAATCGTGACGTCACCCCATTCAAAGTGAATGGGCAGAAGCGTTGAAGCGGCAACACACGCCGCCGTGTGTAGGGGTCGTAACCGCGCTGGAGTTTCACCGCGGCTGTCAGCTGTGTTTACTCCTGTCACTCAAACAGGACGCGCTGGAGAGGGGGCGGGGCTTATATCCATGTAAAATACCGGTGCGCTCTCTCGCTCGCACACAAAATGGCTCGTTTCACACACACACAGAGCCAAGCTTTAATGAAACACAGAGACCCAGACGTAATAGTACTGTACTGTATCATATTATTTTCGAAACAATAATTTTTCAAATTATGATTTTTTTTTTTTAATAACCATTTTTCCTCCTGGTCTCTCGCGCCCCCCCTGGTCTCTCGCGCCCCACACTTTGGGAACCACTGTATTATAGTATTGAGGGAGAATTGTCCGGGGCAAAAGAAAAAACATCCGGGGCCAGGCGACACGCCCGATTAGAACTTAGAGTTCTGATGAACTAAGTACTGGGAACTAAGTAGCCATAGGCGGCGCGTGAGGCTCAGGTTTGGGAAGGCTAAATAACTTTTTTTACCTGACGCTGGCCGCCTCTGGCGTGAAAGCACCGCGTACTGACCAATCAGAGCTCAGTGTGCGGAGTTTAAATATATAAAGTCATATTACAGGATGAAGGAAATACAGTTTAAACTGCCGTATGCAGAGAAGACGCCGACGTGTCCCACTTATCATTCACATCATCAATCAGATCATCGATCATATAATATCATAATATATCCAGCCTGATCTCACCAGAATGCGTACAAATGACACGACTTTGCAAAGTCGTGCAATAGATACGCAGAAGTCCGTTTTTGCGTGCATATGATACTCCCACGTTACGTTTGTTATGAACGTATGTCAAAAACGTTTTTTTTCTACAATTTTCTTCGACGTTACGTTTCTTTTGAACGTATCTTAAATGCGTTTATTTTCTACATATCTTTGCCATTTATTTAACCCTAACCATAACCCAATAAGCTGCTGTGTCGTTTATTGCACCGCAATCATTAAAACTGTCATTGGAACGGCGATCAAGCCTGAAGCCACAGAGCTCTTTGTTTTAATGTTTGAGGTGCAATATCAGCGTATCATATGCACGCAAAAACGGAATTCTGCGTATCTCTTGGACGACTTTGCAAAGTCGTGTCATTTGTACGCATTCTGGTGAGATGTAGCCTATCATATATTTCCTTATCTGAGTCAGCTTCTTGAGCCGTATCTGGCCATGCAACACTCACATTGTCACATACTGTATGCAGAAGTATTATTTTAAGCAACACATTAGGTTGACGAAACACTCAACTCAAATGTAATTAAAGTCAGATCCACTCGTGTCTTAGATAGGGCAGTATCATAACACTGTTGTACGCTTTCAAACACTCTGTAGTTTATTTATTTTTTAACCAGTTGTTCTGTATTCTCCTTGCAGGTGCAACTATGTGGCTTGTATCCTGGATTGTATGTTTAAGTCATGGATGGTTAAAGTTCATATTTGTCTAATATTCATTTACTTTTCATTAATGAAGTATGACGCTGCGCTGTCAGTACACTTGTCCCTGTTTGTGATTGGTCAAATGTAGCTAACCCCGCCCCTTTCACGTGAATGCGCTCTCAGCTGGAAGAAGAAACCCTGGCTTGATTTACCGAGTTGATAACCAGCCACAGGTGGCTGCATAGAAGCGCTAATGTAAAAGACACAAACATTATACATTATATTTTTATTTTACCAGGATGCAGTGACAAAAAGATTTGGGAAGGCTTAGCCTTCCCTAGCCTACAGTACCCGCCGCCCCTGTAAGTAGCCTACGGCAAAGTACTTGGTGTGAAAGCGCCTAATGCTTCAAAATCGTTCTGTGTCAGAATACTGAAATCTATATATTTTTATTTTTTCTATATGTTTTTCCTTCTAATTTGTTATTATTTAGATTGCTTTTAAAATCGTTCTGTGTGACACGAAAAAAATGGCGAAATCGTGTTGGTGAACACCAATCAATAGATTAATTTCGTGACTATAACACGAAATGCAGTGAGACTGTGTTGTAGATAGGCTACAGCTAGCTGCTACAATGTATTTTTCATAGGAAGACATTAGAGAATTTAACTAGCTAGCTGCTACCACTAACACTGTCTCTTCCCTTTACAATGAGTAATTCATCCTGACTCACGATCAAACCAAGCAAATTAGCTGGATAGTGAGGTAACATGTTTAACACTGTTAACATTAATAAAAGGAGAAGTCAGTCAGTTATTAATAATTTGGAGCAGTTGGTTGATTTATAATTACTTTACGAGTGTTGTTGCTTAAGCTAACATTCAGGTACAGTGATGGTTGGCTAGCATGCTGGGTGCACGTGATTAGCTGAAAGATGTTGACACTGTATTTCTCTCATGGCTTTACACAGAGCACAACAACAGTCCAAGAATATTTTTTTTACAACACAGACTATAATATAAGAGGAACAGAGATGATTGTTTTAATGGCACGAAAGGACACAAAACGGTGTTGTATTTGGTTTATTTCATCTCCTGTCTCATAAACCAGTCAGCAAAGCAGTCTATGTTCACAGAGACAAACCTGATTGTTTACATTTTTCCTTTACTACTTTGTTAAAGTCTTTCTTTTTTCTCCAGGTCTAAAATCTTAAAACTCAAAGTAGGATACTTAGAGATGAATGTGATTCTGAGCAAATGGGCCGATGCCAAAATACAGTGTGTTGGTTGAGTGAGTCGGGTGAAATAACCACGCAAAGAGCTCAGTGACGGGGGGACTAATGTGACTGCAGTCGAAACTGGTGGTGTGTGTTCCTGTTCTGTTCCACAAGTCCGTTCCTTCTCCTGGGAAACGGCAGAGGGCTGATTTGGATGTGGCAGGAAAGAAAGGAGGGGGCAGCTGTTGGGGTGTGTTTACAATGAAAGGTGGGAATAGCAGGACAGATTTAAATATGAGTGTGTCTGTGTGAGGGTAAGGCTGTATTCTCCCCTACACCTCACTGAGGGTAAGGCAAACAAAAATGTCAGCAGAATTAAAAACATACAAATTACAAAACAGAAAAAAAAAGCAAAGCTGCAGGCCCACAGAGGAAGACCGTCGATGGTGATACTGCACGAAAAACAAAACAAGGGTCCACCTTCTAACAAGAGAGGCATCTTACTGAACAGCACCTAAGTGACAACAATGTCCAAGATCTCTGCAGCCGGTCATGTGACCGAGTTCACCTGTCCGTCACGCTGAGACACTGGGCCGGTTCGCAGGTGCTCGACATGGGTTTGAGGAGGCTCACAGAAAAAGTGAGCATGTTCAGGTACGCAGTTAAAGCTCTGACAGATTAACATGCAACTCACTTTGCTTTACACAATCAAACCAAACTCAAAAATAAAATCAAAATCAAAACTAAAGATGGGAAAAAAAATAAGGCTCTATCAAAATAAAACATGATCTATACGGGGGGCGGATGAGTCACTTAACAAAGATCTCCAAGCCCACAGAGCCGTGTGCGAGAAGGTTGTGTTAACCGTTTGTAAAGATGCCCAGCAGTTAGATCCAGGGTCAACATTTAAAAAAAGGGATTTTGAGACCAGTGTTCAGGTCAAAAGAAATACTTGAAGGGTTTCTCCTGCCATCTTTTGATTCCACATGTGGACATGAGATTAGCAGAACGTTTAATCAGTCACAGGAATATAAATTACATTGACATATTTCCTGTCACTGTGAGTAGATGGGGTGATACCTCCTCTGATTGATGATGAGTCAACGAAAAGTTAGCGGAACCTGGAAGTGGGTGTGTTTGTATTGCTATACTGTGGCCCCTTTAATGCTGTGGGGGGGGGGGGGGGTTCTAGGTTTCAGGGAGGAGCTTGAGGCAGAATCATGGGAGGGTTTTTATTGCTTTGCAGGGCGGGTACCGCAGGCTAGCTGGCGGACTGGATGCTTTGCTCCAATGAGCGTATGTATCATCCTGGGGCCAATAAAGGATTTCCCTTTTTACAGGTGACACCTTAAAACAACAAAAACAGTAAAACAACAAAAAACGGAGCTTGCATGGAAAATATGATTAAGTTTGGCACGCTGGGGTCAAGGAAGCAAGAAGGAGAGCTGTGGCACAGGAGCAGGCATCTTTTTTTTTGTTTAAGTCCAAGGCTATGAGGACCCACTGTGGGGCACATCTGTGCTAAAATACACTTTAACACACAGACACTCGTCACGTCCGCCTGGTGGTCGGGGGGGGGGGAGGGGGGGCAGCGTCCTCCCTCTCTGGTCCGTCCCTGCAAACGTCTCGCTCTGAGTGCTGCGGCTCTGAGACGGACATTAAAATGAATGTATAAACACACCGGGGTCCAGCGTAGGGCCACTCTTGTGTTTCCTGCCCCAGTGAAGGTCTTTGAACAGTGTGTTACCCTCTGGGTGACCCCCCCACCACCTCCTCGGTCCACAGGTGGTTCAGGTAATGATGCTCGCTGTGAGCCAGGGAGGGGGGGTACCACTCCTTTTAAAATAGAACCTCTATTCTTCTGTATACGCTATTTAAATATACACACTCCTCAGCACAGCCAAGTCTACAATCATTAGCTTCATAATAAGAATATGAATAAACAGTGAGAATAATAATATATATATATATCTATATAGATATATATCGAGTTTTTGTCAGCAGCCATCACTAGAACATTCAGGGTGGTAATTGCATATGTACAACAAAAAACGTCATTTACATCCTTGAGCTCGAGGCTCAGGGTAGGAAGTCATATGGGGGGGTTGTTTTGGGTTGTGGGGGGGTGGTGAATGCTGGTGTGTTATCTGAGCCTCTTCTCTGCTGAATAGATGGACATGTAGTAGTCGTTGCTGCCGACCGCCAAGTGGGGCTGAGTGGAGAGAGGGAAGATTATTACAGGAGGATAATGTGCGTGCGTTCACAAAAACTGAGCAGAGGGTAAAGTGTGTACTGAAGAAAACAACATGGGTGGATCAACTTAATAATTGGTGGCAGTGACTCTGGCCCAAGGGAGCTCACTTGGGAACCAGAGGGTCGTTGGTTCATCTCCCAGGAACGAACCAAGTACGAGTGTGGACTCACACTTTAAAGGTGCCAGTGTCCCTCCTGGGCACTTCCGAGGTGCCTTTGAGAAAGGCATCGGACCCCCACACTGCTCCCTACATATATACAGTATAGATGCTGCCTTCTGCTCCATGTATTAGGATGGTTTAAATGCAGAGTCTAAATGTCCCTGTGCACGTGTGGTACTTTGCACATGTGTGACGATGTAATATAGACTCGACCTGAATCCTCCACTTCCAATTTTTTTCTCCCATTTCCATAAAAAGAATAAAATAATAAAAACACAAGTCAAGTTATGTCATAGATTAGGAAGTGGTAGTTGTGATTTAGTTTTAAAAAATATATATATATCCATAATTACTTTGTATCTACAGTATCTACATACAGGGCCTGTTTGCAGTGGGAGAGCGCTCTTGTGTTTGAACTCTTGACTCAGTAGTTTTCTAGAAATATTGGTTATTTGTGAAATAAACAGATCAAATCAATAAATCATTAACAAAAATAATTCTACATTTTTCATATCTTTTTAGTTTCTGTGACATTTGGCCTTTACGCCCTAAAAAGTATTACAACAACAAAGGAAAGTGCTCTTTCCCCTTGAGCTACTCTATGCTATACATTAAGACTTTCTAACACATAATACACATTTAGAAAATATCATTCATTATTATTAGGGCCGGGACTTTAACGCGTTAATTAAGATTAATTAATTACACAAAAATTAACGCATTTTAATCGCACTTATTTTTGCACCGCTAAACGTTTCTCACTAGATGAGTTTCAGGCATACCGATTATACTGGAGCACCAACTAACGTTCATGACTTCAGACAACAACAAACCACAGTGAACAATAGTCAAACATGAACGAAGAAGCTGATGAGACCGCGTTGGTTGGCCCCGTGGATGGGAAATGTTGTTTTAAAAAACGGACGGATGGAAGCGTCGATAAGAGCACGGTGGTGTGCAAATTATGCAAAAAGGAATTCGCATATCACCGCAGCACATCAAGCCTCAAGTATCACCTCAATGCAAAACATATAGCAGCTAGCGTGGAAGCTAGCGTGGACGTTAGCCCGACTCCGAGTACAAGGAGGACCCACACTCAACCAGATGACTGGTTTCAGGGCCAGGATAACTAAGTCCACATCTGAAAAAATAACCAACTCCCTGGCTCACTGGATTGCACTCGACTGTAGACCACTTGGAGTGGTAGAAGATAAGGGGCTGCAAAAGGTACTACAAATTGCATCGTCTGACACAACATATGAGCTGCCATGCAGAAAGACGGTGACAAAAAGAATCCAGCAGCTTTATTTATATGCGATTAAAAATGCGATTAATTAATTACAAAGCCTCTAATTAATTCGATTAATTTTTTTAATCGAGTCCCGGCCCTAATTATTATACATTACTACCCAAACGTTGAAATATTTGAAGCTCCCTGCCATGCGGTGTTATTTACCCAGTGAGGATGGAAGGCTAGACAGCTGATGGCCCCGATCCTCTGCCCCATGAAGCCGTCGTAGTATTTAATGTTGCTGATCACGTCTCCGTTAGCGTTGTACACGGCTATGAACTGGTTCATCGACCCGCTGGAGAGAAGGGGAGACACAACATCACTTCAAACATCTGCTGTGTGTAACACTGGACGTCAAGTAAAGTAAACACATAGTTAACGATATTGAACTGAGTGAGCCTGCATGTACACCAACACACTCACCAGGCGAACAGGTTGGCCTGGGGGTGGATGTCCAGGGCCGTTAACCCCTTCACTGTCTGCAGTACGTTGACCGAGTCCGGTGACCGCGGCTCGAAGAACCGGACGTCTCCGTTAACACTGGGGAGGGGGGGGGGGGGGGGGGGGGGCGCCAGAGTCAGTACAGGCAACAACAGTTCAACTGGAACGTCTGCATGAAATGTTACATGAGGAAATAACAGGCATACCTGACACTGATAATATGTCCGTCTGTCTCCTTCTGCAGATGAGCTTTGACCACCCAGGCTCCGTGCTCCCTGTAGGTCATCACGCGGCTGCACACACACACACACACACACACACACACACACACACACACACACAC
>CALSBZ010046833.1:1274425-1299731 GCA_943591055.1 Gobionotothen gibberifrons | reverse complement strand
CACACACACACACACACACACACACACACACACACACACACACACACCTGAGCGTGACATTAAACAGTTGGCCTTTAAAAAAACTAATCACAATTAATGCTGTGTCAACAAGGTGCCCAGTATCCGAGTATAAGATCTTAAATAAGTGAATATAATCTGTACACAATATGTGAACTGCAGTTTTAATTTACGGGTTTTGAGTTCATTTGATTTATAAGTGAACCCTCACACACGTAAACCCACACAAACACAGCTGTTAAACACACAGAGCATGTGTTGTCCCCCTGAAACACAACACACACAGTCTGTGGAGGTTTCAGAGGGCTCCGGCTGCCACATGTAGCAAGTCAAATGGCGGATTAGAGAAACAGCTTTCAGCACCAGCGTGTGTGTGACTGATATCAACCACAAAGGCTGGAGCAGAACCACCAATAGTTTTCTGGAGACAGCAGGTGCATGAGCAATAATAAATAACTTTTTTCAATGTATAAAAGTTATATATGAGTCATTGTCACTGAGTTTGTGTTTCTGATAAAAGTTCCACATGTTTAGAAATGTCATGCAGATAGAAGCATGGTATAGCATCCTTCCCGTAACGGGAGACGCAGACGCTGACCCTAGATCAGAGCCTGTCAGCAGATTCTGGCTTAGATGACTCAAACGGCACTCAAGTGAGAAAGTGAGGAGGCAAGAAGATGAAGACAGCAGGACCCTCATGTGTTGGCAGTCACAGCGGGACCACCCTCTCTCTCTGCTGGCTGAGTGGCAGGGAGGCTGCAGCCTGGAGGTCCGCTCGCTCCCAGTGAAGGGCTTAATGCTCTGAAAGCTTGCATCATTTTTATGATTCATCACATCTTGCCCTCTGGAGGGAACACAGGGATTTTAGCCTTCGCAGACCATTTACATGCACAACAACCTATATTACACCACCCATAAAAAGCATATTAGGGCCCCTTTAAAGCTGGTTCCAAAAGCAAGTTTATCTTTAAAAAATATTATGATAACATGCACAACTTTACAGCAGCAACTTTTGATCTCTATAGCCAAATTCACTATTCCTGACCAGTGTACAGACTGACTGTTAAATTATATTAATGCTTAACCCTAAACTAAATGAATGGTGCAGACCCTTTGAGTGACTGGTGCATGAAGCCTTTGTGGCTTTTTCAAAAATGTTCAATGCAAATATCTGATATTGTCTGGTATGCTGAGCTACAATTAGCATGTCATTTGCTTTGCAGGCCCCCGCTCCTCTCGCTGACATTCAGGCTCCAAAAAAACTAAATGGAGACAGTCACATGGATACCTCAAGGCTTTAGATCTAAAGTCTAAAACAAAATGGTTGACGTTACTGTGGCTAAGTCAATGCCTCCACCACTTTTAGCTTGTTGCTAAGGGTCAGATGAGCTACGTATAGCTGAGTTTTCAAAATTCTGCAATAAGGCAACCTTCAACTTTTTTAAAGGCATGGTAACAAGAAAATAAGTAATCAATACATGTTATGCACTAATTAGCTTGCTACAGAGCCGGATGCTGCAGTTCATGTTTGGAAGAATAGTGAATGCTTTGTCAGAGGTAACCAAGTGGATCTTGACTTTAAATTATTTGTCCGAAAAAAACTTCTGTTGGATCCTAGTGGCTACACATTTGTCAAAATGTATCTCAGAACGACACATCCTAAAAGCCTTGAAACAGAAAGCGAACATGCTATTTTGGAAACCCAAGTGACCTGGTGAAGGACAATGGGAGAATAGAGGCTGGTAGGTCTTTCTCTCACAAGGATGCTCTTATCACAGACGCTACAGAAACAGCATCCTTTCCTCTCCTATTGAATCTTTGACACCATGCTTCATTTCCTCCTCCACTTTCTCTCTTAGTCACTTCCTCCTCATGATTTTTTCACAATCGATAAACATCGCACCCACCTATTTCACGACCTTGCTTTATATATTAGCGTCAATCTTTATCAGCATCTTTTAATCCTAATTGGCTCCTTTTACAGTGTTTTGATGTGGAAACAGAACGATGTAGAATCGCAGAACAAAAGGTAACCGTTGCATCATTTGATCCTCTCCCACTGCTCACCTCCTCTCAGAGTTGTGACAGAGCTTAACTTTCTTCCAAGGAGTCGTCTCTGCTTTCTACTGTTCTACTTGGCTTAGGTTGTCAGGAAACCCCAGTTCCCAAAGGAAAGCTTCAGATCTTCCACAGTGACGTCATCCTGCCCGCTCAGGCGTCACACTGCCTGTAGCGTGTGTACATGTGGGGGGGGATAGCACGAAGGGAAAACCACTTCACAGAACTGTGCTCAGTCAGTGACACATTCACAGCCGCACGCGCCTGACGCCGGCTCATTTCCGAGGCTGTTAGAAGAGTGGAGGCATTCCCTTTGAAGCTCGCAGCTCTGTGATGAGCAAATCTGGGTTACAATGAGAGGGGTGGAGAACGGAAGACTCCCAAACACACAGAAAAGTGTGCATGCATTTCCTCTCAAATACGGAGCACACATTCCAACAAATGTTGGTACAACTTAGAAACAGTTTGGCCGCTCTTTACTGATCATTTTAAGCACTGCTAATGCTCTAGTGTCCTTCGCCAGGGAAGTAATGTCATGTTAAGTTCTGTTAGTCAGCAGGTTTACTGGCCCATTATATTGAAACTTGGTGGACTCTTTGCCAGATTGACATGCTGGGAGCCCAAACAAGAGGCCAGGTCACAATTGTTCCCTTCTTTTCTTGTTGGTTGGTTTGTCCATTCTGGGCTACTGTAGAAACATGGCTGTCCATAATGCCTGACCCTAACATAACCCTAATTCTAACCTGTGTAGGAATGAAGAGCTCGATTTAGTCAAAAGACATACAACAATTCTTAGTTACAGGTGGTTATACATTAATAAAGAACACAGTTATTGTATATCATATTCAATTTCTGTCAAAAAACATATCAATCTTACACTCTGGACCTTCAAGACAGGGCCTCAATTTAAAGGATAAAGGAGAACTTGCATCGTGATATCTTTCCAGTCCTCTTTTTCTCCTTTCATCCACTTCCTCTCACCCCAAACTCCCTTTATCCTAAATCTTTCCCTCAGTCCTTTTTCCTTCTCCCCTCTAGGCGAACAACGACTCCCTGACTCCAATCGAAACAGTTTGCTCAGAGTTTAGGGGTCAGAACTGAAGCATCTGAAACCTTAAACCCAACCTTTCAGTTTTTAATGCACATGGTCAACCCTCAGCTGCTCAGAACGGGATACAATTCTGCCTTAGAGGGAACCTTTGTGGGTCCTAGTTACCCACACAGAAATCAATACGGACATGGAGAATAGATATGTGAGAAGGACGGACGGGAGCAAAGGAGTGTGGGCAATGTTCCCTCAGCTGTACATCTCCTTACAGAGGTGGAGGTAAAGATAGCATTCTCTCTTTAAGCCTCCTCTCTTTCCCTCCCTGCTTCAGATCAAATGTTCTCCCCCAATAACATTATCAAAAACAATAATGAAATTGTTTGCAGAATGTTTTTTCCCCTTGTTGAATCTTTAACAGCAACATCTTCTTACCAGCAGTACATCATCCTGTTCCTGTGCCAGTGTGCCGAGACACTCTAACCTAATTAGTGATATATTTATCTATTTCTTTGCATATCTTTGTTCCACTCCCCTTTTTTAATCTCTGGAGAAGGCATCGTGTTCTGCATTGTTTTTCTGCGCTATTATATCTGGTGATGGAGTAGCTCTCCCACACACTGCAGCTCATTAAACCAGTGCTGCGGACTTCTTGGTTCTCTCTTCCTTCATCGTGATGCTTTGAAGAGTTCTTCCAGGGCTAGGGTTAGAAACTGCTGCAGGATTACAGGGACCTGCCCCAGCCTGTGCCTCTCAGAGAAAGTGACGGAGCACTCTGACTGGCAGGGAGACTTCTCGGCTTTAGAATGTGTCTAACCTTTACAGACCAAGGCCTTCTGGGAGGTAACATACCCTACTTTGTGAAATGAAGCTCAACCTACATGACATTGGCCCTCGAGCTGATTATTTTGGACAGGAGACGATCTTACATCATTTTACATAGGAGATTCCAAGAACTTGAAACTGTTACTGAAAGTATGGCAGGCCACTTTACAGATCGGAGAAGTTCCAATTGTGAGAATATAGAACATTACCGTCTAATGCCTCATTTACAAAGCAATGTTCGTCTTGACTTGACTCAGTTTTTGGAACAAGTTCATTTGTCTATTTAGATTTTTAATGCAGATAGAAACTGAAGGCGGCATTTTCAGCTGATCGCTTTAGCAAAACTGCTGTAACTTAAAAAGCTTGCTTGAAACGTTAACTGAGGTGAAACCAAAACTGTACCAGGTACAATCGAATTGTTTGTTTTGTTGCTAAATGACCAATACTTAAAGGAGGGGTAGGTACATTTGAGAAACTGGCTCGAGATACACTTTTTGTTATATTCCATGGAATGCTCTTAACATCCTGATAGCAATGAATATTCTAAGTGCTTTGAAAAAAAATCTTCAACATCGTCGACCGGTCGCAAAAGAAAAACTGTAATGGAGCAAATTATGAAGAAAAAGAAAGTGGAAACTAGGAGAAGTCAAACCAGAGTCAATATCGGAGTTGCTTTTCAACGATGGCGACTATGGAGCACACTGATATGTAATGTTACCGCAGCCTGCGCTCGCCATGGCGAATACAGTCGCTGGTTTATTTATGTCTGTATAGGCCGTTGTTGTGAGTGTGGACGGTCGGAGCATATACAACGTTAGCTTAGCCGATCTCCATTCAGAAAACACGCATTTTAAAAGGTTTTTCTGCAGACTTGTCAAAGCATTAATTCATGGTTTTTACTAACCGGTATCAGTATGTTGTTACTTCGGCATCATTTTGAAACGTGCATTACAATTAAATCACGGTCAAATATGTTCATCTTGTTGTAGTTGTAGTCCCCTTGCCAGCGATTCTCTCTCTAGTTTAGCATACTCAGCCCGACTCAGCCTGGTTGTTGGCCCGCTAAGAACCTCGATTTTATGGGGCCAGAAAAACTGTGAAATATTACTAGCTAGCCGGAACTACGCCAAGTGGAAACGCAAACAAAAACGGGCCGGGCACGGCACGCTTAAACCGCGCTGTAGTGGAAATGCGCCATTAGACTCAGTAACACTAGGCCGAGGAAAACCATCTGCAACAAGTGAAAAGTTATTTTAAGACCTACACAGCACCTGCCGGCAACTTTCAAACCCAAAACGATTAAACTGTCATGCAATTCAATAATTTAGACCAAAACCGGATCCCAGACCAGGGCCATATTGTTATCGTTTGTATTTCCAAGCTGTAAATGTGAAAATAACGCAACCCGAAGTAACACAGTATCTGGTCCTGACCTGAGCCACTGACAGGTTGACAGGTTGCTGAACTCTGAGAAATGGTTTTGATTTCCTGCCTTCCTACTAAAAATGCACTTCTCCAACAACATATAAGGGAAAACATGTTTCCGACACTTGGCCTAAACTATGAACCCCTTTGCTTTGAATCCCAGCAAAGGCTGCACAAGAAAATAGCCTTAGGGCTTTTTGTCACATTTTGACACTTTCATGTCAGGAGCCTCCATCCAACTTCACATCCCAGTTTTTGGATTACGTTTGCAAAGCCCCGATGGTAACAAGGCACGACGCAGGGCAGCCAAATGTAGAACAGGACACAGCGTCTGCCCCCCCCAAAGCCAAAGAGGAGAGGGCTGCCCTACTTTCACTTATGCAGCCAAAAGAAAAGGGACAAAGAGAAAGATGACACCAGGAAGAAAACAACTGTAATCTTCGACAACTTCATGGGTCGAGGAAGGGGAATGGAGAGAAATTAAAAGAGTAAAACAAAGTTGAAACATAATTAACAGTATGTGGATCAGGACTCTCAATCTAATCTGTAGAGATGTGAAGTCAGTGTGCTGTGCAGCAGCAGGAAAGTTCTTCCAGTCGCTGTCAGCCCCCGTCCCCTCATTTCCCCGGCTCCCTGGAGTTTTACAGGATAATCCCTCCGGAGACGGACTGGGTGGCTCTATGCTATTAAAATCACACAGAACTAGCACACTCCCAATTAAGCACGGACACCTTTGAGGCCAGCTTAAAACCTTTAAAAAAAAATACATGACAGAAGCCATTTTGAGGCAAATGCTCTTGTTCTTTCAAAACGCATTTTATGGATTCAAGACAAATTTGCTCTGCAATTGACAGTTCTAAAATCCCTCCCCAAAACAGCGGTTGTCCTAACTTCAATCACATGTTGAAGTGATGTGCTCGGGCCTACAGTCAGAGGAACAATACATTGAACTGTAAATAAAGTTAGTTAACTCCGTTATGAGGGAGCAGAGAAATGCTCAAACGCAAACTAATTTCTGGGTGACTCATTACTGCACCATATCGTGGATATGTATCTTTTAAGTGTCATTCAGTTCTGTTTAAACCTGATTTAGCTTTGGCTCACTACGGCTGCCACCCCAAGGCTTTTTCACACCTTTAATACACAGACTAACTTCTGTTCTCTAGCATTAGACAGACAGAAGAGAGCCACATTTTCATACGGATGTGTATAGTCACAACTGTACCAATGTATATCTTTACACGGTTATAGTCTGTGATGTTACATTTACATAAAAAAAGCTCAGTACAAAACCTGCACATCTGACAAATAGCATTACATTTGCTGAGGACAACAGTTCGTCCTTGTTGTATCATAATTGTTAAGTTCATTATGAGAACATGAGAACACATTGTTAAAAAAATACTAAGAAAGAAAATCCGAAAGCCTGCCTGCACTTTAAACTTCACACCATGAGTTGTGCTATACATCAAAGGTATGCCGGCATAACAACAGTAACTAAGAGGAGCAGGTCTTCTCTTTGCTTTAGTTATAAGAACAGCTTGTTGCACAGGGCATGTTAGCACTTGTAGAAACACATCACGGCTGCCAGCGATGAAGTGATGGAACAGATGAAAGGATGAAGGGTGGGGTGGTGGTCAGGGGGGGGGATATAGGAAAACAAAGAAGAGGCACGCTGTGTACCGGATGTTTAGCCTTTGCTCAGGAGGTGAGGGAATAGAGAAGAGAACGCTGACACTCACCTCCTTGCTTACTCCTGTCAAGATAGATGGAGACCCTTCGTGCCAGACCTGCGAGCGGGGGAAGGAGGAGGAGGGCAGAGAGGAAAGAGAGCGGGAAAGCAAAGCAAGCAAAACATTAGCAAAGAACCCCCCTGTGCATGCAGACCCACACCTCTGCATCACAAAGAGGGGCTGTGGAAGCTGCACAGGACCCCCAACCTCCACATCTGCAGGCCACCGAACGTCACCTCCCTTCCCCACAGACAGAGGTGGTTAAAGTACTCAGATCCTGTCCTTAAAGTGGCCCTATTCTGCTGATTTTCATGTTCATATTAGTATTGAGTGCCTCCACTTTATGTCTCAATGCTTTGATGTTTGGGGTTTAGCCTGCGCAGACCATTTACATGCAGACACACCTATACAACACACTACAGGAAAGGGAAAACCCCAGTACATAATAGGGCCTCTTTATGTAGTAAAAGTTCAACATTTTTACCATTGAAAAATTCAACGGGCTCATTCTGCACAATTGCCGATTTCAGTAACATAACGTATTAGAATCCAAAAGTACTTAAAGTATCAGAAGTGAAAGTACCCAGTATGCAGATGGCTCTTTCAAAGTATTGTATTAATAAAGAATATGTACAAGCATTCTAATATTGTAGTTTGTCAATTTGGAGCCAATTTTAGAGAAAATACACAATTGATAAGTAGTACTGCATCTTGTGTATTTATATATAGAAATAAACTAGTTAATATGATTGTCAAATAAACCTAATGGAGTAAAAAGTTGAATATTGCCTCTGAAATGTAGTGGAGTATTAGTATAAAGTGATATTAAATGGAAATACTCAAGTAAAGTAAAATTATCCCAAAATAAGTAATGTACTTGAGTACATGTACTTAGTTACTGTCCACCACTGCCCACAGGGGGCGCAGCAGGCCGGGTGAAGACAATCTGCGTATTTGTGTGTTGGCAGGAAAGTTTGGACGACTTGGAATAAAGAAAAATACCTAAATTAAAATAATTTAACTGGTTTGAAGGTGTGCTAATTAAATAAAGACGTTCATTCTATCACTGAAAACGACCAGCAATAGAAAGATTTGTTGTTGCGGCAGTCGGGAAAACTGCTCGCTGCCTCAAGATGAGGGGAAAAACACAAAACAATGTCAAAGAATGGGCAAAGAAACAAGCCAGACGAACACAGGCAGTACAGAGAGGGTCACTGATGAAGAACAGGAGGAAAACCTGTTGTTGGACCACAGGGACGAGGGACGAGGAAAGGGTGTGAAGGGGGGGAATGGTGTATGTGTGTGTGTGTGTGTGTGTGTGTGTGTGTGTGTGTGTGTATGTGTGTCCGTTGGCGTCTCCTCCAGAAACGCTCACACCAACCTACAGACTCGTATTTTGGCAGCATGAAGACAGAGTAATATTTCATCGGGTTTTAAATTATTAATGCCACTGAGGCAATGCAAGGAATGGAAGAAATAAAATAAAAACACAAGCTCATAATAATTGTGCTCTATCTGGGAGATGTTTTTAAGCATTGGTCATAATGATTATCGATCCAGGATGTGGGGAGATGGTGTTTGGGGATGTTTGTGTTAGATTGCAGTTTTTTGGAGTTTCTTGCTAACTGTACAAACAACATTTGAACCCCTGAATTTGAAGCTTGACTCTTCAGTGAAAGCTTCTCGGTGGAGCGGCTGTTTATTAAAATTGATGGCTCATCTGCAGGCGGACAGAAACTGTCACCAACGATACTTCCAGGATAACGAGCGCGCCATTAAATGTTACATCTCGCTGCGGGAGAGTCCTCCGCAGGGGAGAGTCTCTCGGGGCCGATGGGTGGTGAAAGTCAGACAGACAGGCTGCTAGTTAAGGGTATCGTCTCTCTGCGGCCTCCCCACAGACTGTGACTGTGTGGCTCTGCAGTGATGGAGACACTATGTGAACACAGTGTGAGGCACACACACCTCTGCTCAGATAGCCATTTAAACAGAGCCTGACTCTAGGCTGTCAATGCTCCCAATTAGCAAAACAATTACGTGCTTTTCTCTCTTTAAGGAGGTTATGTCCGTCAGTTAGGAGGATCATTTCTGATTTCTGAGAAACATTGTGGAAAGGGACAGCTTTAGCCAAGCAAGAACAGATGACATTTTGATAACATTTAAGAACATTACTATTTTAGACTCTGTAAAATGTGTAACTATGTACATTTACTTTTAATCTTATCTAACAGTCACTTGTCATTGCTTATTTTTGTTTCTATTTATTTGACTGCAGTGAGAGACACTTGTGAAATGCGGCTATACCTACAGTATGAGTTGGCATATGTGATCCCGGCGAGGCTGACAACAAGTTGGATCCTGTTATTTTTGACTGATCAATGTTCATCCAGACAACTGACAAAAAAATAAAGAGCTGCCCACGTTGTGTCAAAAACAGTGTGGAAGCAGAGTTCCATTTATATCTCACGTTTCATTTCATTGCATCAGGTCAGATCAGTTTTTGTAAAATAACATACGTGACGCTCTCTCTTGGATTTTACAATACGACTGTATGCACCAGTTCAAACTTCTCTGGGCAATTTTCTGAATCTAAATGTTTTACTTTATAAAAATCTTTGGTAATTACACTGTTCTATTGCTGTGAGGGAGGGATTTATCATGGGGTTGCTGATTACATGACATTACATTAATGTAATATCATGTGTTTAAAGTGTCTGTCATTTAAAAACAATAATTGGTGTCCTTTTTAACTTTATATTGTCATTCAAGTTTAAAAACTTCAACTAATGAAATTAACAAAGCCCAATTATTGTCATAACTGTTTTAGAGGGACCTTATTTCAAATCATTGCAAACGTTGTTTTTCAACAGTTGAGTAATTTCTTGCATTTAAATAACTGTTTGGATGTGTTCCAGTCAGGCTTTCAACCAAACCACAGCACTGAGACTGCTCTTGTTAAGGTCTTCCTTACACATCCACTTAAACACAGACAGTGGCAGAACTTCAGTGTTAGTATTATTAGATCTCAGTGCTGCGTTTGACACTGTTGACCACAACATATTACTAGACCGACTGGAAAACTGGGTGGGACTTTTATCAGCAGTTCTAAATTGGTTTTAATCCTACTTAAAGGACAGAAAAAACTTTGTTTCTATAGGTAAATACACATCTGAGTTGACAAATATGACATGTGGGGTAATGTTCAAAACAACAGATAAAGCCAGAAATCTAGGTGTAGTCATGGACTCTGACCTGAGTTTCAACAGTCACATTAAAACAGTTACTAAATCAGCCTACTATCACCTAAAGAACATATCTAGGATTAAAAGACTAATGTCACAGCAGGATTTGGAAAAACTTGTCCATGCTTTTATCTTCAGTAGACTGGACTACTGTAATGGTGTCTTTACAGGTCTCACTAACAAATCTATTAGAAAGCTGCAGCTGATTCAGAACGCTGCTGCTCGAGTCCTCACTAACACTAAGAAAGTGGATCACATCAGTCCTGTTCTGAAGTCTTTACACTGGCTTCCTGTCTGTCAAAGAATAGATTTCAAAATACTCCTGCTGGTTTATAAAGCACTGAATGGTTTAGGCCCAAAATACATTTCTGACCTCCTGCTAAATTATGAACCATCCAGATCTCTCAGGTCTTCTGGGACTGGTCAGCTTTCTGTCCCCAGAGTCAGAACTAAACATGGTAAAGCAGCGTTCAGTTATTATGCTCCAAATATCTGGAACAAACTCCCAGAAACCTGCAGGTCAGCTGCAACTCTGACTACTTTTAAATCCAGGCTGAAGACTTTTCTTTTTGCCGCTGCTTTTAATTGAACTATTCATATCTTAAACTGCACTGTACATTTTATTCATGTATTCTTTCTTTTAAATGTTTCTTTTATTATCTTCGCTTTTCTTAATGTCTTTCATTTTTGTAAAGCACTTTTAATTGCCTTGTGTTGAAAGGTGCTATATAAATAAACTTGCCTTGCCTTATTTCAGCTGTATGGTCATATTCATTTATATAGGTTTTTCAGCCTGACATATTCATTTCAGTTTTGCGGTGCGTGAGTGTGACTGTGGGAGTATGGATTGGTGGAGGGGGGGTTATGATAGACTAGAGAGTGGTCTTACTGTGAGCTCCGGTGCCGGGCTGACCCCTGGTGGTAGGCAGCATGTCGGAGAGACCCTGCCACGCCGTCACCATCTCTGGGTTCTTCTGGTCTGCGAAGTTCTTCCAGACACGTAACGCTCCATCGTCTGGAGAAAGAAGGGGGCGGGGGGGGGGGGTAAAGAGTAAGAGCCAGGACAGAAATAGAGATGCAGTGAGAAACAGAGGCTAAGGCCAGAAGAAGGTGCAGCACAACACTTGTTGGTACTCTTAATGGATTTTGAAGTGCATGTTGTGCAGAAAATGTTGATACAAACATTTAGAGCTCTTTTAGAACATGTTGTTGGAAATTACACACACTGACAAAAAGATATAGAGCCAGCCTCAAAGTGTTACTAAAGAGGACATATTCTCATATCCAGGTTTCATATCAGTATGTAGTGTCTCTACTGGGACATGTCTCCATGCTTTAATGTTAAAAAGCTCTTTATTGTTCTCATCCTGCCTGTGCTGCAGCACCTCTTTTCACCCTCTGTCTGAAACCAGAGCCCAGTCTGCTCTGATTGGCTAGCTGGCCGGCTCTGTTCTGATTGGTCAACTGCTTAGTGAGTTTCCTCCCCTTAGCCTATCACCTACAATGTGTTGAAGCGCTAGCCATTAGAAGCGCAAGTGTAAACTCCCTCTGCATTCAACTTTCAGATTTGAGCCCAAAACACAACACACTACAGACAAGGGAAAACCCCCAAAAGCATCATAGGGCCTCTTTCAGATATCCAGCATCTGTACATAACCCAATTAAAACTACCTTTCCTAGCTGTGAGTGACATATGATTGCAGCAATGATTATAATCTAGTTATTTAATCAATTATTTTAGCCGTTACTTAAAGTACTTAAGTATTTATATAATTTAAGTATATTGATGCCAATGCTTCTGTACTTTTACGGCCCGTCCACACAGTGGTGTTGGAAGCTTCTTCCACCCCATTCACTTTAAATGGGGTGACGTCACTTTTCGCCGAACTGCATTGTGGGAAGCAGAGCGGAGCTTTCCTGGCGTTTCAGGATTCAAAAGTTGAGCAATGTTCAACTTTTGAATCTTCTGAAGCTTTCGGTGGAAGCGTCAGCCAATCAAATCATATGCCAGTACAAGCTCTAGCCAATCAAACCGCTGCTTGTGTGTCAGGGGCGGGAGATTCATGTGATTGGTTGTTGGTCGAGCTTCAGACACGCAAGCTTTTTCCAAAGCCGCTGTGTGGACGGGCCGTTACTTCAGTAAGATCTTGAATGCAGTACTTGCTCTTCTTTTGGCTAGCGCTCCAATACATCGTACGTGATATGCTGAGGGCGAGACATCCTCAACACATCTCTCGGCCGTTGACTAATCACAACAGAGCCGGCCAGCTAACCAATCAGAGCAGACTGTCTGGTTTCAGACAGAGGGTGAAAAGAGGTGCTGCAGCACAGGCAGTATGAGACAAATAAAGAGCTTTTTGAACATTAAAGCATGGAGACATGTCACAGGAGAGAAACTAAATACTAATATCAACCTGAAGATGAGCATATGTCCATTGAGAATCAAGAGAGAATGCAGCACATAAACAGTGTAGCTGAAACACAGCTACACTAAGACACAGAGACAAATATAAAACATGCACTCTTATGCAAGAGCTATTATAACCTATAAAAGTCTATAAACTTGATTTACATTCCGTGTATTACTTTTTTAATGCTGTATATTTTCCCAGATATCCTCCTCAGCTGACTGATGGAGAGAAGCCGAACAAGTGCACATTACATTTTGATGAGATGGAATCTAAATGTATTAACCCCCGAGCTTCATCAAGTTTGCAGGAGAGGGCCAATAAACGACAGCGCTCACTCTCAGTTTAATGTAGCGCTGTTAAGACGAAACTAAATAAATGTGTGTTTCTGTTGGAATGTGGAGTTGTTCTCTACACTTCCTCTGGGTCATGGAGACAAAGCCGTGGAGGGTAACTGCTGTGTTGTGTTGATGAATGATAATGAGTACACATGAGTGCTGGGTGTGTGTTTGTGGGGGTAAGAGTCAAGTGTTTAAGGCTTGTTGCTGCTTCGAATGAGTCTCGTTGCGATTTCCAAAGTTCTGGTGGGCGTGAACATTTGAGCTACTCGCTCAAGAAAACTGTTTCTAATTGATACGCCAAGGAGGATCTGTTCTCGGCTTGGTTTGTCTTCAATCATGAACATTTGTGAAAGGTTGCATCATGGGTAAAGGAAGAACCTTAATCATTTGGGAGTGGATCACATAAGGAGATCAGGGTTTTGTGCAGCATTCAATAATAATAAATTGGTTCAAAATGTACCGAGTCAGGATCACATTTTTCAAAATACTGCAATGATTCTAGCACTGTTGCCATATCCCGCACGGTTTGCATACATCTTTGCATCCGCCCCCATAGTTAAAGAGTTCTTTTTTCGGCCCATGCTACACAAAGTTCCACCAAGTTTCATGAAAGTCGGGCCAGCAACATTTCCGTTATCCTGACAAACAGACAAAGAAAACCCTCCTTAGCCAAAGAAGTAAAGTAGGCTTGAATCTTCTTTGGGGCGTCCATGTTGTTTCCATAGTATGAATTACAGCCAATGAACAGATTCAAATTAGAACAATGACTTCTCAACTCTGGAAATGGGACCATCCGAGGGGCATGTGAAGGAGATCTGAGTGTTACTCTGAGTGTGTCTCACCTGTTGCAGTGAGCAGTAAGGAACAGTCGTGTCCATTCAGGTACTCCATGGCGGTGATGCGAGTGTAGCGAGGGTTTCCGTTGTAGAAGTAGTCCAGCCTCTCGCCCTTCTCCCAGTCCCAGAAACTGCAGTAACCAAACACAGACAACATAGGATAAGACATGTTTAAACTGCTATGAATTTTAAATGGTAACTGACCCATTTGCATGTAAGGCCTGATTAAGGTTTTTATTCTCTGACCAGATGCTGTCCTTGTCGGCCACGGCGATGCAGGTGTTGAAGGGGTGGAACTTCACAACAGATGGTACTCCAGGGTTGCGGTTGATGAATATTTGATCATCCAGACGGGAAACACCTGTGTGGGGGGGAGACAAGACAGAATGGGAACATGTGTAAAAAGGAGGAGAATTTCTAGAAAGTGGGAAATCACAGATTAGATTTTGACTGCTTCCCGCCTCCTGAAGCTTCTCCAGCATCTAGCCTGTTTGTTCCTATTGAATATGTACATTAAAAAAAATATGTGCTAACAATGTAATAGCTGCCAGAAATATAATAAAGGTTGCTCTTCACATGATCAAAGAGAAAATAAACCCAATGATGTAATGACCTGACCAATATTGTGATCAAATGTCCTGACATTTTACAACTGCTTGAACGAAAAATACTTGCCTGTACCTGCGGTAGAAATAGAAACTCCAACTTCTTACATAAGTAAAAGCAGAAATACTAAATTGTAAAACACAATGTTAGCAGTAAAAGTCCTGCATTCAAAATCGTACATACCACAAATGAAAATACTAACTGTGCAAAAATGACTGCATTATGATGATGGTGGTGCATTCATGTTTGTTATCAAAGCTGGTACATTTTTCTTTTCTTTGTTGTATTCTGTTTTAGCTAATTAACTACATGAATAAAGCAACGAAAGCTGTCGGGTAGATTTAATGGAGTAAAAAATTATTCAATAACCATCAGGAGTTCTGAAAAAAAAAGAAACCTGAAAAGATATTATATTATCAGTTTCTATTTTTTTGTTTTTGTTTTGGTGGCTACCAAGCCTCAGTAACAGGCTCACACAGCAGCTGTTCAAGCCGTTTTGATGCTTTTTTTATTTTTTAGATCTGGCCTCATTTACATACAAAGAACATGTTTCAATCACTGAAAACTGTAATGTAAATGTGTAACATTAGAGCAAACATTGTTTTATTTGATATGATTTATCAACTATATAGTTTCTTCAAAACAAAAATTAGTAAATGTCTGAATTATCCATATCCTGCTCAGTGTTGTGTAAATTATTGAGTGTCTATGAGTGTTTAGTGAGTCATTTCAGTGTGTGCTTGGATGAAATTTCCCTCTTTTAATTTCAGCATGTTGTTTGGGTGTTTGCAGATTAAAGAATGTATTCTCTAATTAAGATGAGACTGATAATGCCGGTGGGGAAAATTAGGATTTGCAAATAGGACAGGTCAGAAGCAAGGAAAAGCAGAAGAGAAATACATATCTACTTTATGAAAGAGCTTTAAAACCAGAACATACTGGAATGAATGAACCAGTGTGGGAAAAATTACAGTATTACAGCTATACAGTAGGACCGGAGGCAAGCAAGAAAAATAAACCAAACATACAGAAAATAAATCTGGTTGTGCCCCCCTTTGGCAGTTTTAACACAAAGGGAAAGTTCATAGCTTAACACTATGTTGTCATGGCAACAACACACAAGCCTGTCCTTGGCTACCTGAGCACTTTCGAGACCACCGTCATGAGATGAGAGAGAATCAGGAAACTCCATCATGAATTCTTCACGGATGGAAAAAAAATGGAGATTGAGGGAAGAAGATGAGCAAGACCCTAATCCTCATCATCTTCATTGATTAGCCTTTTGGTTGAGCTGTTTGAAGACACAGTCAATATTACTGCTGTAACATCTGAAACCACCCCAGGACTCCAGGACTGTATGGTACGTTTTGCGTCATAAGTGGAAAAACCACTGAAGTAAAATCAGGTTTACGAGACAGAATCTTTCTATTGCTCATCTTCTCTTCTTTCTACCCTCACTGACTCCGTCTCGCCTCCTCTGCCCTCAGCCCCCCCACCCCTCTCATCTCTATCTGGAGGGAACAGACTGAATGAGGGCAACCCTACTGCTTCTCTCTTTTAAAAAAAGAGGGGAATTTAGCAAGCAGTCAGGAAGAGGGGGGAGACATGTGCGAGAGAGAGCCTCAGCTCTGACGCCAATCTCCTCGTGACTGTGTGAGTGTATGTGTGTGTGTGTGTGTGTGTGTGTGGATGGGGCTGCCAATGACGTTGGGGTGTTAGCTATTCTCTTTGAGAAAGTTCTGAATTCACTTGAGGAGTTTGCTTGCACCCAAGGCTCTGTAAAGTGTGTGTGTGTGTGTGTGTGTGTGGGGGGGGGGAGCTGTGAGTCACAAAGGGGCTGTATCTGACTGTGTCGAAAGAACCGATAATTTAGTATCAAGTAGGTGGTGGCATTCTGAAACATAAAAGCACACGTTTCACTGGAGGACTATCGGAGACTACCAGTGTTATGTCGAAACGATAACATTTGAAATAGGACATTTAACATTTCCATTGTGGTCATCGGTTCCTATAGACGAGAGCAAAGCTACGTCACTGCCTGGTGAGATAATGGCCCCGCCCACTTTCCGGTGAAGAAAAAAGAATTGGTGCTAAGCGGATTGTGCAGAATGTTTTATCATGCCTTAAAGCTGCGGTGTCGTGTTTTGCATGTCAAACAACAAAAAGGTCCAAAGTTCAGATGTTCTATACCTTTACCTATAAGATAGGAAGATACATGAAAACATCCACTCCCAACCCTTGGCATCAGGACCTCCATAGAAAGGACGGAGATCGCAATGAATGGGACCCGGTCAGTCAATACATGTTTGTCTATGGGAAACACTTTATGACAGCTACAGTGCATCCGGAAAGTATTCATACCCCTTCAACATTCTACACACAATACCCCATGATGAAAAAATGAAAAAAGTTTTAAAATAATTTTTGAAATGAATACAAAATAAAACACTCAAATATCACATGTACATAAGTATTCACACCCTTTACTCAATACTTTGTTGAAGCACCTTTGGCAGCAATTACAGCCTCAAGTCTTCTTGAGTATGGTGCTACAAGCTTGGCACACCTATCTTTGGGCAGTTTCTCCCATCATTCTTTGCATATCGTCTCAAGCTCCATCAGGTTGGATGGGAGCGTCGGTGCACAGCCATTTTCAGATCTCTCCAGAGATGTTCAATCGGGATCAAGTCTGGGCTCTGGCTGGGCCACTCAAGGACATTCACAAACTTGTCCTGAAGCCACTCCTTTGTTATCGTGGCTGTGTGCTTAGGGTCGTTGTCCTGTTGAAAGGTGAACCGTTACCTCAGCCTGAGGTCCAGAGCACTCTGGAGCAGGTATTCATCAAGGATCTCCCTGTACATTGCTGCATTCATCTTTCCCTTGATCCTGACTAGTCTCCCAGTTCCTGCCGCTGAAAAACATCCCCACAGCATGATGCTGCCACCACCATGCTTCACTGTAGGGATGGTGTTGGCCAGGTGATGAGCGGTGCCTGGGTGCCTCCAGACATGATGCTTGGCATTCAGGCCAAAGAGATCCATTTTGGTTTCATCAGACCAGACAATTTGGTTTATCGTGGTCTGAGAGTCCTCTAGGTGCTCCATGGGGGCTTTCATGTGCCTTTGGTGCTCCTTCTGCCCACTCTACCATAAAGGCCTGATTGGTGGAGGGCTGCACAGATGGTTGTCCTTCTGGAAGGTTCTCCCATCTCCAGAGAGGAACACTGGAGCTCTGCCAGAGTGACCATCAGGTTCTTGGTCACCTCTCTGACTAAGGCCCTTCTCCCCCGATGTTCAGTTTGGTTTGGGCAGCCAGCTCTAGGAAGAGCCCTGGTGGTTTCAAACATCTTCCATTTGCAAATGATGGAGACCACTGTGCTCGTTGGGACGTTCAATGCTGCAGACATGTTTCTGTACCCTTCCCCAGATCTGTGCCTTGATACAATCCTGTCTCTGAGGTCTACAGACAATTCCTTGGACCTCATGACTTGGTTTGTGCTCTGATGTGCACTGTCACTGTGGGACCTCATATAGACAGGTGTGTTCCTTTCCAAGTCATGTCCAATCAATTTAATTTAGCAAGTTATAGAAACATCTCAAGGAAAAAAGTTAAGGGGTATGAATACTTTCCGGATGCACTGTACATTATGATGCTGATAAGGTTAACTTTGATCATAAATCTCACTTTAAGTGTCAGCCGTTCCCAGCTAGTCATCCACCGGCAGACTGACCGGACATAGATCCTCTATTGCTTTCAATTAAACTATTTATTTACCGCAAATAAAATGACAGGGGGCGGGGCCACAACGTGTTTGTGTTTTTTACCGTTTTTTTTATGGCATAGAGAACTTTGGTTTTCACTGGTATTCGTATCGACCACTACATCTCTGGTTTCACTGGTTCTGACTATGGGTAGATTGCACTCAATCTCCGGCCTCACTGCATACTTACTTTCATGTCTGAAACAAAGGGGCACCCTGGTCGTGTCTCAGTCTGGAGTTCACCCTGATTTCCTCTCTAAATACATTTCATTTAACATGATTCTGGCAAAATCTCAGCACTTATGTTCTGTGATCTTTGCACCTTATTTGACACACTGTAGGTAGAGCTTCTATCAGAAACGACTGTAGTACAAAAGGTAATAATCCTGTCCTCTAAGCCAGGGACTTCTGTCCAAATATAATAAAGTACATAAATTGTTGCATTTGGAGTCCAAGGACAGGCCAGTTTATTTATAAAGCACATTTCAACACGAGGCAATTCTCCCTTCAAGGTTAAATTCTATTTTATTGGAGTAACAGAATACATGGGACAGTAATGAGAACTGTTTGCAGTTCTAATAAGTAATTACAGCTGCTACAAACCAAACTGAATAAATAAACATGAGGTCCCTGAAGCTAAATGACAAAAAGGAAATATATGCTGTCGAGTGATGACAAAGCGAAGTAGAAACTCTGAACCTCATAACCCCAATCCAAGCCTCAAAATCCTTGAAAGCCACAACAATAAAATGAAAGTCAATTATGCTTGCGCATGCTTCAGCAAAGTGACTTTCTTCTGTCTTCACTAAACTTAATGTTGGAGCTATATATCTCTTTATATTATTTAATAGTTTAACATTTATTTTCTTGTTGTTTATAGTGTTTATTGTAAATGTATTCTTAGTTAGCGTCATAGTAGTTTCTATGCTTTTATTTTGAAGGCATGTTTTGGGCACTGGGTGATTAGAGCACCTGGTGTAATTGTATATATTGGAGACAGGTGGAGGTGGGAGCCAGAGCACTAGTTGGCAAACGTTTTTTTACCAGGGTGTTTCGAGCCACAGGGTTTTCCAACCACAAGAAAGGAAAGCCATAGGAAAGGCTTAAAGGCACCAACCATACACTCTAAACCCGGATTTTATTGAAATTAAACTTTTAAGCTGTCATTAATAATGCTGTTCATGTTTTGTAGAAAGACGTGTCATTACTAAAGCAAATTAGTTGTTTGCACTATTTAGCTGAAATGTGCATTGCAATAATCCTGTTAAGCAGAGGTAACTCAGTGTGTTACATTTCTGCAAGAGAGGGGAGGGGCTCCACACACATTGCGTATGAGTGCTGTACTACTGCACGCAGTCAGAGGTGAAGATCCAGGAGCCCGCTAATTATTGCTGCTGCGTCTGGTCCGACCGAATTTTTAAAATAACTTTACGTGGAATGGTGAGTTTGAAAACATCTATATCTATCTGTAGATATCTTTCTGTCAAAAATGTATTAGCTAAAATACCTGCTCACAACAAGTTAGCTTAGCGCTATGGCTGCACGTGGTTTAGCTAACGTTACTTAATGTCTGTTCATATGGTAACAAAACCGATTTAAAAAGGGTTTTCATAAGGTTGCATACAGATGAAGCACTTAATTTCGGACTCCAGCTTACCTGTTCCTGCCTACGCCCAGTTTCGAGGAAGGTCAAGCCCTCCCACTATTTTCCAAGAGGGCGTTGCCAGATTTTCAATTTCAGGCTTTCAATGATCCATTGCAGCTGGCTTCATTATAATTACATTTATTTATAACGGGGGCGGTCTCAAGTCAAGCTGGAGGCTTTCCCTTGAGCGAGGGCAGACCACTTACCAATCACTGCCCTTGCGTTTCAAACTGTCCGAAATTAAGTGCTTCATCTGTACGAGTGATTTGTCACATTTATAACAGTAACTTAGCAACATGTTCAAAGTAGCATGTTATTAAGGGGATATTAGCAGAGTTTAGTTAACGTTGTACAGAGGTTAGCTAACGTTTTGCAGTGGTTAGTTAACGTTGTACAGAGGTTAGCTAACGTTTTGCAGTGGTTAGTTAACGTTGTAGAGAGGTTAGTTAACTTTTTGCCGTGGAGTTAATGTATTTTTTTCGTTTTCTTTTCTAGTTATCATTTGGTAATAAACCCAATTAAAAATGTTTTTTCCTTAGGTTGCACTTGAGTGATTTGTCACATTTAAAAAAATGAAAAGCGCTTTATAAATGTAATGTATTATTATTTACAACAGGAACTTAGCAACATTAGATATTAGCAGAGGTTGCTTAACGTTTTGCAGTAGCAGTAGAGTTGGTTTTAAAATAAAATGAATAACAGTTCATGTTACTAAGTGAGTTGTTGAGCTAAACATTTTCTTATGTTCTGTTTTACAGGTTCTTGTGAAGATGCAGTGGAAGTGCAAACACTGTGAGTTTGTATCTGAGAGAAGAGGCTACCTATTGAAACATTACAGGTTACAACATGGGAGCTACAGTCGAACTGTACCGTTTCCATGCTTACACCAATTTAACTCAATCAATGCACTTAAAGTCCACGATTCACCAGAAAGCCCAGTATGCACAACAGTGTGAAACTGCCCAAGTAACCTTTCACTGTCAGGTGTGTGATTTTCACACATATTGTTAAATGTTGTGGGTTCTAATTCCTGTCTTTACTTGTCTTATGTTTGACGAGGTTATTTTTGTCAATAAAAACATTGGAATATTTAAATGTGTTGTTTCATGTTTTCCCTTCCATACAATTTTGGTGAAACAATGTATAAATACAATCCCCAAATCAAAATGGTACAATTAATTTGATTAAAAGATATTTGTTACATTAACACATGATATTAAGCAGTGATAAATAATGTTATTTATTATATTTAGCTTAAACAAGCTAAGACAACAAATGTGAAGTAAGATAAGTCTACTTAAAGTTCTACGTGTATACAACTTAACCTGTTAAGTTTCTTGCTTGTGTAAAAACTTAAGTAGTTTAAGGCAACGGGTTTCCACGCGAATTTCTAGTAAAGTCAACTAAGCCGGGCTAAGAGTGGGGAAACCTGTTCATTGTCAATGATATTGGATCATAATAAATGCACAACGGAGAATCTTGTCTGGACCTGGATCATTGCCCTGCGTAAGATCTGCTAACTAGTGCCTCAGCGGCTGTATTGTTTTAAGTTAATTATCTGTTTTATTTCTATATGATTTTGGCCGCTATACTTAAAGTGAGTGAAGGTGTGCTGTGCCATTTCATCAAGGTACTGATGCCTCTTATTGATGGCCAGTGGTCTCTAGTTAGTGAAATATACATATTTAATGCCAATTCCTTTGCCTTTTCACTGCCATGTGGTTCATAGCAAACCTCAGGGCTGGTATTATGGGAGCAACTTTGGGTCAAACTTGGTTATTTTTTTAAACGCTTCATGGTTTCCGGATGAATCACCAGCCTTTATGTGTAACAATGACTGCCCTACTTCTTATCAATTAGAAATAGTTCAATCCAAATTGCTCCTTTAGGCATGTCTACGGAGTTCAAGTGTAAGTCGCTTTGGACAAAAGTGTCAGCTAATATAACATGTAAAACATATTTTCTTAAGCACGTTGATATTATTCACTTTAAAGCTGTTACTGCTGACCCGTTTGCAAACAGTTGCTTATTTATACTTTGAACACCAACATTTGAGGTTGTGCTTCTGCCCACCCAGCCAATGCCAGTCTCAATTTCACTCTCTTTTTAGCGTTTGTCAAAAAAAGATCTTTCCAGCTAGCCTTTAGCTTGCTTCCTTCTTAAGCAGCTAGTCGCTTACTTTGCCGTTAAGTGCTGTGCAGGTGGTGAACTCTACAGAATGTAACTTACTGTTGCTGACCATGTTGAAAATGGTGTTGATTTACAAACAAAGCTGAACAAACAAAGTCTTTATAGACAATAGCCCGTTCACATTACACTTTAATCCACTGTTTCTATAAAGAGTACACTTTATTGAAGCTTTCAATGTTCGCTGTACAGTATGTCAAAGAAACAAATCATCATTTTAACATGCATGTTTCATCTAATTGTGTGTGTTAGTGTGTGTGCGTCACTCACCTTTCTGTGTGATGTTCCGGCTCTGCCTCCTGACGCGGGTGTTCCTCAGAAACCTCCACTGCCGCTCCATCCTCACCTGACTCTCCTGGTCATGCTCCTCTGGGATCTGAGAGAAGGCGTCACAAATGTACTGAACTCTATATATACAGTATATCTTTAATGTATAATAATCTTTCTATTACATTAATAAGTTAATATTCATATAGTTATTATAGTGCACATATACATTTTTATACTCTGGCAATATTGTTTCTTGAAGGCCTATCAAGCCCCTTTAAATGAAATTGAATTGAGGGATGCACCTCATCACTGCACTTTTGTAGACCCTTTTGATGTTACTCCTCTCTTTCCTGTCATTGACTCCCTATTTCCTACAGCCCTCAAAGGGTCCTCTTCTCTGGAGGATAAACTCAACACTGGAGGTGGTTATCTGAAGTACCTGCTCAAAAGTCAAGTGAATCTCTGCAAGGATTTCTTGTTTAGAGTGATAAGAACAGTGTGTCATCAGGAATTTAAATAAAACTAAAGATTTCCTTGATGATATCATTTAGGAACTGTCTTAAAATGTGAACTTTGATTGGTGAGATATAATGGTTTCTTATTCTTACAGATATAGGATTTATGTTATAATATAATAGGGAAATATGAGTGTAAGTATTTTACTGTCTACAGTACATAAATGCATATATATCAAGTACACTTTTTACGTTACTAAAACATCTAGTAATCAAATGCAGAGGCAGTTTTTAAATATAACACGTATATATATTTGTATGAATATGTTAGCTTAGTTCTGTACTTCTAGTCTTATTGCTGCTAAGTTCGTCTAGCCAGTCCATCGTCTACTTAACACAGAGACAAGATTAATATTGACCTTCTAATTTTGTTGTCAATGAAATGTGTACGAAATCTCACAAAATGTCTAGTGTATTCTTTACGCTAAGCTAGGCTAACCAGTCCATCTCAATACATAACAAATGTAAACAAGATGTAAACTGATATTGTTATTTATTTCCTCTGAAAATATGGTTGAGCCAATTTCCCCGTACTGTTTCATTCTAGTCTACACTTTAGACTAAGCTAGGCTAACTGCTCCAGCTCAATACATAACAAAAACAGACAAGATTGATATAGATATTCTTATGTTGTTTCCTGAAAGAAACGGTGTGATGCATTCCAGTCTGACCTTATGCTAAGCTAGGCTAAATACTCAATACTGAACACACAGAGATTTTCTAATTTTGTTCTCAGAAATAAATTGTGTAAGCAACCCTTCAGGTTCAGGTTCTTTATTTGTACCCGTAGGTAGATTTAGTTTGCAGAGAAAAAGACAAGGGATCCATCCTGACACTAAAAACAAACACAAACACATCTCTAATAAAAGGACTAGTAAAAAGTACAAGTACACCCTGCTCCGTCAAATCTCAAAACATTTCCAAAACATTTAAGAAGGAAAACACTAGTACAAACATGGACATTCAAAATTCATAATTAAATATGATGTGTTAATTTGTGCAATAGCTGCTGGGATAAAACTGTTTTTATACCGCTTCGTTCTACTCTTTGGGAACTAACCTCCGGGCCGAAGGAAGAAGCTTAAATTCTGAGTGCAGAGGGTGGGAGTCATCATCTAATGTGGAGCTGGATAACCGCTGTTATGATAAGTGCCTGAGGTACCGTACAGGGTCTCCAGGTTTAGCTGTGGCTCACCAATCAGTCTGCTGGACCCCTTTACGATCTGACTCAGAGAGGTTCTGCTCTTTAAAGCCAGGTTACCAACGCATGACATTAATGAAAAAGACATAACCATCATGGTTTTGTGAATGTTAAAATAGGGCAGTTTCCTAAGACAGTACCTTTAAACAGTTTTTCTAAACTATTCCTCTACAGCTCAGTGTCAGCCCACACTTTTCTTCTAAGACTGCACCATTTGGATCATTGCTAATACAAAAAGGGATCAAGTTGTCTCATCACCCTACAGGCCCGAATACTTAGCTAAGTACACAGTTAAGTGAAGCTTATGCCTATACTTTAAATGACTCAAGTAATCAAGTTCACTTTATGCAATCACATCTGTTGAGCAGAGGGAATTAAAAAACATTATTAAGTATTATGTAACAGAATGGCCTCCACAGATTTAGTCCAGCCTTCAGTTTAATGACTCCCTTCTTTAACATGACATTCAATATGCAGAGTGTAATATGAAGCTGATCTGTCATTTTTCAAATATTACAATTGTACATTAAAAACTAGGCCTTTGCTATTAGTGTGCATATTTGACAGATGAATAAAGGAAAACAGAGGGTGAACAACAGAAAAGCTGCTGCAGTGTGTGTGATTTTAAATGCTGGTTCCAGTGTGTGCATATTAACCTGTTAAGCCCTGAGCCTGTTTTTAAGGTCTTAGGCTTGAAAATGACATTCCCAGAACAAATGACCATATCTTCACTTCTAAAAGGGGTAAATTAATAATCTTTTTTCTCAAAGCAATGATAAACCTGTGAGTTGGATGTAGAAAAGTCAGAATCAATATAGATGTTTTTTATTTTCAAGTAAATTCAGATTGAACATTTTAAATGATTGTGTCCGTGAAAAAAACACATTACTTATAGTGAAAACCACCCTTGAATGATGCGATAGTAGACTAAACGCTTTAGGAATCCAAACTATAACATATAATAAGTACCCTGTATCAAGATTGATGCAAAACGAGTGAAATTTGACCTTTTTAGAGAGATTTAGAAAAAACACTTCTGGGGTCATTTGGGTGCATTTTATATCTCTGGCCCCCCTCGTCGATTTTGAAGATTGACACCTCTTTTGAACCGTTAGAGCCAATAGAATCGAGGGGAAGTTCCTAAAATCCATCTAAACATTACCCATTGGTGAATGAGTGATAAGTAGCCAG
>CALSBZ010046833.1:1224638-1237437 GCA_943591055.1 Gobionotothen gibberifrons | reverse complement strand
CAGAACAAGAGAGCCCACTAAGGCCGCAGTGAGGACAGAACAAGAGACCGCTGTGACTTACAAAGAGAGCACAATGAGAACCTGGAGGGGTGTTTCTGACACGTCTCTGCTTTTATGATTTGAACTGTATTTTTAAAGCGATTTATGAATGTAGGTTCAGAAAACGAAAGAGAATAGTGCAAGAGAAGACCAAGTGATGCAGGGGACAGGGAAGTCACATGGAAGACCTTTTCTAAGACCCTTTCCATACATTTTAAAACCTCATCGCCACTTTGAGTTCTAACCGGTTACCTTGGCGACACACTTTACAACACATTGACTATATACAGTATTGATTGTCCTTCCTCCTTATCTTCCAACCATCTGCGGTATTTTTGGAACTTTAAGTATTTTTGGAACTTTAAGTATTTTTGGAATTCACGGTATTTTTGGAACTTTAAGTATTTTTGGAATTCACGGTATTTTTGGAATTTACGGTATTTTTGGAACTTTAAGTATTTTTGGAATTCACGGTATTTTTGGAACTTTAAGTATTTTTGGAATTTACGGTATTTTTGGAATTTTAAGTATTTTTGGAATTTACGGTATTTTTGGAACTTTAAGTATTTTTGGATCTTTGGACCCTTTCCATACATTTTAAGACCTCATCTCCACTTTGAGTTCTAACCGGTTACCTTGGCGACACACTTCACCTCACATTGACTATATACAGTATTGATTGTCCTTCCTCCTTATCTTCCAACCATTTGGACGCAGACTTGCATTTCCCCATAACGATGTTGCTTAGCAACCGGCGTAAACGGACCTTTGTGCGCTATCAAGCAGTGAGCGTGCGATGTCCTGTTCAGATGACGTCAAACCCAACGGGATGCCATAAATAAACTACACAGAATCACACTACACACCTACGCAATGATTACATTCAGGCAGACTGTAGAATACAACCTCTTTGGACCATTTATAGACTTATTGGAAACAAGCTACAAAATGTAATACCTTGGGAAATGCCGTTTACTACTTTTTAATAGCCTTAATTTTCGCTAATTTGATTGATCAACTTTTAATACTTGTTAAGACCCCGCGGACCCCCTGCACTGGTCAACTCTCAAAAACACACATATTAGCACGTGTGTTGTCGTGCATTGGCTACATGATGAACCCATGAATGCCTTGATATCCATTACAATAGATGATTTATTAACCGTACGGTGGCCTCGAGGTGTAAACGTACAACATATGCGCAAAAAAAACACAGTACAGTGAAATAAAGTACTGCTTATTGTACTTATAGATCAGTGCTTCTCAAAGTGTGGTCCGCGGACCACTGGTGGTCCGTGAGCGCCCCCTAGTGGTCCGTGAGTATATTGGTAACATTTCACATTTGAAATAAATTAATACATTTAAGTTTTCCGCACTCTCGCAAGAATATCTCCGCAATGGAGCGAGGTTAAGTTTCACTTTCGATTGCATGGTATAGCCCAGCGCTACACCTTCATCACACATGTCGCCACTTGTTTGTACCATTTTCAGGCGATTTGTAATCTGTTCTAGAAAAACGATGTGTTTTGGGATATTTGTGGAGCTAGGTGGTCCGCGAGTGTTTTTTTATTGGTTAAGTGGGTTAGTCTCCTTGGTGTGAACAAGTTTGAGAAACACTGTTATAGATAAATATGTGAGATGCAAACAGACGAATACTAAGCACTTAAGAGCAGTACTGGATTAAATATACTTTGTTACCACTGTCGTGCATCGCCTACACACACACACACACACACACACACACACACACACACACACACACACACACACACACACACACACACCACTCTGTCTTCTCCCTGCCTGTTAACGGCTCCCGACAGAACTGCTGTATGGACGTGCTGCGGCTCGCAGTGTGCTGATTCAGCAGGAAATTACCATTCAACACGGACAGCAGCGCACCACCACTACGCTGTGATATAATACAAGAGCACAACTGTACAACCCCGCGGGATGGTGCTGGGGGGGGGGGAAGAACATCCAGCTGCTGTAACTCAACAGCTGACGCACTCTGAGCAGGGTTCTTCAGCCAGATTCCAGCCTAATTAAAGCTTCCCGAACTAATGTTACACCCCCACAGGGAGCACAGCAGACACCGCTCCTGTCACTGACTTTTGTTGCAGGGTTGTAACTTGTAATGAAGATAACTGGCCAGAAAACGCAGAACTCAATCTAGAGCTAGAATTTGGCAGTGCATTTCTCACGCTGTGTTTTCTATGGAGGAGGGGGGGTGGAGATAAATAAAGGGAGGAGCGCAGTAAGAATAGAAGTATTGCTCTAATGCTGGGGTGGGGAGACCATTTGGTACGGCCCTCGAGGTAATTTATAAACACTCGCAAAAAAGAAAACAATTTAAGAAATCTAGACCGCAAAATAATTAAACAAGCGAGTGCCTGTTTTTCCGGGCCAGGTCAGGGTCAGGTCAGGGTCCTTGAACACAACACGAGCCTAACGTGTCATCAAAAAAAGTCGTTATTAATAAACAAGAATACAGTTTGAAAGGGGAGTGATTTGTAAAATATCCATAAAGAAAAAGTAAATCTGTTTACAGTTCTGTTTCATATGGGTGTTGAGAGATGTTTCCATAGATTTTCTAATGTTGCTCTCAAAGTGCACCAGATTGATGCTTTCAACTTCAACATTTAAAAAAAAATCTTCCCGGGGGAGCATGCCCCCGACCCCCCTAGAGAAGGTTAGGTCCCCCCCACTTAAATCATGTTCACATGGATAGGATACTAATAGCACACATCTTGTGTCCATATCTTTCTGTTGTGGTGGTCATGCCACACCGTGCACGTGCATTCATGCGCGAGTCATGGCAAGATATCTGGATTAAGAGGTTGCTTTTTCTTTGCACAGCATGAAAGAAAGGCCAAATGAATGGGCTGTGATTTTAGTATTTTTAAACAGAGGTCAATAATTTGTACGGCCCTCGGATGATGTTGAACAAATTGAAATGGCCCTAGAGAGGAAAAAGGTTCCCCACCCCTGCTCTAATGGGTATTTTCAAAGCCAGTGGTAGACTCTATGCAGGTGCGGTGTGTTTTTCATTTGCTCCTGTGTAATAGGAGATTGAAGCCCTATTCAAACAGTAAATATGCAAGATTGGTGGCTTTATCTATTTCTTAAATTCATGATTTTCAAAAATTGGTCTCAGTTACACAAGTCATTTATTGGTGAGATGGCAGATCGACTGTTAATAAGGTGCAAACCAAAAATAATGTAGCATTTAAGCACTTTCCCTCGTTTCAAAGAGTCCTTTTTTGTTTTATGACGCAAAATATGACAGTACCCCACAATTAAGTGTCTGAAGCTTTAACGCAATTTAAAAAAAAGGGCGGATGCAAACAAATTGGCTACATCAGCTTTTCCCTTCTTGAAAATTTATTTAGGCTTCAACTATTATGAAATTGTTTTAATATGTCGAGATGATCCTGCTGATCAGTACGTGTAGGTATCAAATGTGTTTGCCACAGATCTTATTTTTTATAATGTTCCAAAATCCAATGAAAAAATCTCTACGCCTTTTTGTCGTGGGAACCCTTGCCATTCTAACTTCCTAACTACTGCACTACTCTTTTTCTAAGAGGTGGATAAGCATAATGAAGAGATGCACAACATGTACATAAACTGATATTCTGGGAGGAAGTAGGAGTTAGATTTTACAAATGTATTTTCAAATAAATTAGCTTAGATTATTTTAGTCAATATAAGTATGTATGGACCTCAGCTTGCTTTACACCCAAAAATGTATGTTATATAAAAAAATCCACAGACCAAACACTATTTAATGTGTGTGTGTGTGTGTGTGTGTGTGTGTGTACCTGCAGTACGATGGGGAGTTGCTCAGGAGGGTTTCTGTTCTCCACTCCCATGGTCAGCCACACCTGGAACGCCGTCAGCTGCTCCGCAAAGAAGGGACTGTGCTGTGGACACAAACACACACGAGGTTTATCACCATTGTATCACTATTCCTCTTCTCTCCCTCCCTCCCTCACACACACAGACATGAGCCAGTCCGCAGTGACTAGCTTATCATTTCATAAGAGCCCTGACACAAGGAGCTCAGAAGTGACACAACATAAATCCTGATCTATCATCCCCCCCCCCCCCCCCCCCCCCTCTCAGTTGGCAGTTTGCCTGATTGATTGTTCCCCGGCTGCAGAGTTTTTGATCACCGAGTGTTAATATTGCAGAGGGAATTACGACAGCGCTGTGTAGAATTCTGATGGATGTAGAGAGGGGAAAAATCAACGCTTCTCGGCTGGATGGCTAAATTAATTTGTGCATAATCAAAGCTTAATAACTCAGTACACACACTCACAGTCACTGATACATGAACACGTGGTGTGTGGCTGTAAAAGGCAGAGTTTTGAGACTCCTCTATAGTGTGAAGGTATAATGGTGCATTAACAACTGGGACCTTACGCTTCATTAGCATCTTCAATTCAGAGAGCTCCATGCTTTACTCAGTGTAATTACCTACTAACTTTTAATACAAAAATACTAAATAAGGGTTACTGCAGAATTCAATAAGTTCTATTTCAATCTGTTTTAAACCTTTTTACCACAAAGAAAGCTATTTTATGTTTTCCAAAATAGTAACGCTTGATTAAAAAGCTGTTTTTCATTGCATCACAGATAACACATCCAAATCATTCTTATTGATATAAATAATTAAATGAACCTGCAACTAGATAAGCTGCAGAAAAGAGATAGATTGATTCTTTTAAAATCATTTATTAATTGAGGTATTTCCTTAAAACAGCCCAGTACTGTAGCTACAGGACTGATGAGTGAAAAACTTCAAAATAAAAAATAACTCAACACATTATTTCATTTCTTTTATGTATTTCAAATTTAGATTCTTTCTTTTTTTGTTTTACAGATAGTTATCAATTTATCTGAATCTTATTTTTCAATTACATTACCATTTGATTAATGATAATTAGTGAAGTTATTTATTTAGATCTTTTAGTTGAATATATGGTGGCCAACAGGTGCCAATACGCTACAATGTCCCAAAACACTTTAGGAGAAACGCGCTGCATTTTGAAAAACACAAATGTGCCAAAACACATCCAGGGGCCACTAAAAGGTGACGCACACAGCTGGGACCGGAGCACCTGTTGACGTTGGGGGATTATAAAGTTGGCAAACTGTCACTGTTGTTAGAAACGTTTAGGTTTTATCGGCTTATTTTAACAAAGTGATCGCAAGATTCCTTCCGATATTATTGCAGATCTGCTGTAAGATAGCTAGCTTTCCTAGTCATTTCAAATATACTGACAAAGCACTTACAACTATGAATCAGACTAACTCCAACAGCTCATTTCCATGTGTTTTGGCACATTTGTGTTTTTTTATTAGCATCGTTTCTGAAACTGCAGGGCGTTTCTCTTTTGGAAGGCATTTGCACCAGTTGGCCACCATAGATTACCAAGGCAAAATCCAATGAAGTAAAGGAAGATTTGAGTATCGTCTGTGCTGTGCCTGTTTATTTTGTCTTTTGTTTCCATTTCAAGGGTTATCAGCCTGAAAAGACAAAGACAAATAAAGGATTCGAGTTATCCTCCAGCCTTTCAAGCTGAGGAAGACATTGACAACGTGTTCTGACCAAACGTCTACAACAGAGGATTGAACAGGCTCCTGTGTGTAACATTCACTGATAGTTTCATCTGCAGATAAAAAAAACATTTTGTAACAAAACAAACTATTTATGACTTTCCTAAGTTACTCTAGATGGGACTTTTTAGTAGCTTCAAAGTCCTTTTAAACTAGGAAACAGAGTTGTATTTACCCCCAATAATGCAGAGTAGGTGGAGGTGGGTAAGTCAGCCCTGAGTCCTGCCTGCAGGCTTTCTTTCAGGCTGCATTGAGACCCAAGAAGCTAGGAGCAGTGGGAGAAAATCTGTTCATTTAAGAATCGAGATTCTAATCTTCAGATTCTGAGGAGATTCACAAATTCTAGTTAAACAGGGTGGTTTTGTGTACTATTTCTTTTGAGATTCTGAGCAATAAAAAGGCAGCAAACCCAAACCTAAGAATGTTAATTATGTAATAGGCCGCTTTTATAGAAAGCAGCTATGGACATGGAACAATCTACTATACACATTTATGGTCCAAATGGGTGAAACGGTCCTTTTAAATGAGGTTTATCTCTCTCTCTGCAGATAGAGGGGACAGAGGCAATAACACGGGGGGAATGGATTCAACAATTAGGTCTGAGAGACATTTAGGTTTATCCACTCAGGAGATAACACACAGAAGGATTATCAATATTAATTTACAGTACAAACACCATTTTGCAAATTACAGGATGGAAGCAATGATTAGGAGAATAGCAGGAACGTTTTGTCTTTCTTTAAAAAAGAATAATAGTAGGATGTGATGATTATTTCTATTTCAGTACCAAAAGCAGCAGAATAATAAAGGCTAATGATTGCAAAACATATTTAGAAGAACAGCAAGTGATTACATAGAGAAACACATACTGTTATTCCCCTAATGCATATGGTGCTTATTTTACATTTGAGCTGACTTTTCTTTGTGTTATTTCAGATGTATTATTCCAGGTAACTGCATTTATTTTCCTATGGAATTTCTTTCACTGATAGCCATGAAACCAACAAGCTGGCAACAGGAACCAATGGGGGAAGAGCCTATCAGAGAATACATTAGCGATTAGAACATAAAACTAATGATGTAAAATCTTCTTTATATTTTCTGCAGCTCGACATGCAGCAGTGTCAGAGAGCCGGAGCATGAAGTGAACAGCTGAAGCACATTAAAGGCTCCTGAAAGAGGGGGCAAGACGGAGGGGGAAGATCTCCTTTAGCGGTCCTCAGAGGCTCAATTACGGGGCCGGTAAGTGTTTTCGGCCCGAGTGCGGGAGAATGGAGAGGAGGATCGAGGATGGGAAAACTGCTCCCGGGGGAGCGATGGAGAATACGCCCACCTCCGAGCACCAGGTGGAAAGAGAGAGGGGAAAAAAGGCCCGGGTGAAAGTGCTAACATCGGGGAAAGAACACAATTTTCTCTGCTCTCAGACTTTTTTGCGGACCAAGCAGCTGCTCTCTGCTGCGTCCATCAAACCAGTTGAGTGTGTCTGTGAGTTGACTCAGATATCTTAAGTCATCATCATTTCAATCAGCCTCGTGCAGCGTGTTCCCATCACACTCAGCATCTCACTCACAGTCCCTGCCATGTCAGTAAATACAACATAAAGTGGCTCAAGGCGCTTTCAGCAACTATTCCTTATTTGACACTCACTGGAATTATTAGACCTGACGTTTTACGATGATATCCACTGGGAACGAGATTGTGTGAGTGTATATATGTGTGTGTTTGAGATGAATAGATGGTGGTGGAGAACTGTTGATGTTTTCAGGCGTCAGTGGTGGACAGATCCCAGATCAGAGCCATACATCAATGCCAGATAAGCAGTGACCTACACAAATGGAGCATCTTTCCACCTTTTAAGAGAAGCTGCAAATCGCCGCAGGATCTGTAGGCCTGTCATGATAACGACTTCTGTTGAGCAACATATTGTCCCAGAAAACCAACTGTGATAAACGGCGTCAAATAATGACCCTTTCATTACTCTGATATGATCATATTTAAGCATAATATTGGGAAGATCCTTTCCAAAAGCAAGGAACATTTCATTCTTAAGAATATTCACATGTTGTAATAAGAATATTAAAATACCCCAAATAAATGGTTGACTCTCAGGATTTGTCATGGACATATGCAATTTCTGCATAATCTTAAATCTAATAATAGCCATGAAACGGTGTATTCTGACATCAAGCACAACAGCTAACCACAGCAAAAAACAGCAAAACCACAACCATATATTGTACGATAAGTTGAGCGTGTAAAAATGATCAAAGGCTGTGTCAATATATATCGTACAATAAGTTGTAACTTTAAAATAATCTATCTCATGTTCATATGTTGCACTGTTTGTCGATAACGTAATGCAACGTATTAGGGATGCTCCGATCGCCAATTTTGGGGCCGATCGCCGGAATCAGTATCGGCCGATACCGATCGCCGATCCGATCGAGTGGGCGGGGCCTAAATGGAAGATTTAAACATCACTTTAAATCTTCCATTTAAAGTGATGTCTCTCTCTCTCTCTCTCTCTCTCTCTCTCTCTCTCTCTCTCTCTCTCTCTCAGCCTGTCAGTATCTCATGCAGCTCACTGATCCAGTAATGAGTGACCCGACAGTGAAGAATAAATATATTTATAACTAGTTTAGCTTGTTCCAGAGGTAGATAAAATAGCTAAGTGTCTTAGTTCTAACTCTTAGTGTGTGTTGCTCCGCTCACCGGTCCGTCACAGCGGGCGGAGCAGCAGGATTTCTGCTTCACACACGTTGCATACCGCTATTTTACTGTCATTTTCAGACACCTTAAAATACTGCCAGACCGGTGAAGCCATTTTGGTGAGCTTGTTTTGCCGCGCACGGAGAAAACTGTCTTGTATTTTACGTCATGCGATCGGCTCTCGCGATCGGCATGTTTGGCGCGAGCTTGGAAATATGATTGGCGGCGATTTCATTTGAACGGGACGGAGAAAAACGAGAAGCATCTGGACTTACTGTAGACGGAAGGAACGAGGTATTTGAAGTCTACAATGACAGAGAAGAGGCTGTCAAGTTTGGCTGTACTCAGCATTGAATCAAAACGCACTAAAGCTTTGGATCTTAATCAGTTTGTGAGGCGTTTTGCTGAACAAGATGGTAATCGCCGCATCATAACAGTGATTGACAGCTGATAGGAATAATATGATTGTTAATATTATCATATTAATTCAGACAAACATGAGACAGTTAAATAATGTACTTATTGCAGCAGTCTGCATAGATTTGGTTCCCCTGCTGGTCTAAGAGTGAAACAAACTCATTCAGTTATTGTTCAGTTAAAATGCATTCAATTATGTCTGCCACCTTATATATCTCTATTTAAGGCTTTACTGATGTGCCACAATAATGTCACCTAATGTTATTCAGTTAAAATATCAATATTTTGACTTTCCAAGTTAACATTGATTGATATGACTGCGATTAAATCAGCATATACTTCTGCCAGGGGATGCCACCCCTCAAAATCTCCTGCCACCCCATGAATATGTTTCTAGATCCACCCCTGAGTAGGCTATATTTTTGTTTCGTTTATTTAATATGTTGATTTCAGGACAACTTTGGGAATTTTGTTTGTTTGTTTTGAGATTTAAATAGATTTTGAGAGTGGAGAGAGAGAAGCAGCGCTGTCTGCTTAGTTGCAATACTGTAGCTCAAGCCTTTAGTTGCAATACTACATGTAGCTCAACTTAGGCCTATACATTGTTTATGTTACTTATATGACGTTGTGACCATGGTTTTGAGTCTGTGTGTGTTGAGCGCAGCGCCGTCTGCTTTTTGCAGCACAGTAACTAAAGTAGGACTAAGCATACCGGTGTTTTTTTGTAGACCTGTCTGCCCGTTTTGTGAGTGCACTGCGCGCGTGCGCACTTGTGGCATTGTTTGGGATGACCTAATTAAAATACCGTCCGCCGTCCTCTTTGAGAAACATACACAACGCAGACAGACACCGCTCACAAAAGTATCAGATAGGCTTCAATTTACTTTTGATTGTCTATAATTAACTGTAAAAAAATATCGGCGTTTTAACACTACGTTTATATATGCACTTATTTTTACGGTTTGCATATGAGGTGGTCCGCGAAAATCCTTGATAATAAATAGTGGTCCGCATAAACAAAACGTTTGAGAACCCCTGATCTAGAGTACAATACATCGATGACAGAAAAATGACAGTTCATGTCCATATATATATTAGGATAAGTCGATCAGTCCCTTGACAGGCCTGTCTGCTGTATTCTGACACACACACACACTCACTCTGAAGGCGGTGCCCTCCTCGATGATGGTGGGCAGCTGAGAGAGGCAGATGTCCACGGCCAGGTCCCACGCCTGCCTGTAGAGAGGAGAGACACAAACAACACACATTACGACATGCATTATAATACATTTTCAGAATAACATGAAAAACACAAACTTTGCTTTGCTATCTAAAGGGTACAGAGCCTAGGTCATGGCTTTCCTTTTCCCACTCCACCACGCTCTCATTACCATTCTCCTCAGCTCATCTTCTACAGCACATATACCTCTAAATTCCCATCCCGAGGTCCTGGAGAGGGCAGCAAGGAGCCTTTAATCCCTTTCTAAACGCCAGCGTTCTCTCATGGTCATCATATCTAATTCATGGGGTTATGTAACTCACATCAAGCCTTTCTGTTTGTCTCTCTTTCCTTCCACTTCCCAGCTCTTTTTTCCTGAGGCAAATTGCACTGAGGGCCTCGATGGGGCTTTTTTCCTGTGTAATGTGATGCTGAACGAGTGACTCGGAGTTCATTCCGTCTGAGACTCATTGTGCTGCTTAAACAGCTTTTACATAAGCTGGGAGCGATATAATAGAGTTTCACTCTCTGAGTCTACAGCACGGCGTTAAAGGAACAATTAATCCACTGCTGTCATGCAAACATGTAGACATCTGGTAGCGTCTGGAGCTGATATAAAGCATTGCTGTCTGATTGGAAAACTAGACGCTCACTTAAATCCTTCAACCGTTTTACATTTTAAAAGTCAAGAAACAGGCAATTTATCCCTGCCTTCATGTCAACTGGTTCACAGGAGCATGTTCAGGCTAAACGGGAGAATTTTTTTATTCAGCTGTCGCTGCAGCATGATCACACTTTTAGCCTTCCAGCTAAAATGTCAACAGTGCAAATCACATTACTGCATTATTAAGAGCAGGTGGTACTCATTTTGCTGCCATATAAAAGTGTGACTTAAGAAAAAGGACACTGTGAAAAAAATCGGATTGATGGTTAAACCTAAGATTATAAAACAGATTTGAAGCAAATCTGATGTTAAAGGGGACCTATCATGCAAAAGGTACTTTTTGATGTCTTTTATACATAAATATGTGTCCCCGGTAGAGATGGGGTTGTTACTAAAAAAAAGTAATATATTACATATTACTTTTTAAAAAAAAGTAATATATTACACTACTTCGTTACTCTACATAAAGTAACTCGTTACTTTACTTTACTCGCAGGGCCGGCCCGGCCCTCCCTACAGGCAGATCACGCAGACTGCTAAAGTTTCAAATGTTCTCTTTAGTTCAGTTTCTATTGTTGCATAAGACTGATCCAGATAGCTCCTGAATGTTTTCCTATCTGACCATGGCTGTCCTCTGTCTCCTGCTATCTGTATTGTGCGCAGTATATCTCTGAACGATGGTGATTCCACTGTGGGCAACATTTCCTCTACTATGAAGGATGCTACAATCCTGTCCATCTCTGCTTTGGTTACCGCTCCTCCAAATTCTAATTGTTGCTGCTTCGGAGTCGGCGGCGGCCGCGGCGCACTCACAACATCCTCACTCTGGGTTTGGGGGTCCTTAGCTATTAGCTTCACCTTAGCATGTGTTCTTTGCAGGTGTTTGTTGAGGTTTGACGTGGTGTTTACAGCAGTGGATAACAGCTTCTGGCCTGGACACAGTTTGCACCTCACCGTCACATTCCTGTCTATTCTTCGGACAAACTCAAAATAATGGGCATAGCTCCACCCCTCGAAAGTTATCGCTGACTCAGCCATGTTTATGCAGCACTGCACGCGGAGATGTGGACGCGCAAGTCGCGCAGCTTACATACATTTAAACCTGCGGCGGAAACCCCTCTTGTCTGTCAGTGTGATGACGACTGATTTTATAAAAGTAACGAAGTAACACAAGTAAGTAATACAAATAAAGCAAAGTACAATTAAATCCAAGTCAAAATCTGGATCTAGGGTGGAGTTTTATGTATGTGCTCCTTGAGTTCATTCTGACCAGAGCTGGAAAACGTTATCTGATTGCAGTGCATATCCAGACCAGCAAATATAAATAAATTCTGCTGTTTTTTTGTAACTGAGCTAAAAGTTTTCCAACAAATATCCATCCCTGTTGGTGTTTACGTAATCCAACAGTAGAAACAAGCAGAGGGAGCCGCACCGTGAGAGAGGACAGCATCAACTGTTGATGACTGCCAATACCAATGAGTAACTCATCACCAAAACCTGTCTCTGTGTGTGTGTGTGTGTGTGTGTGTGTGTGTGTGTGTGTGTGTGTGAGCACAGTGTGAGCACAGTGTGTGAGATGAGGGGACGGCTGACTACAGAGGAGTGCAGGGGACCAGTTGGCGGCTGACTCAGCTATTTTTCCTGCTGCCTGCAGAGTGGTGCATCGCCCTCACAAACACATAAAGTAGACCCACTCTTAACGGCCCACTCGGGAGTAATCAGCCATGGGTTTATCTGCTCTGCCTTATTCTGCTACATTTGAATAACAATGGCTGTTTGTGTTAGGGCACCAGCATCGATCAACCCGCGTCCCAAATTGCTTAACACCCCCTCTCCATAGCCCCCCCCCCCCCCCTCCCGCCCTTCTAGGCTGATTTAAACTTATATTATTCTACTCGCCTTTTATCTCTGGCACTTCCATGTTTTATCGTTCCCTCAGTCTCGTTTCCAACACTCTTAAAACATCCCTCTGTCGTTCCTGCTTAATACTGCATGTGCTGCGGTGAAACAAAGTGCAACTCCCAATTTCTTTGGCAGTAAAATGCAATAAAGCCACAATCTAAAATAATGGGTACGAGCGAGAGAGAGAGAGAGAGAGAGAGAGAGAGAGAGAGAGAGAGAGAGAG
>CALSBZ010046833.1:1201151-1211792 GCA_943591055.1 Gobionotothen gibberifrons | reverse complement strand
CCCATCTTTTTAATAGAGCCTTTCCCTAGACCTTTTATTTATTACCACCCTTTTATTTTATTTTATTTTGTTTGTTTTTATTGCTTTTTATTTAATTCTACCGTGTTGTGTATTGTTTTTATACTGTCCATACCCGCTTTAAATTAAACCCATTATTATTATAAAAGACATTTGAAAGAAAAGTCCATTTATGCTTAAGTTATTTCTTCCACCACCCCAGAAATGTCATCACCCAGTGTCACACTACCAAACTTTTTGTCTCCACTGGGGTTTGATGTTCATTAGTTTGTGCACTGGAGCAGTGCCAAGAACTTGTCTTGAGATAGAAGCCAAAAAAAGTGTTATATCATTATCTTTAAAAAGACTGACACTTTATTATTCGTAGTACACATCTTGCTAATCAATACGCACTTATGTTGACTTCTACAGCATATTATCAGCACCAAAGTCTGTCAGCTGGCTTGTAAAGTCCACCAGCAGCCCTGTAAATGACTTCTAAGTACACTCAGAGAGTCTGACCTTTCCCTGCCCTAAACCTCCCATTTCCACCTCTAAGTGACAAATAATCGTGAGGCTCCTGGCAGGAACCAGCCTCCTGTATAAGCATGAGGGCCAGCTCCTGAGCTCTTTGAGTGCTTGCCAAAGGCGTCTGGCAAGTCAGCACTAAGGATGAACACTCAGCAGTTCATGTCAGATGAGGGAAAAGGACGCATATTGGTAAAATGACAGATAGATACTGGTGATGGATGAATGAGTCAATGCTTGTCATATTTTCCATTTTATAATAATATCTTGTTTCACCCATTTTAGTTGGGCTCCGTCATCCTGTTTTATTCATATTTACAATGATACATATTAATAGTATTTTTCATTTTTTTGTTTTACTCATTAGAAAAGTGCTAGGCTATATTGTCTAGACTAGAGCAAACACATTTCTTTGGTCAAAATTGAATTAAGACCAAAATTTGACTTTCTGTTTTACCAGTTACAAAATAATCATACCATAGAACTTCCAAAAAACTAATTTGAAAGAAAGAGACAAAACAGACTCCATACTATCTAGTTTACCAACCTTTTTCCAAATCTTTCTTAAATTAGATTTGTAGATTTGTGTTTTCAAACTCAGAAACTTTAATTACAATACAAACATAAGCTAATAATATCATTATGGGGGGAAAAGTAAGAGCAGTTAAATAAGTTAGTCTAGAAGCTAAAAAGCCTAGCTTAGCCAAGTACCAATAGCTGCTATCTTAAATGATTTGCTATGGGGAGGTTACCTTTAAAATCATAAATTGAAATGTATAAAATCCTATATTCATTAATTAGAGTCGTTCATCATTGCACATGGGTTTATAGTTACTGCGTTCGTCTTTTGTAAGGCAGTAAAATCATCTTTGTAATTTACCATTTAACCTATGCTACAGTTAGTTTGAGTCTCAAGCAGTTGCTGAGACACTACAGTAAAAAGCACACTTGATACTCTTGTTCATGAACTCTCTAAAACAGGGGTGTCAAACTCAAGGCCCGGGGGCCAATTTGGCCCGCGACTTCATTTTCTGTGGCCCCACAAGAGCTCTGAAAGAATATTATATGTTTATTATACGGTCACATGGCGATTTACAGAAGCACATTGCCCATAAACTACATGTCCCACAATGCACCTCATATTTGACTTTTTTTGTCACTTTTTTTCTCTCCAAAATATCACTTTTTTTTCAGAATGTGCCTCTTCTTTTTAAATCATTTTGTCACGTTCTCACTGAAGAGACTTGCAATTACTTGCCCTAGACTTCTTCTTTCAGACGTAGTTAATTCTGAAGTTATTACCCTATCAGATAATAATCCAATGCAGAAGAAATCATGTCATATAATACATTTACCATATATTATATATTTATATATGTATTTTGATATAGTCTTAAAGTTACAACCGGCCCTTTGAGTGCAACCATAATTCCTACGTGGCCCGTGATGAAATTGAGTTTGACACCCCTGCTCTAAAACAATGTTGGCATTAATCGAAAAGACCAAATTATACCTTTATTAAAAGTGTTCAGAATGAGATTAGCACTGCGTAAAAAAAATAATAAAAAGATTCATGCAATCTATCCATAGAGTTATGAGCCTCAACAGACCTGCTGTACATCTTTGGATTATATGTGATGAAAAGCCTCACAAAGCTGCTTCTATGGTAACTACTGATGGGGCACCTCTTTCTCCTTTGTGCTGTGTAATGTTTGATAGCATGGATACTGACAAGGCAGAAATATTAAAAGGTGCTTTATACCTCGTCTGGATCAATAAACAATTAGTCTTGATACAAGATGTATACATGGTCACAGAGTCCTGTTTTAAAAGGGATTAACTGTTGCTCTTATACCGAGCAAAATGCCAAAGGTTGACCACCTCGAGTGTTGGCGCTGTAAAGCTGTCTCTTTTTCTCTGGCATCTCTGTGGAGCGGGGGCATGAAGTAACTGCAGAGGTGCCATCACACTGAAATGATTCCCTCAATAATGGAGTCTAACTCCAGAGCCCTCCCAGTGAGTTGAGCAGAGCTCGTCTTCACACGATGTCAGACACCAAGGGGTCGGGCTTGCCCACTTGGGGGGTCGGTACTCACTGTGAAAGACTAAGAAGGAGGCTGTGAATAGGGATCAAGCCAAGAGAAACCCAAGAGAGTGTGTGTGTGTACGTGTGTGTGAAAAAGACTGCAATTGAATGTGAGGCAAGAAGTGAGATCTGCTGCAGATTGAGAGAGATCTGAGCGTATTGTAAAGCAGGTAAAGTCCACAAGGGACGTCGTGACTCTCTTATCTAACGGCTTTTGTGATTGGATACAGCCAGAATGTGTGTTGGATGTATGTGGGAAGCAGAGACAGAAGGGTTCACAGATGGAGGAGAGAATGAAATTCAAATCAACAGCGCACAACTTCTCAAAGCTGACATTATTTTGAATGCATTACGCAACAAAGGTTTGTATTATTTCCAGGCCGATGAGTGTTTGATAGGTGCTTTCCAACTGTGTTTGACCTTTAAAGGTGTGAATATGAGTGGTCAGTTAGTGAGATGCCCATTGGCTGTGTGGTCATGCTCATGCCAACCAGTGCAATTTGGACAGAGCCAGATAAGGATGAAGGAAAAAATACTGCTTTGGGTATAATGCGAGACCCCACACAAATTTTTGAGGCCGAAGAATAACCATCCATACTACATCTCTCAAAAGAAAAGCAACAGCCTTATAATTGTTTTGTTGCTAGGATACCACAGTCATCTGAGAAGTGAAATCTATCAAAGATTTAGTCTTAAAATGTTAAGCCCTAGGCCTTAATATGCTTTTTGGAGTTGTCCCTTTCCTGTAGTGTGTTATTTAGGTTTGTGTGCATGTAAATGGTCAGCAAAGGCTAAAATTCCCTAATGACATCACTATGCAAAACTTGTGCTTCTATTGGCTGGCGCTCCTACACGTTGTACTTGATAGGCTAAGGTACATTTCGGACACATCTTTAATTGGTCACAACAGAGCCGGCCAGCTAACCAATCAGAGCAGACTGGGCTCTGGTTTCAAACAGAGGGTGAAAAGAGGTGCTGCAGCACAGACAGTATGAGAACAATAAAGAGCTTTTTGGACATTAAAGCATGGAGACATGTCCCAGTAGAGACATAAACATGTTTTTATTGCTTTCTTTTTTATGTGCACACAGTCTTGTACACTGTACTTTTAGTCAAACTTGTCTATATCTACTTGAGTTTGGGAGGTTTAAGTGACCCGATGTCCACGGAAAAAAACAAGGTTCAAAAGGTGAAAATTGCACAGTTAATATTGTGTTTTATATTCACATGTTTGCAAGTGTAGATTGCTCAATATCTGTTACAACTGGAAATATTCTGGATTATCTGTTAATGTGTTGAAGTTATACTTAAAGTCGCAGTCATTTATATTGTGTTTTCACAAAAGCAAATCTAACTGCGAACATTGACATCATCAATATTTGTTAAGCTTATAAAGCTGGTGATTTTCATGCTGTACATGCGGTCTTTGATTAATTGTAGGAAAACAATGAATTAGTCTAGCCCTAACGCCTACATCTCTGACCTACCTGCTGGTTCTGTGATATTTCATGCTTTGATGAAGCATCCCATGAAAAATGTTTGACTTAGTTAGCATTATGACCCAGCTTCATAGGGCAGAGAGGTGAGATGGAAAATGCCTTTGGTTCCATTTTGATTTTATGAGCTCTGAGACCATCCATTATTTAACTCTGAGGGACCTTAGCTGAGTCAACATTTAGCCCTCAGGACAACATGCTATGAACAAAAACCGCAACTTAAGCATCAAGCCTCACTGATTAAAACAGAAGCATCTTCTTCAGTCATATTCAGGGCCAGAAGGAAAGCCTTATAAAACAATTGAGGCATTTAAAGAGGACGTACTGTGTAATGGTCATTTTCACCTTTGCAGAACATTTACAAAAAACGATTTAACACACTACAGGAAAGGGAATACCTACAAAAAGCACAATACCTTTAAGTTAATTAGATCTCCTATTTATTTTTGACATCTCTTATCTCACATGTTAGTTTTTGGATCTCATATGAAACCTCACTATTTATATAAATGCTTGTACTTCATATCAAAGTCATGTTTCTCGTGAATTTAACTTTTTATTCAATATTGTTAGGAATCAAAAGCCTCTCAAATCCAATCACAGTGGAGCACAGAGCGTAGTGCAGGGTGGGTCAGCACTTTCTGCAGCACAACCCTTCCTCTTGACCTTACGGGTGGTATGCAGTATATAACCCCCCCCCCCCCTGCTGTGTCTAAAGCAGACTGCTAACAAGAAGAGCAGAGCACAGGATCTTAAGAAAGCAAGTGTTGGTTTGAAGCAGTCTTCATTCAAGCCTGACATATGATTGGTTATGTCTGTAGCTTTGAATACAGATCAAAGTTGGCATTTCCTGACAGAAACCATTCAGAGTTTCATTTTGACTCCAGAACCATTGTTAAACTAGGACATCTGATGTTTCCATTCAATGTAAGTAATGCTTTCCCCAGGCTCTGACATACATTGAGCCCCTTTTACACATGCACTGAAACCCTGAGGTTATATAGACACAACCTGTTGGAGCTGTCAGCACAGATGTTGAAATCATGTGGAAGGTATAGCCAACTGACTTTACCCTGGTAGCTTCCTAGCCCATCGTCTGTGTATTAACCCATTGAGCCCAAGTGGGAATAAAGATATTAGTTTTCTGAAGATGTGTATATACCATGTGCACAAAACAGGAAGAAAGAACATTGAAGGTTGAGGGAAAGGGTAATGATAAACAAAGACGCCAAGAAAGAGAGACAGCGAGATTCGTGAATTACTGACATCAAAGTTGTCAGACAAATGTAGGGAAAAACAAGAGACTTGCCGGCTACCTGATTGGTGGTTAACAACGACACACCTCGCCAAATCAAAACAGTATTTCTGTTAAGTGAGTATTGTACGCTGGAAGAGGAAAACTCTTGACAATGTGTGAAACTAGTTCTAAAAAACATTATCAGGTCTAAAAGTTAATTATAAGAAAGTTGTGATGTAGGTGGGTGCTAACAATCTAATTACAGCAAGTGAGTCATGAAATACCTTTCCAGTCTTTCCACAAAATCATATCTTTATTCTAGTGAGACAAATGGAAATGAGAAGTTGAGCATGAATGAGCGGTTCAATGTTATGCCTTGTTATGTAATGTAAATCCCACTGACTGATGTTGGTCAGGGTGGGATGCCTGAATGAAAAACAGTGAGAGATAAACAGAAAAAATATCTTATTTCTTCAAAGGCATTCATCCTCGCTCTAGTGGTTTCCTATCCTGCAGTAGCTTTACGCACAGTGCTAGGGCAATTCCTGCATAATGCTTATCCACTGGAAAGAAAGGCTCTTTGAAAGAAGAGGAGAAGGAGTTGACTGAATAGGGGGGGGGGGGGAATCAAAGAAAATAGGCAAGCAAGTAAATGATTAATACGAAAGATAATTAAAAAGGTAAAAGAAGGAAGAACAGTAACAAATAAGACCTGGAGAGGTAGGAAACATGTTCACATTATGGATAATCCTCATTAATCTTGTGGGAAACAAGTTGAGAGTAAACATGTACATTCCACACAAATGATTCACTGACTCTGGACCAATTATTGAGATTTAAAATAGGCTCCAATCACAATAAGAAGATATATTACATCTTCAATAAATGGTTTCTGAATTATTACAGAAACAGAAATGTTTAACACATGAGGACACTCATTTCTATTCATGACAATATGACATGCAGTTTGTGGAGATTTGGCAGTTAAAAAAAGCGCAAACCAAAATTACTCCAAATTCAAAAAAGTGAATACAACTGCATATTTAAAAAATAAGGTGGTATTTCAATAATGGTCGTATATAGTGGTAATGTCTGGAATATCCCAAACAGGTTTACAAACAGTGATCAGGAAGAATGTGTACAATGACAACTCACATAGCTAATTGATCCTAGTCACATTTCTTTGATATGTGGAAATGAATTCACTCATCTGTTCTCACTCATCTGAGTCTATAAAGCCCACTGAAACTCTGTTCATTTCCCTGAGGGATGCCTAACACCAGACTGCAAAAGTCAAACTGATTGGAATTAGCTGGTGAGTAAAAACAATACTTAAGTTTTAAAAAGAGAAATTCAGAGCATCTGACTGAAGAGTATCACATGACTCTAATCTTCTACAATGCAGCGAATACTGTGCAAAAGGGGGAGGTTTCTTATTTAAAAAATTATGAGAGAAACACCTACAAATTTGCCCCATTTGAAAAATAAAGCACAGTAAGCAATACAAGTGTGTTTCAAAAAAGGTGCTGCCCTTGAGGTTAATGCATTATAGTCTGCTGTATTTATTCTCTTGAGAGTATAGCGCATAAAACACAAGTTTGGACAGAAAAGTAGAAGTGGTAGAAAGTAGTCGTGTACCATTGTGAGTGTGAAGAACCACACAATGAACACAGTTCTAGGGCAAAGGACTGGGACGAGTAGTGTCACAGTCTCTGCATGAACTTTCTGAGGCACATTTAAGAAAAAAATCACCTTTAAGCAAACATCATTATGACACAGCTGAGACACTCTTCAAGTTAACACCTCGGGAGCCTTCCAAAAAGATGACAGAGAAATGACAGTCTGCTTTAGAAATACTTACTGCGTCTAAAACCTCCTCAACCAACTTAGTTTATGGGTGTCAATTACACTCCCCCACACGGAAAGGTAGATCAAAAAAAAGAAAAGTACCCCTAATGTTTCTGTGACACTACAGAGACTATGGATGTGACATCAATATTGAGTTGATATCACTCAGAGTTCGTGCCTGAGAGCGAAAGATGTTCTGTGCTCAGCCCTCGACACCCCGAGGTTTACTGACGATATTTAAACCTCTAAATCTGCCAAACTAGGGGGGGGCTGTGAGGGGGAAACAAAGGCAGAGAAATATAACTCAAGGATGGAAAACAGCAGAGAGAGGCCTGACAAAAAGAAGGAGGGAGACAGGAATATAGACAGAGGGGAGACAGACAGAAAGGAAAACAAGATAATGATCTCTCTTCACTGTGCCCTCCTGAGAGCGGGAGACAGTAACAGGAAGAGACTTACTTTATTTATTAAGGATGACGTGGAGTGCCACTTACTTTTCGATGAGGTCTAACGTCACCCCTGGCACCAACTTGGCACTCTTCTGCATACAAAACCTGGGGGGAAAACAGACATGGAAAGCTGGTGTTAAGAGTTGGAGAAAAACGAGAGGCAACTAGACAAAGCATTAGAACTTTGGGCCTCTACCGTACGCGCTTTACAATGCACGAGAGGGACTATCAACTAATAAAACCTTTAAATGAAAAATTAGAGCCTCAAAGATTACAACCACTGGGCACTTTGTGTTTTGGCTGAGTTGCAGTTAAAGGTGAGGCGGCCAGCAGAGTCATATTTCTGAGACGACTGCTGCGGGGGTTATTGTTTACTGTGGGTGGCCGTAAGTCACAGCAGGACACCTAAACTCATCACACAGCTAGAGGAGAGCAGTGCTGTGTCTCCATTGGGATACTTCCTTTAGTACACTACCATGTCCTACACGGAGAACAATAAAGCAGTGTATGTGTTGGGCCATATAGTGTCATTTCAAACAGCTGTGCCCTCATCGGAAGTTCAAATCGACCCTGTTAGCTAGCTAACTAGCAAAGTTTGTTCACGGTACGAAAACATTACAGAGTACAATCAACCCCTGTTACTGAGCCAAGATGCCTCTTCAGTGGTAAAGGTATCCAGAATATGCATCTTAAGACAGACAGTGCAGGAATTTCTGACGCAAATACCTTACGTTACTTCAACTTCAGAGAGCTGTTTGCTTTTTGTGTTCGTTGTTGTTCTAAAGCAAAACTCAAATCAACTCTCAGCACTTCAACCAACAAGGTTCCAATAGTTTCTTAAACCGCCACGTCTTGTTTACCCCCTAACAGCATCCACGAGTAAAACTTGACAATAGCAACTTCTTAAAATTGATTTTTACAAAGTTCAATCATTTTATAGTTGCTCTATATAATTTCTGGAAGAAAAAGTAAACAACAACTTTTTATTCATTGACAAACTTTGAAACCAATTAAAGCATGATATAGGCCCAGGAATTAATCATGAAAGTATTGAAATAATTCAATAAATGAAGAAGGATAACATTCACTTTGAAAAATAAATAATAAAGTGACACCCTCACATAAGTCAATAAAATGAAGATGATCAGTGCAGCTTTAATAATTTAATTAATTAAAGCTGCACTGCACGTACTTTAATAGTGAATACGTTTGATCCACCAATGATTGAAGCCACCATCAGGCTTGGAGGACAATTTAAGTTCCAAAAATGGCATGGATTGGGAATTTGTATCCAGCAAGTGATCCACTCTGACGTAAAGCATGGCTCTCATATTCAATGGTTCGTCCTGATGCTGGAGAATAATGAGATCCCACGGCACCACAGTGACTAACCGTCTTTTTAAAAAGAGCAGCACAGGCCTGAGTGTGCCCGACACTCAAGAAACAGGCAGGAGTAAGTGTGTCATCTGGACAATTTGTCTTAATGATCTTTTTAACAAAACCAACGATGCATAGACTCTGCATTAGTAGATTTGTCAGGGACATGGCTAAATCATCGTTTTCCCAATGCAACATAATTCAAGTGGTTTACTAGTGAATTCCATTTAAATACCGGTATAAATATATTGTTTGTTTTTCTGTCTGTGGGCTGCACAAGGGATACGGCAAATTCCCCAACACGAACAGGGATGATTAACTAAACATGGAGTCTGGCAGAAGCCAACAGACGGTCCGAAGTAAACAGAGCACAGAGCGAGCGGGAGGTTGCATCAGCTGGAGCGTGTTTCACCACAACCCCTGAGCTGGGAGATGTGAAGGCCCTCAGGCGTGGAGGAGAGGAGAGGGGAGCGGGAAGAAAGGGAAGAGAAGGAGGAGAGAGGAGAATTTGGTCACATATCTGATGTTACCGTCTCAGGAAAAGTCATGTTTGACCAAAACTGAATTGTAATGACGATGAGTGCTAATAATCAATCAGTTTCCCTCTGGCATTTTATTATAATGCCCAAACTATGTATCAACGGCATCAAGTGGATATGCTTACCTCTTAGTCTTAATGAGACAAAGATTCAAAAAGGAAATAATTAAAAAGTCTAAATGTATACTGCTTTTAGAATTTGTCAATGGTGTTAAAATTGGCATCAATCAATGATGACTTTAGACAGAGATGTAGATGTGTGAATTAGCATTACCACTGCGTGAGAGTACATCTTTATTACAAGCAGGTGGAAAAACTGTACTCCACAAGCTAAAACCAGACCATACGTCACTGTGAAGCTGAATGACATGAATGAACGGTGAGGTTGATGGAAAGAGCTTTTTAATCGAGGCTAGCGCAGACAAGTGTCCTCACATGGTCTCAGTCAATTATCTGCCAAATGCACTTCAGCCGGATGATGCGTTCCAGCTATGAATTGATAATAATAGGTGCATTTACAACATCTAAAAGGAAAAACATGTCACTACTTTATATTGTAAATGCTAACGTAGGACACTGAAAAAAACACAAATTAATTTCTGATGCTTCCTAGTATTTCCTGTTGACGCGTGGTTAAACACACTTTGCAGTAGGGGGCTCTCAAAATGAACAACAAAAAGATGGAGCTTAGTGGAATTTTGTAGAGGATCAGTGGATGAGCATTTGTCATTGCAGCCAGATTCACAGGAGTTTTGTTATCAGAGGTCAATTAATCAGTCTTGTAATCTCAAAACAATAGAACTGGGTGAATTAAACTGGTGTAAACATAGAATAAAGTAGTTGTTACGCCTAAAATCGGTATTTTCACTGTGGTCAACAGGGGCGGGGGGGCGAGCCTGTAAACTACCGTTTGCTCAGGTTGTTTCCGATGTACCTTAAGATCCAAACCATCCATCTTCTCCCGCTTATCCGTGGTCGGGTCGAGGAGGTATCAGTTCCAGCAGAGAGCCCCAAACTTTCTTTTCCCTGGCCACATCGACCAGCTCTGACTGGGGGGTCCCAAGGCGCTCCCAGGCCAGCGAAGA
>CALSBZ010046833.1:1174096-1196151 GCA_943591055.1 Gobionotothen gibberifrons | reverse complement strand
CAGATGGAAAGCTGACAGGCAGGAAGGCCGTCCAGTTATTTTAGCCGGGCCAGCTCAGATGATTGGTCGTGCTTTTTACAGTACTACGGCTTCCACAGATGACATTTTTTAATGGATTTGTTGTCAAAACACTTAAGATATTCATTGCTATCGGGATGTTAAGAGCATTCCATGGAATATAACAAAAAGTTTATCTCGAGCCGGTTTCTCAAACGTACCTACCCCACCTTCAAGCAACGTAAAATGTGCAGACCAGGAGCAACAGATGTAGGTTAGCCGGCTAGCATCACCGAGCAGCACTGCTGAGCATGTTAGCTTAGCTTGGTAGCCTCAGCTAGCTCTGGAACTTCCAGCTCGGTGGCAGGAGGTCCCGCCTCTTTGCCCTTATTTGGAGCAGGCTGGAGCAGGCGGGAGTTAGACTCTGATGTCACTGTCGAGCCATTAGTGGCCGGCACCGCCTACTTTAGGCTTCTCGTCAACTCTGCAGAATGGTCGCTTCTTAAAGGGGACCTATCATGCAAAATTGGAGGCCTCCTTCAGCTGGCTGCAGGGATTTAATGAAGTGAAGGAGAAGCTGTTCTGACAGTGTAAAGCAGCTGTGGAGAACCGTACTCCTACCGTAAGAATCATTCCTATTCATTTATGGATTAATGCAGAATGTTTTACAGACTTCCAGCTGTAACCGTATAAGTATCAAGTTTTGATGCCAATTTTAACACATTTACTGCCAGTGTGAAATTGAAAAAGATTTATTTACATAATAATGGTGCGTTTACACCGGATCGCTCTAATCGCGCAAGTGTCACTGCGGCTTGAAGTTGTTTTTATCGCGTCGAAACAGACACGCCATTGACGCACTGCACCTCACTGTTGAAGCATCGTTGAAACGCCGTTGAAGCGCTGTTGAAGCGCTGTTGAAGCGCTGTTGAAGCGCTGTTGATGTTGTTTACGCGTCCAAACTAAATAGTTTTGCTTCTTTCTGCTCTTAATTATGAAAGATATTACAACTATTGCTGCTTGGTACCTTGTGTGGATATCCTACAAACGTAGCAGCAAACGCTGTCGATCTGGGTTCATAATGTCATCCAGCGCCACACACAGTTTGGTGAATCTCATCGCCATATCCAGGTACTTACTCGCGTATCTTGTTCCAATCCAATCCCGGTAGATATATACGACATAGCCAGAACCCCAAAACAGCGACTGCAATTTTTTCTTCCATTTTCACAACTGAACAACGACATGACGTTAGAGGGAATCCCAACGCTGATTGGCTTTTGCCAGAACACGTCACACGAATTGAACTCTCGCCACTGGAGCTAATTTGCGTCTATCCGCGTCTTTACATTGACTTTACATCTAATTGAGATCGGCCCAAAAATCACATTGTGTGAATGCACAATAAGGCTCATTATGTTATTGATGCGCATTTGCTCAAAGTATTTTGTTACCTCTGCCAGGATATTTGTCAAATTCTAATATTGTCCCAACCAACACCACCATCAAGAACTATGGCTGGTGAACTCAACACTCCTGGAAGAATAGAACACGGGCAGAGAAGGGGTACCGGAGGGTTGGAGTTCAGAGATGAAGAGGAAATTGGGGGCTTTTTACTAACAGCACATTTTAATTGGACCGGTGAAGAAGCAGGAGCGAATGTGTGGATGCAGAAAGGAGAGGACCGGCATGTACATATTAAACTTTGAGGAGGGAAATTAAGTGGATCTCCTGTAAGGAAACTACTACAGCTCCAAGGGTGGGTGGAGGAGCAGAGTGTTTCCTCCGCTCCCTGCTGAGCCGGCTCTCTCCTACAGCTCATTACTCCTTCAATCTGCCTTCCTATCCCCAGCCACCGTCTCCGTCAGTCCTGGGCTGGAGGGAATGCTGGGTAATCTTGAATTTAATCTCTCATACCATATCCATGACATAGATCACAGTGAGTATGTTCTATTCAATTATCTAAATTATAAATATGAGCAAACGACTATTTGCTGTCATTACACCGCTTAACCGATCCATCCATCTTCAACTGCTTATACGGAGACGGGTCGTGGAGGAAGCAGACACGCAGAAGGCCCCAAACTACCTTTTACCACATCAGCCAGCTCTGACTGGGGCACTCCCAGGCCCACGTGAAGATATAATCTCTCCACCTGGTCCTGGGTCTGGCCTCAGTCTACTCCCAGCTGTTCGTGCCAGGAACGTCAGCTAAGGAGGCTGCCAGGTGGCCACCTTACTAGGTGCCCAAACCAACTGAACTCGCTCATTTCTATACGAAGAAGCAGCCGCTCCACTCTTTCTATCTACTTCTTCCCCCAGAACTTTTGTCAATTGGCTCCTGTTGATGTTTCATCCAGATGTCTTTTAAGAAGGTCCTCCAGGAGACTAAGGGAGCAGTACAGCGCTTCTTTGCTTAAAACTCTTCTCACATCATGTGTTGTCCACTATACACTTCTTCATCCTCTCTATGCATCTTTTCTGTCCTCTCCCACTTTGAGAATGGAAAGCGTTGCATATTTGATGATTTCTTCAGATGTTTTAGATAATTTATGTTTTAGGAGCAGACTCAGATTGACCAACATTAATCAAATGTTAATCTTGTTGTGGGGTGTTTTTTGTTTGCCCAGCTGACACAAAAGCTATAATAGCAGTTAGGCAAGTATCTTTAAACAACTTGTACTGCTCTTTTCCCACACGTGTTGCTACTTTTGGAGCAAACTTTCTGCAGCCATTTCTGAGTAAAAAGTAGTACAAACCGGTTTAATTGTATTCAAATCAGCCGAATCTGAACAATTTAAAAGCAGCCTCAATCAGCAACATGTGCCCACAGCATCAAGGCACTCAAATGTACTTTGATTACATTAGTACTTACTCATTTGTATAGAGAAGTAACTGAAAGAGCTGCTAGTGTCTTTGAAGCTATGCTTAATTTACTGCTGAGTCAAGGCTGGCAACATTTGAGTAGAGGTGCAAAGGGATAACCGGTTTCTTTCTCAGAAATCACATGTGATTTGTTGTGTTGACAAGACAAGCCATGGCAGAGTTAGTCTCAAAGATCATTAAAACTGCACCAACTTTGTGGATTTGAAGCCAACAAATACAGTGAGCCAAAAAGCATAGAAAAGACGCTAGTGAGGATGCTACTGGGGACACTTATTATTGAGCGAATGTTGTGTCAAACAGACACATACATGTAGTGGTAGAAATAAGTAAAGCGTTCAGCTAAATACTTAGCCAGCTAGCTAGCGATTTAGGAAGACAATGTCCCAATTCTTAATCCAATTTACAAAGCTCTAATTGGTTGACTGTTTCTACAATTGGAGCTACCAGTGTTTAATGAGCACAACAGAAGATCTACAAGAACTAATAGGAGATGTGAACACATTTGGAACAAGTGGAACCTGGTGCTGTGAAGGTCAAGGGTACAACATGTTTATACAGTACAGTCAGTGACTAGTTGACATTGAAAAGATTGCCAGTGCAATGTTCTTGCAACTAATAAATCCAGCATAATGGTTTTGTTTCAAAAGATACATGGTTAGCAGCATACTGTATATGTACAGGATAATGACCGAGAAAACAAAAGAACATTTGCATTTTAACCTATTCCTTACTAAATGTATCATTGTTACAGTTCAATAAAGGCTGCTCATTAAATTGCAAAGGGCTCCTAAGCCCCGACATAGCCGCTTTTGTTTCATAGCAACATTTCAAATGATAATACATTATGATGAATGTGTTGCCTTTGAACATGAATAATACTAATGTGAAGATGGAGAGGGCCCGCCTGATCTGAATAGAAACATGCTTCAAAACAGCTATCTGTTTGAATTAACATTAAAGTTCATTGCTAGTGGTATACTGGACATTAAGCTGGTTAAAAGATATTTCCTTAACATGAGTGGTGTTGACCTCACCTACAGCCTAATTCAAATTTAAAAGGGAAAACACACCCTAAAAGGTTATTTCTAAGGCTGGCGTCACACTGTCCCGAAAGTGACACCAGATGGACACACGAATATGGAATTAAGCAACAGCCGAAGCAAGTACGATGCCTACAGAAGGCCACACGATGGCACAACTTCCTGTCAACAGCGTAAACTCGCCTTCAAAATAAAAGCATCTAAAGAAGTTAACCTAAATACATTTACATTTAAGACATGCAACGAAAGTAACAAAAACAATGTAATATAATTTTCAGTTTCACAGAACACAAATTGGGTTATTATTTACATAATATGTTTACATGATTTTGTTGTGCAATAACACAACCAGAGAAGTGATCTGCAAGGAAACATAGCACACTGTGTCCTCATGCTCCTGTGTCACCTGCTTAATACAGGTATCATCACTGCTACTGATTTCGATGAGAGCAGGTCACAAATAGCAAGAAATGACAAAGTGAAATAAGAACATTTTACCTGTAAGAGGAGGTGCTGGGCCAGTAAGAGTTGCTCAGGACTGACTGAGGAAGATGCTCTGAGGCTGGCCTTTTATATGTCCACGTTACCATGACACATGGGAAACGCTTGAGCTACTCAAATTTGGCTGTCTTCGCAGACACCTTGGTCCCATCTCGATGTCATCGTACTATAATACGATGGCTACACGACGGCATTGCAAGGGCTTCACGTAGTCGTTTTGCCTTCCTAAGACAATCGGGCAGCATCTTGTTTCCTTCGTATTGTCTTCGTGAGGCGAAAAATGCCCGATGGCACCGATGATCACACGAAGTAAAGACGAAGATGACACGATTTGACAAGATTCCCTCACGATGGCCTTACGAAGGGCAAAATGGACACACGAATTCAACACGAAAATGAACCTTCGCAAGGTCTTTTGGCAATTTTTTGGCATGCCAAAGATTTTGCCACCGCTCACGAAGTTGCTGCTGGAGCCTGAGAAACTCCACCGGCGGTCATACGATGGCTTAAGATGCCCTCACGAATGGCCCGATGTTGTTACGATCAGAGCCGAATTTGAACATTTCCTTTATCGTGTGTCCATCGGGTGTCAATTTCGGGACAGTGTAACGAAATGAAATCGTTCATTTCGTTACACTGTCCCGAAATAATTAATGAAATCATGCAGCTCTGATGATATTTATTAATCTTAACACATTTCTTCTTCAAATGAAAGAGCACAGCAACAGACTGTAGTGATGATGTCACCTAGAGACAAATGTGACAGTGAATCATGGAACAACTGTTGAGTCTGACAGCAGCGTGGTGAGGACACGATTCTCTGACCTCCAGCTGGAAGCATGACATTCAAATGAAACATAGAAATCAGCAAATGTTAACTGATCATTACTTTAGGCATAATTAAGTAGACAGATGTATGGAAAAATAAAACCGAGTACATATAAGTATTTTTTTATAATTATCTTTGAAAAAACGCTTTTTTCGAATAGCTTTTATGTGGTTTTATTAATGCTTTATCACGTTCTGCTTGTTTATTCTGTGATTTATAGCTGACAATCAGTGGGGTTTGTATGCTCTACATTAAGCATTTCACCATGTTACAAAGTTGAATTTCTTTATTTTTTACAAAAAATGTAAAGAATAATAAAAATGAAAAATAAAATAGAAAGAAAAACAAAACTGATACAAATACACTCATTCACATGCACACACAGACGAGCTAAAGAGATTACTAGTTTATTTGATTCTGTATTTATGTTTTGTTGGATGAAAGAACTTACTACATATATAAATTGTATTATTATTATTATTATTGATATTATTATTTGTATTCATCTGCAGGTTATTTGATGAGGTAGATATTCAGTGGCTGGATGGAATTGATATATAAAGATGGCCGTCCAATAAGAATAACTGAATAAAAAGTGGGATATTCCATGGTTTGATGAAAATCATGGTTTTCTGACCTCGAGCTCCTGAAGAAGTCCAAGCGCCATGTTAGAATGCAGTCTATGCCACAATCATAACTCTAATCTGGAGATATTTATTTGGATGAATATATTCTTCCAGGTGAGTTTACAAAATGAATGCCAAAGAGCACTGAAGCTGAAGGATGGTGGTGATCCAAAGCATTATTGGTTTTTCCATTACTACGTCTGCCAACTGATTGTTCTCATTTCAGTACAAAGAGATGCTTCAACAGTCGCAGGTGCGTCACATTTTATCTGTGTTTATCCTACTATGGAGCATCATGGATGATTCACAATTTAAAAATCATTCACATCAGCTCGACATTGTTTAAGAAATATATTATAAACAAAGGCGAACACGTGAAAAATGGGGGAGGGGGATGGAAGTAAAATCCATCACAAAAGTCACTCTTCAGTATTGGAGTATTAGTAGCATTGTAACCTTCCTGACACTACTTTTTGAGATCCTTTAGAAGAAATTAAAGACATGCATTTTTGTCAGTTTGCAATGATATTTTATTAAGTTCAAAGACAGAAGCTACTAAAAGATTTGTATTCAACTTGAAGAGAAACCTAAAATAACAAAGCGTGTTATCATTAGCTGCGATGTCTGCTTTAGAAAGTGGTGCCCAGCTGCATGAGGCATTCTGCTGATCCGGCCATGAAAAAGACTTTAACTCTAACTTTATATACAGTACGGTGTGACGTAAGCAAACAGCCTTTAGAACAGGACAGAGTGGCGGTATGAGACTCTGCTTCATTATGTATGCATGACGGGGTTTTGTGATGTAAACTCGTTGCTCTCTTCACATCCACAGAGATATGGCATATGCACAGTTACATAAGATATGTGGTTCACCCTACATCCAAAAACAAGGGGGGTGTGGGGGGGGACTTTTTTATTTACATTTTAAAGTTATTTAGAAATTAGGACATACAGCAACGGAGGGTGACAGTTTGTGTTACGGCAACATATACCATTTAACTTCAGTGTTTATTTTCCTTGTTCAACCTTTAGGAGGTCAAATGGTAAGATAGAGAAGCAGCCACGTTTATTTTGTGTGAGTGTGTGTTTGTTTCAGTGGAGCGCCCACTGACTGAAAAGAATAAAAGATGTGGTCAACTGCTGCATGGCAGGGTTCAGCATGTGGGGCTGGGGGTGTTGGTGCAGGAGTGACAGAAGCAGACACTAACATCTGCTGCGTACGGATGGAACAGGTTCCTCCTAAATAATCTTTCTAGTGTTCGGGAATGGTCAATACTGGCTCTTTCTCGACGACCATATTTGTTCTAAGAGGTGCTTTGCTCCTCCCTTGCCCTATATGTTGCGTCTTTCTAGCGGTTTTAAGACATGCATTTAAGGGTAAATATGGTAAATTCTTAAAACTTTTTTAAGAATTGAAACTTTTTTTTCCCCCATTGACTTACATTGAGAAAGAGGTGGCTGTAAATCAGTGTATATCTTTTAGCTAAATAAACTACCCGACTACTAAAAACCGATTTGCTAAAATCATTAGGGTCTAAAAAATGTGCTAAAAATCGAATCCAGAATTATTGTTTTCTCTCCTTTGATTTGACTGAGCCGAGAGCGGTAGATTGAAGGCGGGGCTCAAGGGAAACTCCAGGACACATAATCGAAGGGCCCAGATACGGAATCTACAGTCGCTCCATGTTGGCTTCATGCCACTGAGCAACTTCCATAGGAATGAACAGGGCAGAGCTTCCAGTTCTCTTTATGCATCCACGGCTTTCCCACTTACTTCCTGTTCTGGTAACAAGACCAAATATGGGACAATAATGTTGAAGGTCTATGGTAGAAGGTGCACTTATGTGACCTAATTTTGATGTAACCTTGACAAATTGTTTTGTTTGTTTTGAAATGCCAAGAGCTCAATGTCAACTTAAGTTTTTCCCTGTAAATCCAAATGTACAGGTTGTGCACCCAACCTGATTGCAGTTTTGTTTTTGTAGGTGTTTTTGAATGGCTGCTTTCAGGTGAAATTATTTACTTTTTTGATGTACCAGACTGTTCTAGAGTATCTATTACTTGCCTTTATTCGTTAGCCATTAAATCCACATTACTGATGATCATTCATCAAAACTCCCATGATGTAAATCTCTTGTAAAAGTATCAATGGTCAACCCTACAATCCTCTCACGATATCGATAGAAGTATGCGTTCAAAAATATAGTGACTTTGGTTATCTTCATGACACTCTTAATAAAGCAGCTTGCTGTCTTTTAAAAAATAACAAATGTGAAGTCACTCACATGTGACTTTACTTTTGACTCAAGGTAGGCAGTAGCTAGTACTAGTAGTTCTTGTTTGTTTGAAACTGACTTTTGTGATAGGCAGAGTAGCAAATGTGGTGTTCCATCAAAAGTCGAAATGTTTAGAGGTTATTTCAACACTTTAACCTTGAGGTGTTGTTACTGTAGATGAAAAGTTTGAGTGTAACTAAAGTCATGTCATTAGGATTCACCCTCTGCGGATCTTGACCACTGCACCAAACGTAATGTCCAAAGTGCTGACAGAGCAACCGTCAGACAGACTGACATCAGGGACTCCAGAGGCCTGCTCTCCTAGCATGGCGAAAATACACACCGTGCACTTTTCTCCCTTCATCCGTTGTTTCTCTTTCTTCCTTCCTCTTCAAACCCCTGGTGTCTCTATTTTCAGATGCTCGCCTCCTCTATCCCTCCCCATCCATTGCAGCGGTGGGGAAATCCCTTGAAGATGGCGCTCCATCAGTAATGATTTTCTGCTCAGCTGAACAATGAAAAGGTACACATGCACTCAGTCTGCCTCGCTCCTTCTCTCTCTCCCTCCGCAAACCCCATCATCCATCCCTCAGTGCATCTCATTAAAGTTTTAAAGCCAAGGTAAGCCAGCACATCAGTGAATCCCTCCATTCGCCCACTCTAAACCTGTCGAACCCCACCCTCATTTTCTCACCATGTCTCACTCTAGGGCTGTGTAAAAATTAGGGAGAAGACAGCTCGGCATGTCTTTATTTAGAAAATAATAAGCATGCAGGAGAGACGGTAACAAACTATGGGAAGGACTGGAGGAGGGAAGTGGTGAGAGGGTCTTCAGAGACTCGTAGAGAGCTCCGGGTCTCAGGGAAAGCTGGAGGCCAGGTTGATGGAGGTGCTGAACACAGCTGGTATGTTTAATCTGGTGAGGAGGTTTCTCCAGCGCTCTGACTATTCACAATCAAATTGGTTTTCTGTACCAAACCTGGCAGGTGTGTAATATGTCTGAAATTAGTAATGTCCCTCCCAGAAGCACACGGTGTTCCCTCCTCCAGGAAAACCTGATTGTGGCTTGCATTTTTATAGAAATCCAACATTAATTAACATATAGTTGGTCTTTACAAATCTTTTTTTTTAAATGTTGTTGTTTGAGTGAGTAAAGTCTGAATGAACTTATGAATACATGCATCATAAATTTGAATATTCTCTTTTGCAGCATTGGTGTTCATGTAACATTTATGCCTATATGAGTTTATCAAAATGTGCAAGCTATGTGAGGAAGTTTCATATATAATGCATACACTTTTCAGTTATACATGACTAAATTACCCCCGATTCATTTCTCTCCAAAAAAGTGAAATGTATTAATACTGATGCAACACGTTTCCCCTGAAACTACAACATGCATTTCGGGGACTCAAGAGTCAATATTGTCCAGCAGGCTTTTAAAAAATGAATTCTCCTAAATGAAATGTTGGTAAGGGATATCAATATTAATGGCAGAATACTGAGACCTCATTATTCTGAAGATCAGGGTGGGGTGTGGATTTAGAGCGGGGAAAGATAAAGGCAACACTTCAACATTTCTGGCAGAAAAGGAACATTCCGCTTGCTGTAAGACACATCCTGAAGGCTACCTGTCATCCTCACTTTTTAAAAGTATCCGCCTCTTTTAAATTTGCAGTTGAAAATGTGTTAAATCATTACTTTGAGTTAGTTTGAGCAAACTGAATTCAGTTATTAAAAAGCTGTACGGTTCAGCCATGATTTATGGCAGCACAGGGGGTTTGTGCACTGCAGATAGAGACTGTATGTGAGCAGGTAAAGTAGTGCATGGAAGATAAGGTGCTCATCAATACACAATTCAAGTGGGAAGAGGATTAGATGAACGGTTCTCAAGATATGTTGAGGATAAACACACTGACAGACAGAGATCCCTTCCTTCCTAATTTGATGTTTCCAAGTTGCAAGAATTGTTTTGAAGCAAAAAGGAAATCATGGTAATAGAAACACATTCTGCTGCTTAGTTCCAGTGGGAAACTGAAATAATAATAATAATGAGTATGTATTCTTTCCTTTGAAAATCTTACAAGGACAAACGCACAATCACTATCAAACAGGCATTTGTCACAGCAGTCATGTTGATTGTCATATTAGGTCAAACATTTCTTTGTTCTATTCAATTATTTCTGTAAACCCCGGCAGTGTGACTGCAAAACAACATCAACAATATCAAAACCTTGAAATCAGAATAGCTTGATCGAATTCAGCCATTATTCATTTAATTATGTGCACCCTACATCAGAATCACTCTTTTTTGTTTTTTCATTAGTAAGAGTTGTGGATAGTACGTGGTACTCTTTTTAGTGCCACCTCGTTTGAGTTTCTAGATATGTCTATTCTAGCAGGTAGATTCAGAATAATGTTGAAATATGGGACAGAACTGTCAGCTAAATGCAAGTTAGCAAGCTAGCTAGCCAACTTTGTTGTGTCAGTCAGAGGGTAGGCTAAACACACAATATATACACACACTTCTAAGAAGCATTGTCAGTCTGTGAGTTGCCAGCTAGCTTACAGCCCACGTACAGTTGGTACAGATGTTCAGGAAAAATACCCTTTTTCTAGCAAGATTTCTTCGCTCAATAAACATTTACCTAATCATGGTCTCGTTAGTATCAAATCTTCTTCAATAGAGAATCATGTTCATTTGGTAAATGAGGTTCCCATTCAAATTGAAATGCGACAATATCACACATTTAGTACGTGGTTACCTTGTGATTGACACTTGGCTAAAGAGGCAGCCTGTCAACTGGGATAGAGGTGTAGCAAGACCTTCTAGCTCCACCCTCTAGTACAGAAATGGTCCCTTCTGGCTTAAATAAAACAAGATGGATCCACATTGACTACAGCCACTTATTATGCAGTATACACCTTATGATCCTACCTGAGTTCTGCTACTCGCACCAAGCTAAATATATATGAAAATATTTGTATAATACTCAAGTTTAATGTCTAAAACAGACAGATGGACAATTCATGTGTGTGTGTGTGTGTGTGTGTGTGTGTGTGTGTGTGTGTGTGTGTGTGTGTGTGTGTGTGTGTGTGTGTGTGTGTGTGTGTGTGTTTACAGGGGATCGGAGGTGATGCAATCACCTTTGCCTGGGTGTGCAAGCCCCCATGCTCGGTGCCCCACAGACAGCTGACGGGTGATGCAACCCGTGTGCTCCGTGGTTCAGCTTGAAGCTCCATCAGAACTCTCCTCTGAATCATGAATCAGGCTGCTTTACATCATGCAACTGTATCAGCCTAGTCCGAACACATTTAGCCTCAATATCTTTCACCAAGTTTAACCGAGTGTCCTCTGCGGGGATCATCAACCTTGCATCGCTGTGGGTGAGGTTGGTTTACATTTCTCATTTAAGCTGAATACTGAGCAGGGTCGGAACTCAGAGGAAGGTCACTTTTCTTTTTTTTAACATAACACAAATGTAATGTCCTGTGAGTCAATTATGCACAAATGTAATACTATCAGGAATGTTCTTTTTAAAACAACTGATTAGAACGATACACATTTTTTTAGGATTGTGTTGTTTTGATAGGTCCATGTGCATGACAAGTTTTTTGGTGCATTTTGAACTTAACGACATGTTTCTACGGTGACAGTATTGCACTTTGCACCATCATTTGTGATTACATTTCTTTTACATTTTGATTACAATTTGTTGTTTTATTTATTCAGGAGGAAGTTGTTTAATGCCTCCGTTTTTATATACTGCAGGTTAACAGATAATTGGCTCAAAACAGAATCAGATAGCTCAGATAATCAAGATTCAGTCTGAACTATTTATATTTATTCTAACTATAATATCTGTTCATCTTCCATATGCTACGGTACGGTTGCTTTGCCATGGACTAAAACTGCATTGGTTAGCAGTGTGAAAATCATTTTCTAAAAACAGATAGCTTATGGAAATAGCACATTACATATAGCTATATACTGGCTTTGTTTGGATACGTATTCGATTGTGTACGTTTGTGGGGGTTGCATTCTATCTCTACAAATAGAAATGTTGGCAAATCCTCACAAGAGAAAAACACAGGCGAGGTGTTAAGTGCCCATCAGTGCAAACACAAAGATAACAGAGGATTCTGGGCGTGGGATGTAGAGAAAACAGTACCCCTAAAAGGTGTCTACACACCAAACTGACACCAAAGAACACCTCCACACGCCTCACGTCTCCTGCATCTTGGCCATGTGTCGCACTGGAACACACCGCAAAGACTTCAGCCGACGGCCAAGTTGCATGTACGAACTGCGCATGCGTGAGTGGCAATAACTCTCCTTACCAGCAGGCGGCGGTAGTGTGTATTCGTCATTCAAAAGAGGCAACAACCGGAAGACAGACTGCATGATAACCGAGAGAAGAAGAACAGACTGCGTGATATAAACAAACAACAAATAGTGTGTGTGTTGCATTTTCACTCTACAACGAGAAGCTCACGGGGCTTTCCCGAACCTCCTTCTCCTCATGGGGCTTTCCCCAACCTGTGTCGAGAGCTGGAGTTAAATGAAATCTCAGATTTGCCTTCTTAGTAGTTTGTTTGGGTCCCTCACTTCCGTTTCGCTTCTCATGCACTGATTCGCTAACAGCCAATCAGAGTGATTTCTTTGGCCGACAGCCTACCGATTCAACATGTTGAATTGGTGGTGGAAGGTGTCGGCAGGGCCGAAAAGACACAACAGTGCAGGACACACCAATCTGAGTAGGGCGACACGACGCTCATCGACGGCCCGACATCTATCGACGCCGGAAATCGTCTCGGTGTGTCAGGACCTTAAGAAGCAGGCCGGTACTGGTGTGAAGGGGGAAATGTGTGTCTATCTATGAAGCTACAGAGAAATATAGCATTATCAAGCAGATCATTAATCCACAACGGTAAAATAAAGAGTATTCCAACTTTAAAAATAAGTTCATTCCCAAACTTTCTTTTAAAATGTCTTACCCGCTGAGAGAGACCATAACCAGTTCCTCCTCTCGCTGTTTAAAGCCTGTTTGGGCTCATTGTTGGAAAGCACTGCTTAAATGTTAACAGTTAGGTGACAAAAAGCCCAGCTCTTCCTTACTTCAGCATAAATGTAAGGCCATATCGTGAATGGACCATCTGGATTGTTGGAAATGTAAATGCTTAGCGATAAACTGTGCTGCAGAGAGAAGGGAAAGAGTTGGAGATAACGTTACCATCGGAGGGCGATCTTGATGGGCGTGGTGAGGCAGGAGGTGAAGAGGTCGGCTGGGAGGTCAGGGTTCATGGGTAGCAGCTCGCTGGCCTCGCAGGCCGCCAGCTGGATGCAGTTCTTCATGGAGGGAGGCAGGGGCATCTGGGCCAGCGGGTGGCTGGGGTTGATGGCTGCCACCTGAACACAGAAAACATGACAGTTACCACCTGAGTCACACTAAGGAATGACCCCTAGGCTAAGTGAATGAATGCATTCCTGTTCAAATCATCATGGACACAGCATCGTACTCGCAGTAAAAATAAGTCTCTGCATTAACCCCATCCTAGTATTAGTAGCAGTGGGCAGCTATTGTAGTTCCCAAGTTAAGTCCCTTCAGACTGAGCTATTACCCAAAAGATGTCCATGTAAAAGCATACGTGTTGAAATATCAGCTGTTCTTTTAAAACTGCAGCAATCACAGAAAGTGGTCTCACTATGAATCTGGTTTTCAGACCAAAACTTTAAAGGGATAGTTCAGATTTGTTTGAAGTGGGGTTGTATAATGCAACTATCCATAATCAGTGTTTTCAATCCTCTAGATCAGTGGTTCCCAACCTGGGGGGCGCGCCCCCCTTGGGGGGGCGCCAAAGATCGCAGGGCGGGCGCCAGGCCTCAAATGATTTGAGGCCAAATATCATATTTAGACTTTTTTTCTTTTTTTTTTACAATTAAATCGTAACGCAATTGTCTCTACATTACAATAAAATATAAAACATAATTGATTAATTAATTTGAATACAAATTCAAGTTAGTAGCTGTTAAAGGCATAAAAAGACAGAAATGTATAATTGTTTCTTGAATAGAAATGTTTCTTCTGCCCGTAAAGTGTCCAAACCAGGCTTTTCTGGATAAGTGCATTTTTAAAACATAGTCATTGTCCATGCCGGTTTCAGTTGGATTATTTGTCACAGTTGCTCCGATCAGATCGGTTTCCTCCATTTTGTAGATTATTTACGACTTTTGATTTCACATAAACACAAATTTCTTCATACAGCGGGAATCCAAATGAATTAATCCTGAGTCCAATAACCATCAAAGTCACTCCAATAGAGCTCCTTAGTTACGCTTTCATCCTCCTTTAACACAATACTTCACATTCATCCAGTTTGTGATGGTAGTTGTAGCATTTTTGAGACTTTTAAACTTTAATTACCGCTGTTGCCCCCCCCCCCACACACACACACACACACACTAGGGGGGGCGCGACTTCCAACAGGAGTCATTTGGGGGGATCCTTGGGAAAAAAGGTTGGGAACCACTGCTCTAGATCCAGACATTTGGTCACAGGGAAGAGGAGCTGTGGGACAGACAAGGAGACTTTAAAGAAGGGAAACTCGTTTGTGGACACTTATTAAGTCTGTCAGAGCCAACCAACACTTCCCTTTGTGACATCCCATTTGCTCAAACACATTTATGGTACAAATGTGTTTGAGCAAAATGTGGATGTGGTTCCCCTCTACCGTGCAGATTGCTTTTCTCTTGTTTGCTCTGGGAGTGTATTAGATATAACTAAAAATAAGAATAGTCATAACATTGTGCCACATTGCAACATCGTGGCGTTATAGAGTAGGGAAAGAATGAGTCCCCAAAATAAGTTTGCATTTGACCACTTCTGGTTCCGTCAATGTTTAACAGGATTTTGGTTGGATCAGCGCCGTATAGATAGATGCCTATAATAAGGTCTCAGGTTAACACAAGCTGAAGATATGTTCACATTTAGTTCTACGACAAAGTACGGCAGTTGCTAATTAGTGGCTAAATGAGACCACTGAACGTCATTATGCCAAACATCAGCCATGAGCAGCCATGGGAAGGATTTAGGCTTTATAAATCATAAAGGTGGTGATATGTGGAGTTTATCCTGCTGAACAAAACGTGGCATTATCATGAACGTGTATTCTGCAATATATGGAAATCCACTGGGAGAATCCCATTGCTTTTTGTTGAAGGAGCCCTTGCCATGCTAACTTCAAGGTGGCCCTACACAAATATGTAATCACTGCACCACTGTGTTGGAGGAAGTTGGACTTTAGACACAGCAATGGGTGCAAGGTGAGAGGACAACAGAAGAAGACAGAATGATTAACTGGAGACCAGATAAGACATTTGAACACAAGTTCAGGACAGACTGAAAGAGAAAGAGGTCGGAGTAGAAAGTAGACATACATGGAGTAAAAACTCATCTTGAGTCTCAGTGTGCAGATGTCCCATAAGGCAACAGGTGAAGGCATCAGCCCCCTGCTACACCTACACCATCCTGCTCTAGCTGTTGTCATCATTTCCCCCAGCTGTTTGTGCTTCTCAAATTTGCCATCAAATCATCACACTCAGAAACTTTTCTACAAAGACAAACCTGATATTCATTTGAGCACTTCAGGCAACAGTCTTCACTGAGAACAGGAATGTGTACATTGTTCCCAGGGTGAGCTCATTCTCATTTGAAAGTGTTTACTATGAACGGAGATGTTTTTCTCCACGTATAAGCCGCTGTGTTGTGTTTACCACGTAGAAAATTGAAAAACATTTCAAATTGAAATCTCAATAAGAGTTAAACACCTTTCTGGTACAGTTATGAACAGCATGGAATAAGTCATGAGAGTTGTTTTTAAGGGATGTTCTCTCTGGTGCATTAAAACAGTAGGAAGATGGGATTTCAGAAAATACAAATTAGAGTTTTTGCACGTCTGCCACCTTGTTCTTTCACAAAAAAAACGAATAACTGGCACTCATTTGACACATTTTGAGAACATTATGATAATGTTATGTTTTATCGATCCCAGTGAGGAAATGTTCCTCTTGCTTCCCCCTTTAGCAGGCGGTCTTTAGTGGTAAAGCCTCTTGTCTATTCTTAAAACAGAATGGGTGGTTATTTCCACACAGAGCGGCGGCTCAGTCAATACTTGCAAATGTGAAAAATGGAGGAGGGATGAATATGATGAGTTATATTTGGAGATCATTGTGCTGTTGTGCTATAGATTTGTTTTCTAGGAGTTCGATATGGAGTGTCTTTTGGTAAGTACACTTTAATGATAAAGGCAGCAATCCAAGACTTCCCTTTAACATCACTGACTGCATTTATTCTTGCATATATCATTTAGAAACAGATTAGGGAGAGATTAGAGTAATATCATTGCTTGTATTGCCTCTTTCTTTAAAACAGTCTCTATTATTCCAAGAAACACAAGAAACCATTATTTTGATGAAAGTGGAGTTTTTTTTTTTATTGCATAACTCCAAGGAAGCGCTCTTATTATTAGGAAAGCTGGTCCACCTTAAAGGTATACTTACAGAAACTCAGTCTGTAGGGACGTGCCTTGGGAACTGAATGGTCAGAAGTTCAAGTCCCGATCGGATCAAAAATATGGAGTGTTGACTGGTAGCTCGATAAGCGCTACTACTGGCACGGCCGGGGTGTCCTTGACCAAGTTACGACCCCCCAACTGCAACCCCTACCCTCTCTTAACAACCCCAACAGCGCCGGAACACTGGCAGCCTCTTCGCTCTCCCAACGCTCGTTATTAGTCTGGTCTATAGGTCCTGTTTGTCAGAGGCAATCTACACCGTAACACTACTTTATGAACCATTGTAAGCGTTTGGGAGAACTACAGTGTGACTAAAGTAGCAAAGCCAAAGTGTCTCTAGAGGCGGGGACCTGTTCATTGCTATGAAAGTTGCTAATTGGCCCATGAAGCCAACATTGCCTGACTTGTGAGTATAAAAATATCCGGACCCTCTGAGATTCTAGGCCAATAGAGAATGCACATTTGCGTTTCACCAAGCCCCGCCTTCAAACTGCTGCATCACAGCAGTGTCACCAAGATCGAATTATCGATCTATCCTGGGTAGTTGATTTACCACAAAATGTCTTATTCATTGATTTACAGATGTCTTTTTCCCTCCTCACTTTATTGAGCAGATGGAAAGCAAGACAAAGAGCTTGGGTCACACAGCATTGTGACTGTTACCTATCTGGAGACTCAGTGTCATGCACCGCTGCAGGCAGTTAGAGATTAAGATGTTTTTGGGGGGGGGGGGGGTTATCGTAGCAGCTGGTTGGTTTTAGAGGCACTACAAATGTAGCTGTTAAGGTGTATTACTTTAGTTTAAGGTTATTTAGTTAGTGTAAGTTTTTTTTAAAGGTTGTACATATTTGTATCTCTTAATTCTAGATGTAGGGATTACAAATACTTTCAGTTTTGTGTCTGGGTCTCTAGTTTAAGCTTCTGATAGATTATTAGGGTGTTCCATTTCACCTCCCTTTAGTTTTTAGCAGCAGCCCCCCTACACTACTCTGTTCTAGTCAAAGTTGATGATCTGTGACCAAAGTCGGCTACCTGTCATAAAATATCTAAATTATACGGGCGTTCTGAAATTAAACCTTAACTGGACTCAATATGAGAGTGAGAGAGCATTTTGGTAATCTTTTATTGATTTTTCTTGAATTATTTGAGCTGGAAAATGTGCAACTTGTTTCAAAAGACAACCAGTCTTCAATACTTATAATGCCTACACATTTCCCAATTGAATTTGAAAAAAATCAAAACCATCACCCCCACAACACACTCCACTCTCACCAACTCTGTCTCAGAAATAAAAGCATGGATGCAAACAAACTATCTCCAACTGAACAGTGCCAAATCAGACATCATCATCATCGGCCCCCCATCCCGTATCAAAGACATCCAGAACTTCAACTTCACCATTGACAGCCACTATCTCCCCCCCCTCACATCCGCAACCTCGGAGTCATTTTCGAGTGTCAGCTCAAATTCAACCACCACATCAATCACATCACCAGGACTGCCTTTTTCCAACTCAAAAACATTGCCCGTCTCCGCCCATCACTCTCCTCCTCTGCTGCTGAAACCCTGATTCATGCATTCATCACGTCACGACTCGACTACTGCAATAGCATCCTCTACGGCATACCATCCAACCTCCTCAATAAACTCCAACGTATCCAGAACTCTGCTGCCCGCCTCCTCACCCACACCCGCTCCCGAGACCACATCACTCCCGTCCTCCAGAACCTCCACTGGCTCCCCGTCCGTCAAAGAATCCACTTCAAAGTCCTGCTCATAACTCACAAAGCCCTCAACAATCAGGCCCCCCCCTACCTCACAGACCTGCTGCACCACCACACCCCTTCCCGCTGCCTCCGCTCATCAGAAGCCAACCTCCTATCCATCCCCACCCACATCAATCACCGGACCTGGGGGGACAGAGCCTTCTCCGTCGCTGCCCCCTCCCTCTGGAACTCACTCCCACAACCCATCAGAGACTGCACTGACCTCACCACCTTCAAAAAACTTACAAAAACTCACCTCTTCAATCTGGCTTTTAATGTGTGATTGTTTTTGTATTATTTGACTTTAACTTTAACTACCGTACATTCCGGACTATTAAGCGCACCTGTATATAAGCCGCACCCACTGGTCGGTCACCAATTGTGGGTAGCGTGGCTGAGCTTCTCCGGCGTCTCCGGCTCGCCGGAGACGCCGGAGAAGCCAGCGCCAGCGCCAGCCAATCAAATCCCGTTTCTGAAAATCTGACAGCTCAAGTCCTAGCCAATCAAACCGCGTCTAAGCTGGGAGAGATATCCCGCCGTTCATTTCTATATTTCAAAAACAGATGGAGGATAAACTAATTATCGCCGTAGCAAATCACCCAGTTTTGTATGACCAGTCCCTATTAACTTACCGGGATACAACCGGAGGAACCAGGCATGGGGGGAGGTGGCAGAGACAGTGGGTGAAACTGGTAGGCTTTCGCCTGTTTGGGGATTTTATATCCAGTATATCCAAGCATAGCTTGCTAGCTATGTTAACACTACGTAAACGGGGCGGGACATTCATGTGATTGGTTGTTGGTTGCGGGGCTCGAATAAAATCCCCAAGCTTCAGACACGCCCAGCTCCAAGCTTTTTTTGAAGCTGTAGTGTAAGCCGCGATGTTCAAAGCGTGGGGAAAAAGTAGCGGCTTATAGTCCGGAAAGTACGGTATATATTTATTTGTTGTTCCTTTCTTTTCTTTTCTCTTTACTATATCTGTAAAGCGTCTTTGAGCACCTGTAAAAGCGCTAACAAAATAAATCTATTATTATTATTATTATTATTAATTTTGCTCTGAAACATTTGTGCTGGATGTATAAGAATACTATGATCATATACCACTAGCCTAGCTCACTGAAGATAAGCACGGCGGTTAACTGCAAGCTGTTACAGAGACCTGTTGAAGAGCTGCAGAGACCCTGAACAGCTGTTTAGCGCAGTGGGAGATGTTGCTTCAAGTGCTAAAACTCTTTCTGTGTTTGCAAACACTTCTGGGGCTACATGCATACAGGCTGAGCAGAGGGACAGAGGGAAACAACTGTCTGGCACCGACTGTAGAGGACACTGAAAGCCCTCACACTGTAAAAAGGACACCAACAATTATATAAGTATGTGTAGACATACACAACATGAGTTATTTCATATACAGTAGAGCAGAGAAACTGGCTTTCCCAGAGACTACTTTTGTAAAGTGACAGAAACTCCCTCTGATGTCACAAGCTGTTTTACACCGCATAGCTCACTGTCTGATCCTACTGTACTTTGGACATCCTGAAAAAGTTAACATCAGTTAGAACTGGCCATCTGTCCCTCTGTACAACACTGACTGTCTGCACTCACATCTGCTGCACAGCAGGAGCCACAGGTACAATTACTGGGGGACCTCTGTCTGGGGGACCTCTGTCCGGGGGACCTCTGTCTGGGGGACCTCTGTCCGGGGGATCCATCCTTTTTGTTGCACTAATTTCTAGATTGATTCATAGTTTTTTTTTTATAATGTGTTCCTAGATTTCCAAACTCCAAAGTGATGTCTTTAAAGGAGGGGTAAGTAAGTTTGAGAAACCGGCTCGAGATACACTTTTTGTTATATTCCATGGAATGCTCTTAATATCCTGATAGCAATGCATATTCTAAGTGCTTTGAAAAAAAATCCATACAAATATTTCATCTGTGGAAGCTGCAGGAGGACACGTTCACCATGGCAGAGTTTGCATAAACATCGTTTATTTTCGGCTGTGTACTTTGGAATTTTTGTGCACTCAAGCCGGTTTCTCAAACTTACCTACTGCTCCTTTAAATGTCTCCAAATATGCAAACATATTGACTTTGATACGATATAAAAGCAGAAAAGCTCAACATTTGTGAGACAGAAAAAACGATTTTTTTTTCTTCTGTTGATCGACTAATTAGTTATCCTAAGATGGGGGCTGGATAATTGTTGAAAGTTGAAAATCACAGCACTCCTGAGTCCTGAAGGGAAACTCTTCAGCTGAGTATCTGATGCAAGCCGGGGTAAAAGCACATTACTGGAGGAAAGCACTGAGGGGACGCCTTCGTCTTACAAACACAGCGATATATCCAACAAGGCTGCCCGGGAAACTAAACTGAAAAATAGGCTTCTTACAGTAACTGTAGGACTTGGAAAAAAGCAACAGAAAGTAAAGTCAGTTTGTATAGATAAGACCGCCATGACCCCATTCAAATGCTCAATCCGGTTTCCAGTTAAACTAATCAAACTGCAGGAAGTGCCTTGTGATGAGGCGCTGTAGATGTATCTAATGCCTCCCTGCTCTTGTATATACTGCACAGCCTCCCTGCTCTTGTATATACTGCACAGCCTCCCTGCTCTCTGCTAGTCCAATAACTCATTAGCTGACTCTATAATAAGTGGAGGGAAAAGGCGGCAGCAGCTGAGGCTCAGATCTCTCTGTGAGACATTATGTATTTACAGGAGCACTCTATAAGAAGCTCCGCACACACATGAATAAATCATGATATTAAAAATACAGAAGAATAGTCTTAATTAATAGGGGCGTGTGATAAAGTGTGTAACTGTGCATGTGTTTCCTTTTTTAATTTGTTTTATCAACATGCATATTTTATTTCTCTTTGAAACGCTCACAGGCGTGAGTGGGAGTCGTGCGGATGGATCTGTGCCAATCTTTCCTAGAACATCATTCCTCTTCTGGGTCTAATGAGGAGAAGTCGACGCACTCTCAGAGGCACACATCACCAACAAAGCGTTTTCAGAGGCCTCTCCATGTGTCAACCTGAGGAGAACTGCCGGCGTGCCGCAGTGATCCTGACCATGGACATTGCCAGCCGAAGCTGATTAATGCCGAGCATCCCCTGTAATGATCACATTAGCACACTGTAATCTCCCAAATGACCATGAAAATCACCACGACAGCTTCCCTTTCTTTCTCTCCCAGGGGGAATATCAGGCGGCAATAGAAATGCTCCCCTTTAAAGAGTGACGCTACTTGATGTAATCCTACAGGGAGGGGGATTCAGATGTAAAGACACTCACAGCAGGAGCACAGTCACGCCTTCACACACACACGTCCTCCCAAAATGCAACTCTAGTCCAGCAACACATTTTAAAGCCACTCGCATTAATTATTCATTAAGATGATAGGAGGCGGCTTAATGTGAGCATCCTGGAAACGCTAACATCTAACCCACAACATGCACACAAACAAACCTCACACACACCGTCCGGCATTTCCTAGCTGAATGCTGCAGGGCACACACACACATATCTTTAGCCCCGCGGCTAATGCAGTGAGCATGTTTGC
>CALSBZ010046833.1:1144638-1160446 GCA_943591055.1 Gobionotothen gibberifrons | reverse complement strand
CCCCAGTTACTAAACTGTAATGGAAACGCAGCTTAAAGTGAGCCTGGCCTACCAAGGCCTAACTAAGCTGTGCTAAGCCGTGCTAGGTCCTGCAGTGGAAAAGCGCCATTAGTCTCTTGGTGATGGCCTACAAAGAATTCATAAAATACTTCACCTTTGCTATGTCTCCATAGTTTTTACTTCTGTACTTATATGGGCTATTTGAGTGCATATGTGCGTCCCAATGGGAAGTATGGCAAAATGCAGTGCAATATGAATCCGCAGATGGTGCACTCATAACAGCATTGTAACATGTTTGTTTTTTTTCAATATTATTAGACGCACATCATTACTGGTGTTGAAAAGAAGCAATCATTAAATATATTGGGCTATTTAAGCAGTCCTTTTGATTTGCTTCTCTGAAGACGATCTAACAGCGTCGATCGTTACTTTCGGTAAGGACTTTGTGCAATTTCAGGCAACGCTCCCCATTTGAAATTCACACACTGCGTAAGTGCTCAGTGTCCAACAAGCAGTGTACTGATGGAAGTCAAGATTGAGACACAGCATTTATCTTACAAAGATCTTTATTACGTTTTTTCTTAATCCTTCTTCCTACATTTGGCTAAACGCTTGCTTGTCTTCAGATGAAATGGTTGGTGTGGACTGTACCTGGGTGCTGCACTTTGCTTTCTTGGGTTGGTTCCTCTGCTGTACCATTAACAAAAGGTCATATATGACATAAAAATACATCTACTGAACCAGAATTGTAGACATGGAAGATCAGGATTCTTGTGTGAACTGATTCGGCTAGACCAGGGCTCGAGCTTAAGGACGTCCCGTCGTCCCGGGGCCGGAAAAAATAGGGTCGGGGAGGATACAAATGAATTTTGGGTTGAATTTGGGACGAGAGTTAAAGGTCCCATGTCATGGCCATTTCTACTGATCATAATTCCATTGTTGAGGTCTACTAGAATTAGGGTTGGGAACCGAAACTCGGTTCCAGATGAGAACCGATAAGAAAATGGCGGGTACCGGGTACCCAGACGAAATACACAATTTCGGTTCTGCTTGACGGTTCCTAAACGCGGTAGACTAACCCGTTAGAAAGCCTACATATCTGCACGGACGTAGGCTAAGGATTTGTAGCTATCTGTAAGGACCTGGCTGTAACGTGACGACGTCACGCATCAACGGAACAGCAGCGTGTGATTTGATTTGTTTACATACCCCATGCACGGGCCGGCTCAGTCACTTCATAACAACAAAAATGGATCGCGGGAAACGCTCAAAAGTGCATACCCCTCAATCTCCTTTTTCATTCACAACGTTTCATATCACTGTAGCCTTTGTTAATTGTACATTTAAATCATGCAAATGCATTTCCCAAATGAATGCAAGCAATGTTAATAATGGACTTACCTGTAGCCACGACGGCTCTTTTATAGTCGGCAATCTCCGACCTACACTGTGATTACAGCGCATTATACCACCTTTTCGCAGTCATCGGTAGAGCGACACACCGCAGGGAAGGAAGCATTGATGTTTAAGCATATTTCTTCCCATGCCTCCCGCTTCTTCTTTCTGGTCACTCCAGAGCCACATTTCCCCTTTATTATTCCCCTCCTCTCCAGCACAAACTGGGCCAGCAGTAACAATTGGTCCTGGGACCAATTGGGCTTTCGCTTGCGTTTAACTTTGTCTTCACTTTCATTCATCATGATAGGGGGACTTGAACGGCGGTATGGGCTGTTATTGAAAGTGTTTCAGTGCTGGAAATATGCTCATTAGATAATAGTTTGCAGGGTGCTTTTAATTGCCTCCTTGATTTAATGCAATTTACGTATTTTTATTGTTTGCTCTCTCTCTTTAAAGTGCATATAAAACGTCATTATCGTGGTCTGCACAAACTTGTCATCATGCGTGTATTCTGCTAACTGCACTGTCCATAACTATTTGATAGGAATACATTTCTAGCCGAGGCTATTTCCTTGTTTTTCGGTGATTTGGTGGGCTCGTTTGTGGGATGTTGCGGACGAGTTTCACCGAGACCGCCTGCTCTGAACAACCAATCACCGTACTGACCGCTTCGAAACTCATGCACGAGAATCAACGTCATCCATAGCAACGGCGCGTCACTCTTAGTTCACTCTTAGTGATTTATCCTTAGTATGAGTAGGTCTCAGCGGCTTTGTGAATAACTTTTAAGAAAAAACACCTACGTAAAATGTTTTAGCGCGAGTTAGGAGCACTCCTAGCGGTAAGATAAAATGCTTTGTGAATACGGCCCCTGGTCAGTATCCACTACACTATATATATACTCCAGGGGGCGGTATTGCGCCGAAAAGCAAGCCGCCCGTAAATAACAAATGAAGAACAAGAAGAAAACACAACAAAACGAACACAATACATGAAGAAGAAAAGTTAGCAGCTATGGCGAGTTCAGATAACACACAGGAGCTAGAAGACCCACCTGCTTCTTTTAAATCAGCTGTGTGGGAACATTTCGGGTTCCCTGTGGACTACAATAACGATGGGGAGCGAGTTGTGGATCGGACGAGGGCGGTGTGTCGGCGTTGTTACAGCGGTGCGCCGCGGTATGCTAGTGGTAACACGTCAAACATGCTCAATCACCTCCGAGTCAGTCTCAGTCCCCAGCGAGAGGGTTTTCTCGACGGCAGGTGACATAGTTACCGCCAACAGATCTGCCCTCACTACTGACAACGTAGACAAACTCATCTTTTTGAAGAAAAAAGTAAAGCTTGAGTACCTTTAGTTAGGCATAATGGCCTCACACACTCACAAGTTAATTACACATGTTACACATTGCTCCTAAAGGTACAGATTTTATTTAGTTTTATATTTATCATTGTATTTAATTTATATTTTGACATCAGGAGATATTATACAGTTCTGTATTGCCTTTTATTGATTGTGATTGAAACACTTTCTTATTATTTATTTTAATATTTTCAAGACATTCTTTTTAGTTGTTCAGCTTATTGAACCTTTTTGTTTGACATCAGCCATTACAAATAATATGGCTATCTGAGTGTGTGTGTTACTGTTTGTGGTTTGTTTTTAACTGTGTAGTACAGTTAATGATTCCAAATGTTAGAGTTCCTTATTTTCATACCAAAACTTGCACTACTGTTAAAAATAAATAACAGCAACAAAAAATTATGCATTTGGGACATTTTTTTGCTTTTCCTTGTTGTACCGAAACCGTACCGAACCGTGACCCCCAAACCGAGGTATGAACCGAACCGTGACTTCTGTGAACCGTTACACCCCTACAACATTGTAATCAAATAAAAAAGCAAAATATAACTGTAATAAATGTCTAGTTTTCTCAGTTCAAAACACAAAGAAAATCAGTTTTATATAATATAGAGCAAAGGAAAATAGGAAATTATAATATAAAGGGGCTTACAACAGCGTTTTTCGACAGTAACAAATATTGATTATAAACATAGAGATTATTTTTCTGTCAATCGACTAATCGATGGAGAACATAAAATAACATTAATTGGTTTTCTCAGGTAAAATAAGTCGATGTTTCCTGGCATTGGTGGTTATAAAGTATAACACTTGCAACTCGATAACCAACACCATCCACTACATTATTCCCAATGGGGGACTCTCACAGCTGCCAATCCACTTCAATCCAATCTGAGTTTAATTGATGACAAGCGTGTGCAGGAAGCTGCAGAGTGAATAACGTGAAACCATCTTAATGGTCTCCCCTCGACACTCCTCATGCACTCAGTCCAATAGGGGCCACACAGGAAACCATTAGCCCACTGGAAGACTTGTGGACATCGCACCAGTTCATCTACAAACAACATGCTCCTGACGAGGGCTACCTGTCATGGCGGCAAAACGCTTGTGGGCTATGGGAGAGGCCTTATTGATCTGCTCTGTCACTGCTGCTGATCACCTCGTGAATATCCCACTACGCTATAGTTTATAGTCTCAAGCCATCTTGTGTTGATGGTTAGAACAACTCCAGTTTGTGCTGAAGCGTTGCAGAATGGTCATTGTTCTTCTCAGCAGTAGTAGAGGTTAATGCTCTACTAAGCTAATGGTTTGAACCATAGACTGTATAAAATATGGACGTTGTCTTTTTTAAACATCCTATGTGTTTAACCATCGTGATGCTCAATGTGGACGACTCTAGCCATCGCTATCTTGTAACTCATTGGCTAATCCACCAGGCTTTAAACATATTCATTTCTTTGGTAAAGTTGGGCATTTTAACGTGGGGTATATCGAGTTCAAGGGCCCATTATATGAACTGCAGTTTTTGGCTCTTCAGTGCTTCGCTTAAAGGTCAGCACTTGGATAGGACCCTAAATGGGCCGCAGGTTTGTGGAGAATGGGTTTTCATGTGTGTAGAACAGCAATTTGTTTTATTGATTAAGTAACGGCTTTCCCATCAATTCATTGGATCAATTGTTGACTCATTGATTAGTGTTGCTTCAACCAAATATTAAAAGCATGTTGCATCTGCTTGGAGGAGGGAACACTGGTGAAAAACATCAAATTCATCTGGCATGAATTCAGAATCAAGTCAAATATCCAAAGTGTAACTGCTAGCTTTAGTAATGATTTTATCTTATTGAGGAGAGCCGGTTCCAGGGCCTTGCTGCTGTGCATGAAGCGGGGTAATGAATCGCTCTCTGTGCGCACCATGACTCACCTCTCTGTGCCTGCACTCGTGGAGAGTCTGCTGCTCTCGGAGACTAATGGCCTCTGTGTGTCTATTATTATTATATCCTGACGCTGTGAGTGTGTGTTTTTGAAACCTTATTATGTGCATGTGTTGGCACAAACCTGGTGAAGAGGATGCAGAGCAGGAGGGGACAACACGGGAGGCCAGGATCTGACTCAGCGGACAGAGATTAAAGATGCACCACCCACCATTCACTTCGCTTTTTTTTGTATTCTAGTGATGTGTAAAAATGTGACTGCATGTGCCCACCCATCTAACAAGCTGCATGTTGAGCAGAGTGTGGGCACCGGTGCAGTGGTGTGTTGAAGGACAATGGTGCAAATTGGAGGCGGATCCAATCGGAGTCTGACTTTCTGAATTTAAACTGTGACAAAAGCTGCCTGTCCCTGAAGACATTTGTGTGTTCCTTCACTTCCTGTCACCCAGCTTTTCCTCTCTGCACTGATAATCCAGAGCCTATGGTCTGTATGCTTCTGTTCTTTATTATTAAAATGACTCTACCCAACCAGCAGTAGCTAACATTTGACATTCAAATGCTCTTTTCTTCTGTGCTTTGATTTAAAAACATCTCTCAAAACTCTCCAGACCCCCAGGAACTGCAAGGGAAAGTGTATATCCCCCACCCCCCCTTCATTCACACAGATTTGTCACAGCTTTTCTTTGAGAAGGATTATGAAAAGTACATCTGTCATACAGTGGAATATTGAACTCTTGGTAAAGTCAGTGTGTTGCCTCTGCACAATGAATATAAAGGAAACACTGCTGTAGATGAAAGTCACATTAGCATTTATCTAGCCTTTGCAATATTTTGTATGTTCCCATTAGCAACAAAGCGTCTGCTAATAGGGATTACTGTCCTTGCTGCAGTTGCACTCGTATACAAGAATCTGGCATTACTTATTAAGAAAAGTTCCCTCTGAGTTGCTATGAGAAATAATTGTTTTCAGCTCGGAATAGTGAGACTAATACATTGTAAATACTGAGCTTTTTGTCTATAAGCTTGATGATGTAGATGTGGTGTTTTTTTTATAGCTGTCAATACAGCAATTGTGCAAAGGGCTCCTTGTTCTTCTTACAATTAAAATGATCAGATTGCACAGTCAAATAACCTCTTACATCTTTCTTTTAAATATAGTAGCCTCAATTAAGTTCTTCCAATATCGTGCCCAGGAGATTGTGATTTCAGTCCCTGGTCTCATTTGCACAGAATAAATGCCTTTACATTGAGATATAGCCACTCACTTTCCTGCCACCCATAATCCTTCACTCCCACTGTGAATCAACTCCGTTGTCCTTCACGTTGGCCCTTTTTGCTTGTGAATGCGGGGACCTGCACCTTTAACCCCACACTAATTAACAGGACGGCTGTCTCATAGATCATTAGTGTCCCCCTGTCTTCATCATATGGCCCCCTGCCACCCCCTCCCTCTCTAATGGCCTGCTCTCCTCTCGTGCCTTATCTCCCAAGGCAGTGTGGGATATCTGTATCAAGGACCTGACCAGCAGTGGCCTTTGAACAGGCTCGTTTTCTAACATGATTTCTGCCTCGCTGTGCATCTTTAAATGTAATCACACTTAACCCTGAGATATAAAAGAGGCTTTTTATCCGATGGCAGATGGCCACTGCTTGTTAGGCGGATCCAAAGATGATGTGACGAAGATTTCATTACCTATTCTACCAGGGTAATCAAACACACATCTGGGAAATATTGGATTACATGAAGAGTCTTGCTTGTGTAGGCTGATGCTCTAAGCATTTAGGTTTGAATTCACCAGTATTAAATAGGCTTTATTGTGCTTTTTTAGGGTTTCCCTTTCCTGTAGTGGTATATAGTTTTATGTTTATGTAAATGGTTTTCAAATGCTAAAAGTTCGCTCCAGTGGGACCTTCTCCCACACTCTCCCCAGTCTGAAACGCCTCCATTGGACTCCTTTGTTTACTTCTGCGACAAACTGGTTCCAGCATCTATGGACTACAATTAGAAAAAGCTGATTGATTCTGTATTTCAATATGATATTCAAGCTTTATGGAGCGTTATTTCTTGATCTTTGAAAAAAGCAAATGCATGGTTGTGAACTATACAAAAGTAAAAAAACAGCAAATCCATCCATCCTTCTTTTTATACAGGCTCTGACTCACTGGCTTGTTTTGACTGAATAATACACAGTGTGAAAAGCTTTACTTGAGTCTTTGTTCTTTCTGTAATACTGTCATGCATGGCCTTGATTCTCCAGCCGCCACACAGTAGCTGATCGCAGCCTTGATATTCTCTCCATAATAGCATTCATGTTATGCCAGCACTGGATATTTTGCTGATTTTGTACAGCATAAAACATATTCACATAAGGGATGCATTGCTACACAGAAGACACGGTTCGGTTTTTACCGCTTTTAGGGGAATGGTGCAAGTTCAGTACAGCAAAAACACCCCCAATGCTCAAAGATCATTTTTTTCTTTCAGTTATGTCAAACTGAATGTAGTGGAAGTGTCTAAGAACGAGAAAATCCTCTTGCTTTGTATTGAAGTTGCATTTTGCACACTGGCAACTTTAGCAAACACTACAAGGCAACAAGTCATATACGCTTCAAACCTAACCATTTGAAAATACAAAAAATGCATCCAATAATACAAAATGTGTGCATTATATAGCCAAGTTATTTCTACCTTGGCTATATTTAAACATTCATAGCCAAACGTGTATCTTCCCTTTTAATCAGCTCATCGGGAGAGGCCGTTCTACGGTCAGTGTTACATTAGTCATTTTGTGACTGACTGACGCACCAATCGGCTTGCTATAGTTACTTCACCATGGTTTGTGGTCGAGCTTGAACTTTGGTTACAAGTGACGCTTATCAATTTATGGACCGTACACTTTGATATGTCCAGCGAAAACATGACCTGTTACAGCCCATAGTCTTCACGCCACATCCCCTGCTAAAAAGTACAACCAAAGTTTGAGCCATGTAAAGAAATAGCAAATGTTAAAGTGCCCAACCATTGAAAGTCTGTGAACCATACTACTGCTTGTTCTAACATAAGAGAGTCAGGACAATCCTCCCAAAACCATAAAGCCCAGCCATGCGGAATGTGACTGGGTTTCTTTTTTCTTCCCTGTCCCGCAGCATCATTAAAGAGAACGGAGAGTCTTTTCAGGATAACAGGGGTTTATAGAGAGCCACTTGCTGTGGACAACGGATCATTATACATGTTCTCTGTCCTCTACTACTGCACCTTCACATCCTCTCTTCTTTTCTCATTGTGCTTTTCTTTTAGGCCAGTTACACACTAAAACTCTCTCACTTCTTCAATTTGTTGTTATTGTACCATTATTTCCCTTTCTCTACAATACAGGGTCAGGGCTTTGAAAATAACTATTTGTAAAGCAACACATGGAGCTCAAAAGAAGAAGACAAAATAACATAATGCAGTGCTTAGTTTGACCCAACAAACCCATCTAAAGACCAGATTGGTTTATCTCTTCGATATTTCATAGAGATAGTGATGAGCAGGGTTGTGTAGGCAACAGTTTCAAACACCAAAACAGTTCTAGTTAAGCATGCTCACTTATAAAATAAATAAAACTGAATTCAATTGTGAGTTCCCTACTAACTCAGAACCTCATGCTGAAATGTAAATCAATAATCTCTCCCAAACAAAAAAAGTGGAAATGTATAAAAAATCTATCCGAACACAAGTGGGCAAATAAGGGGCATATACAAATTGAACTCTTATCACATTGAGCCCTTACACTAGATCACTACTTACTTTCAATCTGGGGCTGCCCACCCTTACACATTTTTTACAAGTTGCAACTTCTAGATAAGCTCTATAGTTTTTAGGTGGGTGGACCTAGAATTTTAAAAGTTTAACGACACAATAACTTTTATTTTATACTGACAGTAGAAGGGGTTGGTTTTTACCAGACCTCACGTGTTAAGTTATATCATGCTTAAATGTTTTTGCATTTACAAGTGTAACTCTGACATTCTTCAACTTAGACCCGGTCTTCTTCCTTTTATTTGTGTCTAATTGATAAATGGGGTAAACATAATTTCAAGTAAGAGTGCTGCAGCTGCTAAATGGGCAGAAATGTAATCCCTCTGCCATAATGCAACAGAAATGCAACTCCACTAAAAATGCATTTTCTTCCACTTCTGACAGGCTCAGATTAGTATTACAAGGCTCTGACAAAAATATGGAAATGACCTTACAGAGACATAAAACCTTGTTTGATCTGGTCTGTCTCAGTTCAGATTTAAAATGTTGTGTTTTATCCTCATTGTTAAAATCAGCTAAGTATTCAGCCATGAGATTGGACATGTTTAAGATCCCACTAAGCTACATTTTCTGTTCCTTAACATCTTCTCACTTATGTTTCCACCGTTGTCTTCAAGCAACAAGTCACATGCCACAATACCAAACTGACCATATCAAGCAATAGGTAAATGGCAACAATTATATCACTTTAGGGTTCTTTCTAACGTTTTTTCACAAACACTAACATTCACGGTGAGGATTTTCTCATCACGATTATACTGCAGCCTGTTTAACTGCTGTTATTTCTGAAGGTTTCCTACTCAATACTGGACACATTTCAACTGTTACTGTCCCCAATAATAAAAAAACCATGGGAAATTAGCGTCCAGGTTGATGCATTTCTGTTGCCATTTTTCGATTTTAATCTAAGAATCAAAGTGATGTTATATACTTAATTCTGGAAAAGAGTAATTTTAAGTTATTAGCGTTTTCCAGAGGTCATGCAGTAATTGCTTCCTACAACACTAATGACTAGGGCTGTAACGGTATCCGTATTCGTCACATGCGGTCACACGACGAATACGCCTTTTTTTTATGAGTTGGAAAAAAGTCTGTCACTGACTCATGGCAGTATCCATTACACTATATATAATCCAGGGGGCGGTATTGCGCCTACAAGCAGTTTGCCAGCTGCCCTTAAACAGCAAATGAAGAACAAGAAGAAAACACTGTTGTCACTACCCGATCCGCCCCCCTGCCCGATCTGTACTGCGCATGTGCGAGATGGTCCGCCATATTGGAGAACTCCGGACGGCAACTCTACTAGGACCCTTGACAGAGTGGCTTTTGGCAAAGCTGAAAAATAAAGAGAGAGAGAGATGAGTTATTGTTATTACAACGTGACTTCACTATTATTTAACAACTATTTGTATTGGGTTCTTTTATTTGGGGTTAAGTACATTGTCAGAATAAGTGAGAAATGGATTTAACTTCTGTTAGACAGCTATCATACTGAATAAATATTTACTGTGAATGTATGCAAAAATGTATGGCATATGGCTGTCTTCTCAGATTTGGCTGTCTTCTCAGATTTTTAGACAGGCTCAAGTCAGAATGCGTAATTGGCAGTATCTCATAACTACACTTCTGTGAAAAGTTCAGCCTCAGATCTTCCCAAGCCCTGCCACCGTGACTCTAGCAAGTCTCGTTTGTCAAACATGCTCGACATCCGCAAGATGGCTTGTCAACCGTGTCACCCTGGCCAGTGAAATATTGCCTATTGTCTGTCAGCATTGTGAGTGTGCCCAAAATACAAAACCATAACAAGTAAGAGCCAGATAGATATAGTTCCTGTTTCTCATCACACCTGAGATTGCTCCAAGATGCATGATATTTGATCAAGCCTTTGTCCAAAATACAAGCAACTTCCCATGTGTGCTACCCCCATGTGCGTCCTAACTCCTCTCCAAAAGAGCCTTCTGTTCTGTGTCAAGGTGTAAATTACACTCAGGAAATTGGAAACGGATGAAATTTTTTTATAGTGGAGGTTTGGTCTAAGAGTCAGGGGGTTTAAAAAAAATGAAATACGTCTCACAGCATTTTCTAGAGAACATATTTTGTCAAGAAAATTAAACTCTGGCCATTGTCTGCCAGAAGAATATGGTACTTGGCCAACATACTAAACATATTTAGCCAGGTGATCAAAAGCCCCCTGGTAATAGTCTCAGAGCTGTCAAAGATTATACATACAGACACTTCTGTTTGATGGTCATGGAAGAGTGCAATTGTGTTCAGAATGAAAGACAGCAGAAAAACGGCAAAAGAGAGTACAGAGGAAGCCATTTATCACAGCCAATCCACGAGCGCAGCCAATATAATGAAGACAGATAGAGGCTCCGGCTGTCAACACGAGAAGTTTATCTCTATATTAAGCAGTTCCACTATTAGGAGCACACTAGGCACGTGTTAGGAGATTGATCTGGAGCATTTAGCGACTGGGTGAACACCTTAATTAGGCTGAAGTGCGACGCCAGGTCTAGTTCTCTCTCCCAGCGGTGGAATGACCTTGTCACTTCAGTCAGAGGAACAGAAATAGTCCTTTATCTCCTGCGGAAAACTCAGGTTTCAAGATCAACTGCTCTCACCTGCCTGAACCGCTTTAAAACTAATCCCTTCTACATTTCTCCTTTCATCTTCTTCACTAAGTACGTCACCATCACAGTCCTTCCTGCTGATTAGATACTTCACCCAATGTATTTACTGTAATTTGCTCCGAATGTTAGCAGAAGCTGTAAATCCAAAACATTTAAGCCTCCTGATGCTTGAGGCAGTGCTCAGATCAGCACAAAGTAAAATCTTGCAGAATTGTCACAGGTGCAGGGATGTTAGAAAGGGTCCCAGCATGTCACTCTCATTTCCGAGTGTCCTTGGTGTCATGTCTCATGGGCTGAAGAAGATGCACCGGGTGACCCTCTGCTCAGATCTCTCTGCATACAGACAGCAGGGACAGAACTTGTTTTCTTTCGATGAAGACAATAATCAAACAATTAATCATCTTTGTAGTTTATATGCCATTCTGTGAGGATGTCCACAAAGGCACAAGTGTCCACATTGTAAGTCTTTTGTCCACAGCAGAACTTAAGTGGTGCAGTTTCAGAACAAAGCTAGTTACTTTTACGGCATTTCCAAACTTGGGGGATCTTCTTCAGTTAAGTGATTGGGTTACAGTTATTTGTTTTTCTCACCATCCATTTGTGAAACCCTGCTCTGCAAACAAGAGAATGTCTGAAGACTGTTGCAAGACAAGAGTTGAAGTAGAAAATATCTCCCCTAAAAAATATCCCTTGTAGGGACTTGGCTTCTGAACTCTTTGGTCACCATTGTGAACTGGCACCTGGATGCCAGTGTGCATACTGGACTCTGTCAAAGGCGCTGGACCCCACAACACTCCCCCTGTGTTGTGTATATACAGTTCAATGATTGCCAACTGATTCTAACATTAGAGCCGCGTTCACACCGAGTACTTTGCTGTACTTAGTTCCCGGAACTCAGTGCCGCGGCACTTAATACCCCAGGGCACTAAATACAGAGAGCGTTCACACCGGAAATAAGTCCCTGGGGGACGTCACTTCTTCTTCTTCTGCTTTGGGTTTACTGGCAGGCCGCAAACAACTTCACGGCGTATACTGCCGCCGAAAATCCCCGGCCGGAAGTCCCCGGAGTTGGGGACTGGCTTCAGTAGAATCTGCTGGGACTCCCAGCAGCTTCTACTGAAGCCTTCCGAGTAAACGGCCAGAACGCCGACACCTCCTCATCTCCACCGCTCCCATGTTTTATTTTGTGTTGTCATAAGTTAGTCTCTCTGCGTTTCTGCGCGGGGCTAATGCTAATAATGCTAATGTGAGGATAATACAATGGCGGCTCTCCAAAACATTTCAGACTTTTACGGGGCGTGGTTTGCAATCGCCCAGCCAATCAGAACTGGGGTACTTTTTTTCCACAGGAAAGTGCCTGCTCTCAGCAGGCGCTAAAAATGGGGTGAAAAGTTCCCGGCACTTAGTTATTTTTTTGGTGTGAACGCAACATCAGGGGTACTAACGGAACTAAACGCGAAAAGTACGGGTGAAAAGTACTCGGTGTGAACGCGGCTATTGATGGGTTTAATTAAGAGTCAAAATGTTACTGAATGCGCTGATGAACGTGGGACAATTAAAAGTTAAATTAAATTCAAACCCTTTATCACCAAGCTTCTAGCACCACCAATTTCATAAGGATGCATAGTAGACTTAAGTGCCACCTTTTGGTACGAAAAGGACATTATCTTTATTTTTGTCGTATTTGTTCTTTTGTTGAGTTACCCTGTAATTCATATCCTTTAAAAGGAAGCTCTTTCGATTCAAATCTCTAATTCCCAGTTGAATTGCCTCAATTGTGTAAAAGCTCAGTATTTAGCTCTCTTCAGAGTGTGTTTAACTAGATAAATGTGAGGCATTGCACATACTTTCAGAGTAGTAACATAATAACTGAACATTGCTGTCTAATGAGCTTTCTGTTATCTAATACGGTTCTGCCTCTCTCCATCCTCCTACTACTCTCCAATCCCACTGGTTAAATGCATCATCTCATCCATGCAGACTATCAGCTTTCTCCTTCAGGATGTTCGAAGAAGAGGACGATGATTATTGTCTTCCAGTCCCTCCCTCCAACCTTCATTTTCCCCTTCATCTTATAGTTCGCTCTCATCTTTCTCTGTTTTTCACTCATTGTTTTTTTGGCCCTAACATTCTTATTCTGAATGATGGTACGACCAGAATCAAGCACAGTACAGTACGGTACAGTAGTCCCTCGTTCTTATTATAGGCTGCAGCAGACGCACATTTATGACGTCCGCTGGCGCATCATAAACACGTCGGATAGTGAAAGTGCAGTCGGATTCTCAAAGCACCGCAGTCTCTTCTCCTAAGTCCTTTTGAATTCTCCTATCCACTATTCCTTAACGTTTCACACAGAGGTCAAGGAATAGACGATAGGGATAGACGATAGGAGCTGATTTTTGGACTATTCGACCGCAACCCATATTCGAGGTCTCATAACATTAGTCCCCAAACCAATGAATGACGTCACAATGACTATGCCCACTTTCTATATACTGTACATAATAAGCCCGATGCCATATACAAACAGAGCTTTTTATCCAAGCAAAGCCTCCCATCAGTTGTAACATTACATCCAGTGTTGACTGTTGCACAAACCATTTTATCACGTAAGAAGATTATTGGGCAGGCAGCTTGACAGTGTTTTATAATCTTGTTTTGTATTTAACAATGTGTGAATTTCTTTTAGCAGATAAAAGATTCCGTTGTTTGAATACAGAATAATTTTAGGTGTGAATGCAGCATAATGTATGATATATATTCCTTGCATGGACTTTTGCTTTCACATAGGCTTACCCATAGGCTTTTTTTGTTGTGTTGTAGACCGTGTAATATAGAATCAAACAAACACTCATAAATTCAGTGATGGTGTCGGTCTCCTAAAAAATATCAAACAAATACCTGTTATGTACACATCACGTGCATTTAGTTAATGCCGGGACATTGGCTTTATTGTTTTGATTTTCTTTTTCTCCTATTGGTAATTCAGCTTTTCTGTAGCTGGAACTTATATAATACCATATTTCTTGTAAGTGCAACATAACAACCCTGCACATATGGGAAGCCGAACAAGGCGTACCGAGTTATTTGAGAAATGTCCTGTGAATGCTTTTAGTCTACTTCCTCTTTTCCTGATATAACACAATGCCAATCCAATAAAGGCGTCTTAAGCCTTTTGCTCTGTCATTATGCTTAATGCAATATGAGAGGAGCCTCTTGTGCAACCACTGCTCCTTTCCACAGAGAGAGATGCGTTCTCACTCATTGTTAAAACACCATGGCTACATCCAAAAAGGCTATTAGATTTGATGATGTGGGAGCTATTTTTAGCGACAGATGCCTCCCTGAGTTTTCCAGGAATGAGGCAGGAGGTCAGGAACTACTCTCCAATTTCCATTTCCCAGAGTGGAGGAGGCGGAGGTGGGTGGAGGTGGATTTGTGTGTGTTTAGTCTTAAGGAACCTGTATACACACACTAGCAGAAGGTCATTTCCATGCATGCTCAATGGGCTTTAAAGGTCCTTACACACCGAGCCGATTTTCAGCGTCGTGTCGCCCTACTCAGATTGGTGTGTATTGCACCGTCGTGTCTTTTCGGCCCTGCCGATACCTTCCGCCGCCGATTCGACATGTTGAATCGGTAGGCTGTCGGCCAAAGAAATCACTGTGATTGGCTGTTCAGCTTAGCGAATCAGTGCATGAGAAGCGAAACGGAAGTGAGGGACCCAAACAAACTATTAAGAAGGCAAATATGAGATTTCATTTAACTCCAGCTCTCGACACGGGTTCGCCCTATGAGCTTCTCGCTGTAGAGTGAAAATGGAACGCACACGCTTTTTTGTTTATATCACGCAGTCTGTTCTTCTTCTCTCGGTGTATCACGCAGTCTGTCTTCCGGTTGTTGCCGATCTTTTGAATGGCGAATACACACTACCGACTAGAGTTCCCATTAGAATATTTTTTGGCCAGTCAACATGTCCGTTAAAGTTTAAATCTTCCGTAAAAATGTTGAAAAGAGCCGGTCAAAGGTCTTCGTTATTTATTGAGCTTTAAAACAAATTGATATGATTTGATATTAAACAAACTAATAATAGTAGATTAACTATTCAAAAGTGTACAGTAATTTACAATAACACAGGAATAATAAACGGAGCGCTCTCTCCCTCTCCTGACAGCCCGTCATTATCATGCAGCTCGCGGATCAGTAATGAGTGACCCGACGGTAAAACTAAACATATCTAGGCCTATAACTAGTTTAGGTAGTTTGAGAGGTCATTAAAATAGCTTATGTCCATATCGATCAGATCTAGCTAGTTCTAGCTAATGATAGGACTACCTGCTTATTAAAAGACACCTAAACAATAAGGGTCGCTATGCAACCGGGTGAGGCCACAAAGTATAGCGCTATGCATTTGTTTACATGCCCACCGGAACCCAGAGGCATTACCAACAGATCAACGCACAATCAACCCATACAGGACATCTCTTTCTCCACATTACGTGTTAGACATTAGAATTGACTATTCTTGTCTGTCACATACTCTTTTGTCTGTCACATGCTATTATTGTCTGTCACATAAGTGGCGCAACTGATGCGGTATTGCGCTAAGGGGAAATTATTTTGACCGGACACTTTGACCGGAGAGATTTAGATTTGCCGGTCTTCAGCATATTTTACCGGTC
>CALSBZ010046833.1:1083373-1139638 GCA_943591055.1 Gobionotothen gibberifrons | reverse complement strand
CGAACCGTGACGGTACGGGACGGGTACGGATACCGTTACACCCCTACAATGTTGGGATTGAGTCCTACTCTAGATGAGACCAAACCAAATGCTAGCAACACATAAGCTGCATAAGACTAAACATTGTTATCCTTAGATCTTATTTTTCACCTCATATACTATGATTAGTATCTCTGTCAGGCATGGGAAATGTTTCGGTTGTTAAGAGAACACAAATACCATGCATGCAAGATTTAGAAATTAAAATATCATCGATGCCAAAGTATCTTTTAAAAATACAAATATTGCACACTATTGACACCCTTTCATCTACACCCAGTTAATTATAAATTCTTTTTTCAAAGTGATAAAAAATTGGACATTACACAATAAAAAAGACAGCACAGTGGTGACGGCAGTTTTACTAACTCTACTAGACTAGATTCGTCACATGGATGTATCGATATCACTATTGGTTGGTTGGTTGGTTAAACACATACATGCAAATTGAAGTCCTTTAAAGATCCCATGTCATGGCGATTTCTACTGATCATAAGCGTCTTTGGGTTCAAGAAAAGCGCTATAGAAAATACATGTATTATTATTATTATAATTCCATTGTTGAAGTATACTAAAATAGATTTATACTGTGCAATTTTCCAAACTCACATTGGTTTCTCATACAGCATCTCTGTAAAGTATGTGAGCCCAGTGTGCTCTGATTGGTCGGGACGTTGAGAGGCTCGTTGCTGCGAGGAGCAGGACAGGCTTCCGTGTCGGCGATACAGGAGAACAAGCGAAACTCATCCTGAGCACACACAAACACTCACAGCCGAAGTAAAAACAATAAGTGTGGCTTGATATTGAGTAAGAAAAAGGTTTATAACGCTGTGAGAATGGGTCTGCGGAGAGCATTTCTCCGCCATCCCAACTTAGCAGCCCGAAAAACGTTTACCCATTTAAACAGTCGTGGTAGATACCTTGTTTGTTTTAAACATCATAAATACACAAACAACAATGAATACTTTCAGGTTGTGTACCCGAATCTCCCGCTGGTCCAAACAAAGTTGGAACAGCATCGTTCTTCAGTGCCCTACGCTGTACATATCCGGCATGAATCGCTGAAAGGTTTGGGAAGCTTTGTTTCGTGAAAGGCTGGCAGAGGGCGTGGCCTCTGGGTATCCCCACGTCAGAGTCCCCAGGAAGTAAACAATGGAATTTGAGAAATCTCCAACGAGGCATTTTGGGGAGGTCTTTTCTGTGTTAGAGTTTTACTCCCTACAGGGTGTACTTTGAGGGTTTTGACTCTGCAGACCGTTTACATGCATACAAACCTTCATAACACAAGGGGACGGGTAATAACCAGAAAAGCATGACGTGGGACCTTTAATACTACACAGGGAAACGGAACAAATACTTGAAGGTGTTGCATGGAGGTAGAGTGGAGGAGTCTCAGAACCTGGACCAGAAGCTGGGAGAGAAACTTTGGGATTTTAGCCTTTGTAGACCATTTACATGCACAAAAACCTACACGAAGGGGAAAACCCCAAAAAAGCATAATATTTTTTGCATTATTGCGTTTGCCGATTGAAAACATTTGTACTTAAAATTCGGTCAATTTACTTATGATGGATCAACTGGCCGACAGACCTTTGTTCATCATCTCATTATTAAGGGATAAAGAAAAGTGTTGTCATGACATCTGAGTATCCTAGACCAATACAAAAATGCTGCATTACACAAGCATTAAACATGCATTGCATTGTTAGAGACAACACCAAATCTCTTCACTCGTCCTCCGCTATTAAGTGTGGTGTTTCCACGGTGATGAGAAAACACCTCAAAGCTAATAAGTATCAATGTGTTTGAGCTGCAGCTCACTGATACATAATGCAGGGACAGTTAGAGGAGTGGACAGCAGGGGTTCACAGGCTGCAGTGAGGAATGGGGAAGTACATACAGAGAGAGACGGAGGACACGCAAAGATAGAGACAAAAACAGAGAAGAAGAAATGACTCTTATGCTGGCCAGAAATGTGGTGTAAAGCTGTTTGGCAGCTGCAACATGTTCAGCAAGTACTGCAGGACTTTGAAAAGACAATTTGACAAGACAGGCCCGCAGCTTTTCATCTCAATGACTAACAAACATCTAGCAAGTCCAGAAGGCAGAATTTTAAACTAGATTCCCAAACATATAACCGAAAGAGACAACAAAAAAGTGTAGCATGCAGAGAGAAGAAAAGAAAACCAGCTGAAAAGAGAATTTGAAAGCAGAGAAGGCATTTTGAGAAGAAAAGCAACAATGAAACTGAAAGCTAAGTGAGGCATCTCGATAACTTCTGGTCTCTTACTGTGCCTGTGTCAAGAACAGAAAAAGCCTTGAATCTTGTCTGGACTGTGAATCTTGTCTGGAGTGAAATGTAAAAGGAGCCTACAGCTTCCTCTATTATCTCCCCAAGCGCAGGATACCATCCTTTACTAAAGGAAAGGAGACAAGTGCTTTTATGGTTTTAACTTATTTAAACTATATTAAACCACAATTGATAAATGTCATCATATAAAATCCAAATGTAACAGTGTTTGTACTGAATTTGCTGGTGTAAAAATAAGGCAAAGGCAAAGTCTATCACAAGTTATTTTACAAATGAGTGCATGTGTGATAGTCCTACTGTTGTTGTAAATCATTCAGCTGAATTCACACCTTGGAAACTCTAATGCAACCACGTACACATCACTGCCCCTTAAATGGAATATGATGCCTATTATCAGTTTATCAACGAGACACTGGATGCATTTGGGGGCCATTATGGGGCAAACTGACACCGAGGCTGGAAGAAAATCCAGACGCACTCCAGCTAAAACAGTCCATAATGTAAAAAGAAACACGAGGAGACAACAAACACCTAAGTTAAAAACTAATGCGATGTGAGTATATAAAGGGGAATACATCCAGCCATGGTCTATGCTAGCGTGCTTAGGCTAACACAGAAAACACATCTCGTATTCACTACCTGATCGAAAGATGTAAATGTTATGGATATTTTCAGATGCTTTTCATTAATATTGTAAATAATATTTTTTTGATTTCACAAATCTTTAGTTTGCATTTGTAAAGGTGTTACAGCATGTATTGATGTACTAATATTGTTTTATGGCCAAATGCCTGATAACATTACCATCAAAGGCTGCGATTTGCAGCAATAATGTAACTTCCCTGAGGTCAAACCACAGGTATTGAGGTGTCGAGGTGTTATGTAGATGAGGTGTGTCTGGTTCACTGCGCAAACTGAAGTCCGGTTGTATCACATATGCTGCTGGACAGTTTGTTGGATAATCTGCATGAGAGTTCTCAGCTCCGAGCCAACGTGAGGCAGAAAGGCTTCGAAACATCGTTTATCCAAAGCTGAATACACACGGGCAAAATGGATCGGTACAAACATGAAGAGGCAAAGTGCAGATGGGCACGAGAGCCTTGATTGAAAGAAAGATCACTGATGTGGAAAAGATGTTGAAAAAGGTCAGATAGAAAGAGTTTTTTACAGTGATGTAGTGTTGGAGGATAGAGTGAGTGGGCAGCCACCAAGACTGTGTTTGCTTTTCTCTCCATCCATGAGAGCTAATGTAAGAGCACAGAAGCAAACAGAGAAATGGATTCGTGACGGCAGGTTGGCAGCCACAAACTCTCTGGGCAGCTCGACTGCATACCAGCACAAGGGAAATGTGACATAATTGATTTTAGATTTGTTTTAAGTTTTCATTTTTACCAACTCTGCCCATCTGAATCCAACTTATTGAAAGATGCATGGCACAGTGACAAAGCAGGTGTATAGCCGCCGTGAAATTGATTGCTTTGTCATGAGTTTATGTAAGGTGTGTTGGCGAACGCTGCTCTGTGGTGTGGAGCTGTGAGTCTGCTGGTTGGAAAAAAGAAGGAACCGCTTTCTCACCCTCCCACTCCTCCTCCTGCACTCCTACCGCCATTTGCTGCTGACCTCCAGAGCCCGAGCCTACATTCCTTTAGCTGCCCTCTCTAGAGACATATCTTCCTCCATCTCCTCTTTCCTCAGGTTGACCATCTCACCAACAGCCACATCTTATTTTACATCATAATTTAAATATGTTTTTTGTGGCTAAGTAGGTTTCCACAGTCAAGACACAACAAGCTGTCCTCTTTTTTCCCCCTCGTCTCTTTCAGCTTAGCCTCTCCACCTGGCATACAAACAATCCTCCATCTTCCTCAACTTTCACTCTGAGGTTAACAGACAACTTTTTCAACTAATCTTATACGAAACAGACATTTGCTACAAAAAGGGGAAAATACATCCAATGCTTTCTGACCGTATTCAAGACGTATTCACAAGTGGTTTGAAATGCAATTCAAACCCAATATCTGCCAATGCAACACAGCCCAAACCCTCGGATCATATTCCAAGTGTTTGATTCTTTTTTTCTTCAATCTTGAAATCGAAGCACATCAGTGACATGAAAGAGACAAATTAATGGAGGTCTAAAACGCTTTTTTTTAATTCTGCTAGCATACATTTTACTCTAGTCCAGATGCATCGTTACAGTGACATCTGATTTTGTAATGAAAGCAAATGATGGTGCCATCTAATGCTGCCTTTCAATGGAACCTGTCAGCTTGTTGTTACAAATTGGGAAGTTGAGCATACAACATGCTTGGCCTTCAAGTTGTACGGTCAGTAGAATAACGCGGCCAAATTGTCCTGCCGGTTTAGAAGCCACAAAGGCTAACAATTTAGCAAGCATTTAAGTTCACTCAGAAAATGCAAAGGCATAATGACAGAGAAAAAATATATAAGGCCATTTGGAGTACTAACATATTCCTATTTTATATATACATACCCATTTATTACGAACTAAAAACGCTTCCATGGCCTGCACCGTTTCTTTACAGCTGCACCAAACATGTCAATCGTGATCTTAGCTTTCAGGAAATGTTTGCTCACGAGGTTCAGAATACCACATTTGGTGGACGTCATACAGATCTTTGGGTGGGGGATTCTTACACAAGTATTTTTAAGAAGGTGGGGGTCTGCCCTTGCCATATGCTCAAGCCCTAAGGCTTGATGCTGGAAAACCTGAGGTGCTTCTCATGAACAACAGACTGAGGAGCCTGTAGGAAAACACTGAGCTTGCTTTCAGCTAGAAGCCGAGCAGATTTACATATGATTTGAACTACCAGAACTACCACTGCTGGCACTGACAGGAATGCATGTACGCACATAAACTTGTAAGACTTGAATTTACAAGAACACATACACAAATATGAATTACTCTCTAAAGCATGTGTTTTTGTCGGCATACATGCATACAGATGGTCTATTAGACCTGACACGATGGGATATTTATAAAAAATCCCATCCCAATCCCAAAGTCCCATATCCATGATAACCAAATACATACAAGTGAAAAGCCACAGTAACCATGACAGCTGCAGTAACTGTCCTTTCTTTCAGTCTCATCACAATGTTTTATCTGCCAGGCATGCACATTTTAGATTCTTCACATTCAGAACTTGAAACCGTCAGAGAAGAAACTGATATCTTGAAAGTGATACCCAGAGAAATCATGGGGATAATCAATAGATGCCATTGTGTCAAAAGCCCCAACTAACTAATACTATAGTAGTAGTGTGTCCAACATTTATAGGGTTCGTGGACTTGGCTTGAACCTCAAACACACTCATTCGCTGACTAATCTGAAAACATTGACACAAAAGAATCTGAAACATATTTAAAAAAAATTGAAAGGCTTAATTGATGCCAAAGAAACTAACTTTAATAGTGTGTTGGATTGCTAATGATTCATATCATTTCATTTCTTCGTTTTTCTTGGAAGGCTTATTTGCTTTGACTCTGTATGTATCCTTAGGTGGTGTCAATAAGTATGCGGTCATTGAGTCATAATAAGAACATTCAAAATAATTGAATAAACCCACTCACCCTCGGTTGCCAGTTTTCATATTGCTTCTGCAGATTGGCCCCTATGGTCTCCAGGGCCTTCTGTGGACTCATGGACAGAGGATCTGGCAAGAAAACACAGAGTAAAAACATTAGTTCACACAAAGCAAACGGTTCAAAGTCACACACTCAATCTGAACCAAACACCTGGAAGAGATGCATGATGTTTCTGATGTAAATGCTTGCAGGAGTAGTGTGGTCTTGGTGATGCTTTATTTTGCCATTAAAGTTGCAGCTTATCTAAATGATTCAGCTTTATACTGCTGCACCGGCCGAATGTTGAAATAGAAGTGTATTGGTAAAATGAAACAAACGATGAACCTCTGAAACGATCTAAAAATTACTGCTGATGTATTTGCTTTACTGTATGTATCATTAAGTGGTGAAAATTGGATTTTGTTATTATAAGAACATCCAAGAAACGCAGAAATCAAACCTGAAGCAAGAAAATCTCCTGGAAATCTATTATTCACCACACACATTAAACAGGCTGTCTATAATATCCAATCAAATGAGTTAATCAAAAATAATAGGCGTTCAAGTATTGCAATTTTATGTTTTGTGATACTATATTGACCCTATCAATTTTAATGAATAGTTGACATGCAATGATTAGCAAAACATGTATTTGCAGTTCCCAATTTACTGATGGCATAACATTTTTAATTCATATTTAATGCATATTGGCGTGTGTTCTGTAAACTATGACAGCTTTTCTAAATTTGATTAAGGAAAACCCTAAATGACTCAATTAACCCAAATTTATCACATAACCAAGTTTTACCAAAAGTTGTTCCCGTAATACCAGCGAGGATGTTTATCTCCCCCTAAAATACAATTTAATACTAGTATTTCAAACTTGTGATTGATCATGATCAGTCACAGATTTTAATTGTTATTAACGTGTTTAATTTTTTCTTTTTTTATAAACTTTATTTTCTTTTTTCTTAAACAACACATACAGTTCTCATTCATAACACTCCGTTCGATGTCTGCGCCTCATCGCGGAGCAAACAGAAGCATCAATCTCATTTACGCCAATTCTGATTGGCAGGTGATCTCGACGTCATCGTCAGGGAATCCACCCCCTATAAGTAGCTTGCGCCACGACGCATGCGCCATTCAAACACCTCTTCTCGCTTCAGAGCTCATCTCTTTATCGGCAGCCGCGCAGCTTAACTGTCCACAGACGGAACCGTGCTATCCTAGCTAAATTCGGTCGACGGGCGCTCGCGAGCTACCTTTAGATATTCTTCGAAGAGAAGATTGTAGGTACTAACACACCAGTTAGTACCACATTCGACCTCACCTTTTTTCCTTTTCTCCGGAAATCGAGAGGTACGGTTTTGACTTCAAGCTAGCTGCACACCACGCTGCTAGCTTGTCTCCCTCGCTATCGACACCACGACGGCAAGGACGTTTTCTTCTATTCTCACACCAGAAAAGAAAAGGATTAAGGGCCATTAACACACCAGTTAATACCCCTTTCGGATATAAATCTACGCCGTCACTTTTCTCCGGACTAAGGACGAGTTGTTAGATTTTTTCCCAGCAACTTCCCTGCTAGAAGCGGGCCCTCTCCACGCCGTCACCACGGCAGGCAAGATGGACGCATCTCTTCCTCATACCAGAGGAGCCGGGGACTCAGTTGCAAGGCTCTGTGGCTGTGGGTTCAAGATCTCGGACACAGACACACACCAGGTCTGCTCGTCCTGCCTCGGGCTGGAACACGCCCGGGTGGCTGTCGACGACCCCAGCTCGTGCGAACACTGCTCCAGCATGTCCCGAAAGAGCCTCCGCCGTCGGTTAGCTAGCAAAGCTAACCTGGCGAGCATGGGATCCCTCATGTACACTGGTGCGCCGGACGGCTACCAGAACACGAGGGCACGCACCGCTATGATTGAACCCCGCACTGCTCCGGCACGGGTTTCATCTACAGCGGCAGCTGTGAAGCCAAAGTCCCGCCCTGAGTCAGGCTGGAACTCGGTAGCAGCGAGGGACGTGAGACTGGGACCCCTAGCTACACCAAGCTGGGGCTCTCAGCTGGACCTCACCATGGCCACACTCGTGGACGATATCCTGGAGTCGGAAGGCGTGGAGAACGAAGAGGATTCCTCTGAGTTCCTACTCTCCGACTCGGAGGAGCAGGAAGAGGACATCTTCACACCACCAGCTCGGGCTGCAATGCCGGGAGCGATGGCTGCTCCCCCAGGCGACAGCACACCAGCTTCGCCATGTCTCAGCGTGGACCTGCAGGCCGTGTGCCAACGTGCTGCATCCAGGCTAGACATCTCATGGCCCGAGATGGCCAAGGAGACCTCTAGGTCCCGCTACGAGGGGAAAAGTGTGCCCCAAGCAGCGAGGAGGAAGAGGCAACTCCTGCCGGTTTTTCCAGAGTTGCTGGATGAGGTGTCGGTCTCCTGGAGAGACCGGCCCTACAGTAACAAGGCCCCGATCCAGGGTGCCTCCTCCCTGGACTGTGACGGTATGGAGAGGCTCGGCCTGCTCCGCATACCGCCATTGGAACCGCTGGTGGCAGCTCACCTCCTCCCGAGGACGGCGTCTGCACCGAGCAAAAACCCCACGCTACCGGTGAAGGTGGACTGACTGCAGTCCACGCTGGCTGACCGGGCCTACAAGGCCGCAGCGTTGTCCGCCAGGGCCCTCAACATCTCCTCGCTGTTGACTGCGTACCAAGCAGAGCTCTGCGAGGACCTGGAGAGCGGGTCTGGGCCAGCCCTATGGGGAGAGATCGCAGCGGTAACGGACATCTGCCTCCGGGTACAACGCTGCGCGGTCCAGGCCACGGGGAAAACCATGGGCATAATGGTGGTGCAGGAGAGAGCTAGGTTGCTCAACCTGACCGACCTCCCAGACCGGGAAAAAGAGGATGTTCTCGACATGCCTATCGTTCCCGAGGGCATTTTCGGCCCCACTCTGGTCTTACTACAGCGAAGACGGGAGTCGAAGAGGAGGGAAGGCGAGGCCCTCCACCTCTGCCTCCCTCGAAGGGCCCAGCCGCCACCTACAACGGTCTCACGGCAGCCCCCGGCCCGAAATGCCCCTCACCCTGCTCGGTTGATGACACCGAGGCAGCTGAGACACCGAGGCAGCTGAGACACCGAGGCAGCTGAGACACCGAGGCAGCTGAGACAGCAGCCCGAGCTGCGCATGCGCAGTGGCGTCTGGGGTTTTGAAGCCGCCTTTGTCACGTGCTGACGCAGTGACGTCTGGGGCTGTGGAGCCTCCACTGTCACGTGCAAATGCAGTGTCAGCTGGGGCTCTGAAGCCACCACTATCACGTGCTAGCACGGTGGCGGCTAGTGCTGTAAAGCCTCCACTATCACGTACAAAACGTAGTGGCGGCTGGTACTGTGAAACCCTCCACCATCACGTGCTAATGTTGCATGTTTCAAACCCCAGCATATTACCCACAGGGAATATCTGTAATTTACATCTCAGGATGTACCTCGCAAGTACGGACTACTTCTCTTCGGTCTGTTCTTAGTCCAAAAGGGTTTGTACGATGTACGGAAGCCGCGATAACCCCATTAAGACAACAGGGTATTTTCCTGGCAACCTACCTGTACGACTGGTTGCTTCTCGCACAGTCAAAACAGGGGATTATTACACGGGCTAATGTCCCCGTAATACACCTGCTCGACCTGAGTTTCATCATAAACACAGAAGAGAGCACGTTGTCCCAGCCAGACTGTACTTCCCCTGGGGGAGTTTCAGCACTGGACAGCTGCCCTCAGACTCACCGGCCGCACTCGACTTTTTGACTAGTACGGGACATGCCTATGGGTGTTGTCTTTTCGCAGGGAACGATCACCACGGACGCATGTCTGATGGGCTGGAGAGGTATTTTACGGAATCAACCTGTGAGGAGGTTCCTGGGAGAACAGGAACCTCCAATGGCTCCAATTACCTAGAGTTTTAGCGGTGTTCCCCACCCTAAAGCGCCGTATGCCTTCTCTCAGAGGACATCATGCCCTCGCGAGGATGGATAATACGACAATATCGTATTTAAACCACTAGGGAAGTTTTGCGTTCTCCCCAGTTACGTGCTGGCGCGCAAACTGATCTTGTGGTGCTGCGATCGCCTCCTCTCCTCGAGAGTGAGACATGCACCAGTTGTGACGAACCTCGGGACAGCCCTGCTGCCCGGAGGCGTATCACCGTACGCAGACTGGACTTCACATCAAATGGTTGTGAGTCAGCTGTGGGTGTGTCGCGGCTGAGCCGCGATGGATCTGTTCGCATTAATGGATTATGCTCATTATCAGCTGTTCTTGCAAATGCGCGGTCTAAATCGCACCGTTGGGCGGGGACGTGCTCACGCACGTTTGGCCTCCGGTTCCCCCGTGTACATTCCCACTCCTGGCTCTGAGAACCCATCTCTGACCAGAGTGAGAGAACAGCACCACGAATTGATCTTGATGGTTCCGCACTGACCTGTATTGTACTGGCAGGCGGGGATTTATCAGTGGCTGTGCGGCCAGTCGCGACAGTCGTGCAGCGACGGATTGGTCCTCGCTGCTCACTTTTGTCTGCCTTTACAGGCTAGACGTCTCTGCTCCCAGTGTGGCCCGAGCAGTGCTGGGCGCCCTGCTGAGCCAGAGCTCTACCTATCTCGTCTGGCAATACGGGAGCTATGATTTCCCATAGTGAGACATCGAACGGAGTGTTATGAATGAGAACTATAGGTTACTTATGTAACCCCAGTTCTCAGAGTAACATGAAATGAGATGTCTCACCAGACGGCCCTCCTTGCTATGGTGAAGCGAGAAGAGGTGCTTATTTTGAATGACGCATGCGTAGTGGCGCAAGCTACTTATAGGGGGTGGATTCCCTGACGCTGACGTCGAGATCACCTGCCAATCAGAATTGGCGTAAATGAGATTGATGCTTCTGTTTGCTCCGCGATGAGGCGCATCCCATAGCGAGACATCTCACTTCATGTTACTCTGAGAACTGGGGTTACGTAAGTAACCTATAGTTTCAGTGACAAAAAAGTGCAGGTTGTCCATTTTTTGATTGAATTTGGAAATATCTGAAAAGATGGCCGGGTGGAATACAAAATGTTTCTGTCAACTGACTAAATTAGGCAAATGCCTTGTTTATGTACAGATCTTCAAAACGACGTATTCCCCCATTATTCCAGATCTTAAAAGCAGAATCCCTCACAGGGTGGGAACATATGGTTCGAATAAATCAGTGATCGTATAGACATCATATGTAATCCAAACCGTTTCCTACACTGTACCCAGAAGAGAATGATATACTAACGGATTCGTGTTTCCTTTTGTAATCGGTTGACAGCATTAATTAAATGATAACCCGTGTATCATGATATGAATCACATGTTACCAATACACATCCCTACCAAACAAGCAGGTTCATTTTACAGGCAGAGACACTTTCCTGCATAATGGCAGAGGTTAGTTATGATTGCAGCATCAAAGGATTTTACTTTATAATAAAAGCAGAGTATGGAAAAGAAAAAACAGCAGCACCTCAGGTTTAAACATTGATGAGAGTAAATCAATATGGCATGAAGAATAGCAAAATATAGATTGAAGATGGCTAAAATTGCACTCAGCAGGCAGAGAAGATGTATTGCAAGCCTGCAGGAGATACTGATATGCTTTATGCAAGGTTATTAGTGGTTCCTAGAGTCTCCAAAAGTACAATGGGAGCCAGAGGCTTCAGCTCTCCAGCTCCTCTTCTGTGGGACCAGCTTGTGGGGGCAGAAACCCATGGACCCGGCAGGAGGACCACGGCACCTACCACAGCCACCCCCATGATAAAGACTTTAATACTGGTCAGTGGTCACCTGCCAGGTGAGAGACAGAAAAACTAGAACTCTGGGGATGACGGCCCGGATGCTGAGTAACATGCATCTATGGGAAAGCACTGTATACAGTAGAGAACAACTGAAGTAGGACAAGAGAGGTGAAAGACTAAACTCAGCAAGCCTGAGCCAGCCCTAACTATACGTTTTATGAAAGTCTTAAGCCTGCTCCTAAATATGGAGACGGTGTCTGCCTCCATACCAGGAGCTGATCCACAGAAAAGTAGCTTGGCTCTGGCTCCCATTGTACTTTTAGAGACTCTAAGCTTATATTATGAGCTCTTTAAGATATGATGGTGCCTGGCCATTAAGGACTGTGTAGGCGAGAAGAAGACCTTTACATTATATTCTGTGTTCTATAGGGAGCCAGTGCAGAGGAAATAAAGGAGTACAATTAGTAAGATAAACCAAAAGAAATGCAGCATTGAAGTCTTTTTGGGATCAACAACGTTTTTGTTCAGTAAATCAAATGGCTATTGTGTAATTGGAAAGGTGCCCTGCCCACCACACACACACCATGCTCACTGAAAGGCAGATGTCAGTAATTTTTAAGCATCTAGTCACTGCAATTTTCATACATCAAACACCTGTTGTATTTAAAGACCTCAACTCTGCCTTTACTTTTTCATATTCCAAAACACTGTCTCAAAAACGGAGTGGCAGGTCTGCACAGTGTCAGTGTCCCGGGCAGGAAGTTTCAGAAATTGTATTTAACCGTGTTCTCCCTTTAATGTGCTCTCCTCACTTCACACAGTCAGGAAGTCTCAGCGGAGCTAAGCAATGGTTTGGAGGTTCGCTCTCGATGGAGACATTTCTTCTTCTGTTGTTCGTGTCATTTGGTTTGGTTCAGGTGGGTGGGGGCAGGTGGTTTCATCCTCAGTTCGCAAACATCTTATGAATTAAGCTCCCATGAGAATACGTCCACACACACATGATCTCTTTATTCTTTGTGTTGTCCTCCTGTCACCTGTGCGTACTGCGGTATGTCACTCCCAGCTTGCACACGGTTTGATTGGCTAGCGCTGGTACTGTCAGATTTGCATTAACGGGATTTGATTGGCTGACGCTTCCACCTCAGCTTCAAAAGTTGAACATTGCTCAACTTTTGAATCCTGAAAATCCTGGAAATCTTCGCTTTGCTTCCCACAATGCAAATCGGCGAAAAGTGAGGCAAAGTGACGTCACCCCATTCAAAGTGAATGGGCAGAAGCGTTGGAAGATTTTTTAACGCTGCTGTGTGGACGGGCCGTAACAGCTAAGGTGAGCATATCTCCGTGTTTTGCTACCTAAAGCTACTCGTGTGTTGTCTGTATTTGCTTCCCCTGTCACGAGTTCTGATCGCTCAGTGATGATCCTTATATTTCTATAATCTGTGGAATCTCAGGATGTTATCTAAGCTCGTTTGTGCAGATCCAATAAGTATATCGATCAGTGTAGCTAGAGTTCTGTGCTAACGGCCTTAAGATTGTTTCGCTCGTAGCTAATTCAGAGGCTCGGCACTAGCTTTGTGGGTTTAAAAAAATACAAATAAAAAAAGATCAGTTAGCTGAGTTTCTTCCCGTTACAAAAACATTCATAGTTTATTGAATATTAAGATGCCCTCAGACGCTGTTTCCTGCAGATGACGCGTTTTTCCCCCCGGTATCGGGGGTGCGGTGTAGAAGAGGTTAACAAATGAACAAACAACAAGCACAGTGTTACAGCTGATGAGATGGATTGATGATCATTGAGTACGAATGTATACGTCCTCATGTAGGACATTGAAGATACTACAATGAGTGTAAAGCATAAGAGGTGTGACATCTTTAAACAAAGTGGTGCTATCTTTTCACATGATTTTCTACAGTGAGTTTATGTATTCGCCATTATAACAATTGCATCATAAATGCAACTCAAACCTCTAATTTCTGTATCTAGCACTTAAAATGGTCTGGCTAATTGAAAGTTCATATACTTGAAAGCTATTTTGATGTTGTATCTCCATGGTAGATTGTACAGATTCTGAGTCACCTGGGATAAAAATCAGACAGCACAGAATGTACACATCGTATTTAAGGAGAACCCACTGTATCATCCCTCACACTTTGCGTTGTGTTTGAGTGCTTGGCATGTCATGTTGCCGAGTGTGTGTGCTCACCTATCCAGCACTCCAGCCGGGCGCAGGGGGAGGTCTTGACCACATCAGGAGGGTCCACTCCCACGTTGAGACACAACACCAGCGCCACACTCACAGTCTTCATCTGAGGGAGGAGAAACACAAGATGGTCATCACATCATTCATCAATGAGCTAATAGAAACAGACCAGCAGTGATGGATAGTAACTAAGTACTTTTACTCAAGTACCGTACTTACCTAAAATGTTAATGTACTTTACTTGAGTATTTCATTTTTTTGAATAATTTGTACTTCTACCCCACTCCAATTCAGAGGTAAATCGGGTATTTTTACTCCACTACATTTATTTCATACCTTTAGTTACTTTACAGATCTGGATGAATGATGTGAAATATAATCAAGTGTTGAATCAGACTTTAGTTCCACCTGGAGTAAATCCACAAGCTACCCTGCAGTATACAAAGTCCTTCAATGCTCTTTTCTAAAGCTAAAAAGACACCAGAGCCTGTTTTAGATATTGTAACTGTGCAAGGAATAAAACTTGAAGTGGTTACCTGTTACAAATACCTTGGTATCTGGCTTGATGATTGTCTCACTTTTAAACTTCAGGTCAATAACCTGCTTAAAAAGCTGAGGGTTAGGCTAGGTTTCTTCTACAGGAACAAGTCCTGTTTCTCGCTTGAGGCCAGGAAAAGGCTCTGTGACCTTTTGACCTGTGCTGGACTATGGTGATTTGATTTATATGAATGCACCTGCCAATTGCCTGGTCAAGTTAGATGCTGCGTATCACAGTGCACTAAGATTTGTGACAAACTGTAAAGCATTAACACATCACTGTACCCTGTATGCAAGGGCTGGTTTGCTTTCACTAACTGTACGGAGGCTCAGTCACTGGTACATTTTCATATACAAAGCCATGTTAGGGAAACTTCCATCCTACATCTGCTCCCTGATCTCACGGAAAAGTGTAAGTGGCTACTGCCTGAGATCGAATGCTGTGGTTTTATTAAATGTGCCAACTGCTAGGACTGTCTTAGGGAATACAGCTTTTAGATGCGCAGCTCCTCTGTCTTGGAATAGTCTGCAAAAGGAATGGAAGCTGAGCAATCTGGTGCCACTAAATGTTTTTAAAGCTCGGTTGGATGCTACTCAATCGGAAGCTGTTGGTACCTGTTTCTGTGGATAATTATGTAAATGATGCTGTATTGATGTCCTTGTTGTTCTGTCTATATTTTTATGTTTCATGTGGAACTACTTGAGCAGGTCTCCCTTGAAAAAGAGATCAATCATCTCAATGGGATAATCTGTATAAATAAAGGCTTGAAATTAAATGAATTCAAACTAGCTGCACTTTTACCAGCTTTGAGAACACTTTCATGATCAATCATTATAAAAACATATCATATTATTCTGAAATGGACCAATCTGCACAATGACTACTTTTACTTCTTTAAATATATTTTGATGCTAATACTTTTGTACTCTTACTTCAGTAACATTTTGATAGCAATACTTATAACAGAGTATTCCTAAACTCTGGTACTTCTACTTAAGTACAATATCTGAGTACTTTTCCCACCTCTCCAGACCAATCAAATCATTCTCAATTTTTATCAAAACAACATTAAATATGTTATTCATCTGAGGAACTAGGCTGAGCAGACATGCTTGTATTCAGTGTATAACCACACTCTGCTGCTGCTGGCCACTGAAGCTCCGGTGAGTCGTAAAAGGTCAAGTGACTCGCCTCAGGGACACTCAGTTAGTTACAGAGAAAAGGAGTCACTGTCTTCCCTTCCCAATCTGGTGCAGAGAGTCCATTATGTCTAACACTGAGGCTGGTGTTGTTCCAATTAGGAGGCTCAGCTGCAGTCCAAAAGTCTGTCAGGCTGGGAGCATGAATCTCTGGTGGCATTTATATTAATATAAATGTTTTGGTCAGTATAGCCATTTTTCCATTTGAATTTAATTTAAGCAAGTGTTGGTATATTGATCATGTGTTGTGATTGTTAACAGTATTTAGGTAGAGGCTTTAAATAAGCCCAAGGGTTTTTTGCATCCTCCTGCATTGTTTATCATGTGTTGTGTTACGTATGTGTATTATTACAAGGGACAGCAGGCCGGATTTGCGTCTGGTATGAATACCTGATGATATGAATTTAACGCAAAAAGTTGCAGATTACACCGAAGTCACGGGCAGCACGATTACGGCGAAAATAATGATCAAGATTGTTTGGATTAATATTGAGATCACAATTATTTATCAAAATGATTCCTTCATTTAAGGTATAAAGTATTTTTATTGCACTTTTACATAGAAAAACACAGATCGCTGCTTTCACTTTTATTTTGAAAGTTTGAAATCTTTGGATAGAAAAAGAGAGCCTTTAAATAAGGTTCTCTTTCACCTTTAATGTAATGCATTAACTGTACAAGTCCTGGTGGCTTTCTATGTATTTTAATGTCAATTTTCACAATTGATCATATTTATTTAATTGTACATCCCTATATTTATACAATTGTACAGTCCTGTCTTTAAATAAAATGAAGAGAGTAGAAGCATAACCGACTAAAACCAGACAAGTTAATGACCCATGGCACAGAAGACCACTGAAACTGGAAGTGGGATGAAGGACAAACATTACATCTGAAATAAAACCATCAATTTATGAGTCATATGGCAAGTCCTGACAACCACAACCACACACAACCAGACACACACACGTGACTTGAATGAGAACAGTTAGGCAACATGGCGTGGGTGTCCATGCAGAAGTCTGTTGCAACCTTTGATACAACGTGACATCATCCAGCATAGATCGAGGTTGGCGATTCAAAAATACAAGACCAAATCCCTAGAAGAGTACATCGCAATTTGAACTGTGTATTTCTAATGTAAACATTGGAATTGTCGCAACAAAGGATAAAATAATTGCCGCTGGAAAAACTCTCCAGAGCTTATAATCTTGCCTCAGAGTATTATAAACAGCTTTGGAGTAATTATAGTATTTGCTCCACAAACTGGACTGTTTGCCCTATTTTAAACAAACATGCAGATACTCATTTAGAAATAGAATCACTGAACAACCCCTGTACTTTATATAGTCTTCTTTACCGCCATTAAGCTCAGTTTAGTCAAAATAAAACCATTGTAGAATGGGTTAATACATACTGCCAACAGTCAATGTCATATTTCCAAAGTCAAATCAATTATTTCCCGACATTTCTTATTTAGACATGAACACATTTTCTGAACAGATGTGTCATTTTAACACATCTATGAGTCTTAACACCCAAAAATGTACAATAGTGACAATATATCATCTTCTAGCATTGTTTTCTTTTAAATAAAGCAGGACATATGTTGTAATAAAGTATAGAGATATTCTTTAGGTTCAGATTGTTGGTTTAGTTTGTTGTAAAAGGTAACTCAGTGGATTACCGGTGCCTCAATTTCTCCTCTGTCACTTTTGGCCCCAGCAGGATACTGTTTGTTGATGGCACTGCTTGACCTGAGCTGACCCGTCACTGTTGCATCACTGTGTGAATTTGTGAATCAAAGTCTGGTAGTGTTTACTCTGAGACAGACGGATGAACTTCAGGCCCTGCATGTCCCCTTGGCTCCAATTATCTGTAGGTCAGCTACATGCAGGGTTCTTTAAAAGGTCTCAATGAGTTTTCGCTGCTCTTTGGTAACAGTTTTACCAAAATCTGGTCAAATCCAGGGATCAATAAAAGGACAGACAGTGGTATAAAAAGAAAATAATTATTAATTAAATAGAATTTTGAGGATTTTCTGTTAAAAAAAGGTAAATAAAAAAGGTAGATTTGAGGTAACGTGCCTTTGCAACAACATTAACATGAACCTTTCTGTTGGTCGCTTGTTAGCAGACCCTTCACACCATGGCAGAGCCAACAGGTACAGGCAGGGCCCAATGATAGCCCTATAGTTTCAATCTACTACCCACAAATAAAACACATGGACATGGGTTACTATTTTAAACAAATTGTAAATGTATTTAGTAGGGCTGTACCCGAATATTCGACTATTCGAATATTCGTTCGTTGACCAACTATTCGGGTTTCAATTTCATTATTCGGATATTCGTTTGTTTGTTTTTTCAAAAAAAAGAAAAAAATACTGCGGTGTGGGTGGATTGGGATGAGGGGCGCTTGTTTTTCACTCGGCTCCTCCCGTTTGCCAGTACTGTGGTATTAGTGGTTTAGGAAGAGGGGAGTTTTTCACAAATCCAGCGCTCCCTAACTCATGCCTGGCTGTGACGTAAATGGTGTGCAGCCGTGAAGCCAGGACAGTAAACAAACATGTCGTCGGTAGCAAGGGCGCCGGAAGCGGGGGGGCCATTGACCCCCCCACTTTACAGCCCTGCCCCACATTTTCGCAGCGGCAGATGCCGCGGAACGCTGTATACATCCCGTTTCAATAATTCCCCTCTACTCTAAAGTCACATCTAAAACACTAAAAATCTGATCTAGCTGTGTATATTTTGTCATTTTTGATTGTTATATTCAATCTCATTAGCTACAGGCATTTTTGAAGCTTGTAAAGGGAACATGCAGCTCTCACTCGCCACTCTGCTCTTCCACAGCGCTGCTTCCCCTCCCTCCGCTGACATGATGAATGTCAGGTGTAGTAATCATAGATAACACGGCAGGGTCCGTTACAGTTTGTTTTCATCTGATTTCAAATAAACAAAGTCTTGGCTTTCAGAATATTAAACTTGTTTCGACAAATTCAGATGATAAATACAGCTTTGAAGCTTGTAACGGTATAATTACAAGCGGAGAACGGAGTAATTTAACGTCACAGCAGCAGGCATAACAACAGCCGGTGTTTCTCGTGAGGGATTTCCCCGGGAAACAAACACAATACACACAAACGAAAACATACACATACACACACGTATACACACACACTCGAGCTTCCCCAAGACCAGTAATCCAAACGAAAATATCTTCCCTCCGTAGCCTACTTTGATCATTTGCTCCGCTAATAATCAATCAGATCGATCCAGAGAGGAGGAAACTTTAACTTAGGGCTTTTTCTCAAAATGATGACTCGGTGACAGTCGTTATATAATGTGACATATTTTGCTTAAAATTTGGAGTACAAAAACAATCCTGATATCATTAGAAAGCTAGGAATCTCCTCTTTCCAACAGTGTATACAACTCAAAATGTGTCTTCGGGTCAATGCGACTGATTTCGATAGAGCAGGTCACTTTGCATTAGGTAAAAATAAAGCAGGCAGACATAACGGGAAGAATATGTATATTGTAATCCAATCAAATAGGACATTGTCACACCATTCAAATGTATCCATGTAAATTACAACCAATAAAAAAGCTTAGATGTGTTTATTTATTACGTTGTTTACGTTATGACTCTGCGTTAATTGTTACGTTGGTGTGTGTCAGCCGTTAACCTAGATAGATAAACTTGCAAACATGTCAGAAGAACCGGCACATAAGAAAACAAAATACTGTCAAACTAAACTGAAATTAAACAACTTGAGCGTCACATCCCTGACATCGGCAACTCCGGAGCCTGGTCCTTCAAACATAGAACCAGCGCAGATGAACGCAAAAGCAGCTCTGCGGCCGCAGAGACTGTCAAAACCGCCGCCACCGGCACCGTTGAACCGAAACAGGCTGGTTCCGACTGCATGGAGGTTTGTTGTCGGGACATTGTGACGGGCAAATAAAATCGTATTTGGGCAAAGAGAAAGGTACTTCAATGCAGAATGGTACAAAAACAGAGAGTGGTTCATTCTTTGCAAAACCACTAAACGAGCCTTCTGTGAAATATGCAGATTTGCTGCTGTCAAACGCCTTGTAACTTTCTCCAAATGTGGAGATGACTCTTTGTAAATACCGAGTAACGAGTTAATAACTGGAACTTTTCACAGAGAGTGTGTTCAAAAAAAGTGCGCTTACTTCAGTCAAACACCAGTCAACATTCAGCTTGTCAAACAAGAGCGTATTGAGCAGGAACAAAGGAGAGATAGAATGATGGAGCAACTGCGCTGTATGTGTGTGCTGGAGCTGTATAGTTTAATTTACAGGAAAGGAGTGAGCAGAGGGTCCAGTTGTCCATTCTTGTTCTATCTTCCTCCTGAACACCCTCTCACAGACTTTCATTTGCTCGCGCTACTAAAGAGACACGTTACCATGGAAACCAAACAATGGTGCAGCTGTATTGAAGTCAGAGTGGAAACAGTAACATTTGGTGCGTTATGTTAGAATGAAACAAATCAGATTTAGTCAGAAATCGGGAGAAATGCGGGATAAATATGACCCCGGGAGGAAAACGGGAGTCTCCCGCGAAAATCGGGAGGGTTGGCAAGTATGTCACATACACACGCACTTTTTGGCCCCCCCACTTCTGAAATGAATCCGGCGCCGCTGGTCGGTAGTATGGGACTATTTGAAAGTTTCAGTTAGATAGTTCGCTTGCTATTTGTATTAACAAATGCAATGGACACTCCTTCATACTCTGATCGATAACGATATACGGGACATAAGTTTCACCACGGACATATGGACCAGTGATGTTAGCCCCGTTAGCATGCTAGGTCTGACGGCGCAGTGGCTGGACAAAGACTACAAACATTGACTGATTGACTCAATTATGTTTATTTGGGAAAATAAATATGGTCACTTTGAAGAGTCAAAACTGTTCTTGGCTCTGTTTTGTTCATAGTAGTAATGCTCATGTCATTTGCTCACTACTAGTCTTTTTTTTACCACCAGGTGTGCAAAAACTACAGGTACATTTAATATATATATATATATATATATATATATATATATATAATATTATTATCGGTTATCGGTATCGGTCTTGAGAAGCAGGAAGTTATCGGTATCGGTTTCAAAAAAACAATATCGTGCATCCCTAGTTATAACAGAAATATGTGTTTTGTATCTTTGTTTGACTCTTCAGGTTGTAAAACGTTATAGACGGAATTTGGAACCAGATTTACTGCGGCTGGGTTAAATGCAGAGGACACATTTAGTTTTAATGTATGCGAGTACTGAGACAATAAATAAATAGAAATCGTAATAGTATGCTCTTTCTGCGCTTCTGCTTAACAGCGTGTTGTCAGGTGTCTCGGATTCGGAGCGTGTTATGAAACCTTTTGAAAAAAAAGAATTATGAAAAAAAAATAATAATCTCTCCGCACCGAATATTCGAATATTCGCTGCTGATTACTACCGAATATCCGGAGCCCGAAAAATGGTATTCGGGACAGCCCTAGTATTTAGGAACTTATCCATGTGATTTTAAGTCGGGGTGGACCTCAAATCCTCTAGGGGGGTCCGGGGGCATGCTCCCCCGGTAAGATTTTAATTTTTTATTTTGGAGTTAAGTGCATCAATCTGGTGCATTTTGAGGGGGGAATAAAGAGACTAGATCTATGGAAACACCTATATGAAACAGAACTGTATACATTTCAATAATCATAAGTCATGGATCTCTAAAGGTGTCTTTAAATCGAATGATGGCTCAGGAGTTGTTTAATGAACTTTAGAAATAGGCTAAACGCCAACAATGGCCTCCCTAGTCCCCACATCTAAAACTCAGTGAGGTTTCATGGGACTTTCTGTAAAGATTTTCCCTTCCTTCAGCCTTCAAAGAAATGGAGGGTTTCCTTCAAGAATGATCTAATGTCCCCTGACACACAGATCAGGACCTCAGTGACAGAAAACTCAATGAAGATTGAAGATGTTAGGCATGCAAAGGGTGGACTTCAATAAACAAGAAAATCTGTTATTTGAAAAAATAAAAAGACAATGTGCTTGTTTTCTATAAACTCAGCAGGGGTTGCAAAATATCTATACTAATATCCTCGGAAAATACATTTACGTATATCGGAAAAAATACTACAAAGACACAGACTCAAGTGGGAAGGTTTGCCCTTTAAAATATAACAGCTGAAATGACAGAACACTTATTATACATTTTAATGCAAAGACCAGAGAGGCAGACGCTACTGTTATGTAAGGTAAATGTCAAAGAAATCTGTTGACTCCCTTGAGGAAATGGTAAGCTATCATTTCATTTCTTCAAGTCAATCTTTTTTTTTACTCAACATACAGAGACGCTGTAGAAATAAAGTCCAAATCACCTGAGGTAAAGTGTGGTAAAGAGGCTATACTAGTGTTGGTGTTGATTAGAATTAAGTGGCTCAAGATGGCGGGACAATTACCATCCTAATACAAAACAGTCTTGATGATATTATTTGTTCCTGTGTGGCATCCAACAGAAGCAATTTATAATGTATTTGATATGAATTTGCATAAGAATGATACAGATGAATGAGGGACAGTGTTGTTCTGTTCCGCCTCATCATCGGAGTGCAAGACGGCGTTGGAGCGTAACGGCACACAGATGTGGTCCACATTATTGTCATTGATTGAGCTGCTTGTGTATTTCACATATCACCTCACTCATTGAAAACAAAAACAAGTAGACCATCTATCAACCAGGTTTGGAAAAGGCTGGCTGGGTAAAAGGTAAAATGCTGGTAAAGGATAATGTGCATTAGTTCCTACCCTAGGGGAAATGCTCAGACCTTTTTGTTAAGTTTCCTTATGGAAAAATGAATATGAATGTAAGTAGGCAGAAAACAACTGGTGCAAAAGCATGCCAATGTAATTATTAATAATAATTAAATAAATAATTAAATAGTTAATAAAAAAAATAATTAATTACTTAATTATTAATAATGCCAATTACTAGCTTTTTCGAGCAGATGACATCAGCGGAGGGAGTTAATCATGTGACCCAAGTAGGGCTTTTACCATATAAGAATATTTACTACATGATTATCACAACCTAAAGCATTTACAATGACAATTTGAATGTGATATCAGAAAATGGGAAAATTATCCTGATGAACTTTGTTTATTGTGCAATTATGTAGTCTTGAACACTAGCATCAGAGAAATGTGATATAATCAATAAATACATCTTTATTGATATAATTTGAACATTCACTATAATAATAATAATAATAATAATAAGCACCTATTACAAGAATTGTAGCCAAACTCGCTTCAATAGACAAATTAGTATAAAATGGCAGGATAAAAGCAATGTAGAGGAGCTACAGCTACATTTCAACAAATATATCCACTAAGATTAATACATGAAGACTTGTGACTCAGACTCGAACACAGGTAGTGATGACTCGGACTCGACTCGGACACTCCTTGGGTGACTCAGACTTGGACTCTGACTCGGGCTCGACTCCGACTCTCCCTAGGTGACTCGGACTTGGACTTGGATTTGGAAAGTGGGGACTCAAGAGGGACTTGCACTCGTGAATTGGTGACTTGACTACCACACCAGTGTTTCCCCTATATACAAATAGCAGCGGCACAGCGCTATTTTTTTTTAAAAACTTTTTTTTAATTTATTAAAATAATAATAAGGGGCAACCCTTTTTCATTTTTGATTGTTTGTTATGTGGATTTGTAGTATTTGTGTTACTGTAACTGTACTTCAATAAAGGTGTATTTTTTCTAAATCTTGAGACATTGCCACAACCAGGGTGTTTCTACAACCATGGTGGAGGAGAGCTCTCCTGTCAGACTGAGAGGCTCAGTGAGGTAAAGGACTCTCTGAGTGTTTAGATAGTTAATTTTAGTCTAAGTTATCTCAGTGGGTCTCAAACAAATATGTGTTTACAAATTATGTAAACACATATTTTCAAGGCACTCCTTTATAATTATTAGGATAAATAAAAACAGGTTTGAAATCATTCCAATGTATACTATAGGACAGTAAACCAAAAATATCGTTTAAAGTTGGAGAGATACAAAAATATGCATAAATAAATAAATGTTAACTGGTCAAATAAGATATAAATGAAAAAATAAAATAAGTTATATTTATTTGTTATTGGCTATGGTAGGTTATTGGTTATGTTCACATACTTATTGATTATTAAAATGTAAACCGATCTTTTTCATATGGGTGTTTAGAGTTGTACCCCCTAGATCAGGGGCCGTATTCACAAAGCATTTTATCTTACCGCTAGGAGTGCTCCTAACTCGCGCTAAAACATTTTACGTAGGAGTTTTTTCTTAAAAGTTATTCACAAAGCCGCTGAGACCTACTCATACTAAGGATAAATCACTAAGAGTGAACTAAGAGTGACGCGCCGTTGCTATGGATGACGTCGATTCTCGTGCATGAGTTTCGAAGCGGTCAGTACGGTGATTGGTTGTTCAGAGCAGGCGGTCTCGGTGAAACTCATCCGCAACATCCCACAAACGAGCCCACTAAATCACCGAAAAACAAGGAAATAGCCTCGGCTAGAAATGTATTCCTATCAAATAGTTATGGACAGTGCAGTTAGCAGAATACACGCATGATGACAAGTTTGTGCAGACCACGATAATGACGTTGTATATGCACGTTAAAGAGAGAGAGCAAACAATAAAAATACGTAAATTGCATTAAATCAAGGAGGCAATTAAAAGCACCCTGCAAACTATTATCCAATGAGCATATTTCCAGCACTGAAACACTTTCAATAACAGCCCATACCGCCGTTCAAGTCCCCCTATCATGATGAATGAAAGTGAAGACAAAGTTAAACGCAAGCGAAAGGTGGACCGAGGTGGGCCGGTCGGATTAGTCACTCGCACCCCCCCGTGAAAAAGGAGATTGAGGGGTATGCATGCAATAATTGCAATAGGCTACATGAAAAACCTTTCTGTTTAATATTTACAGAAGAATTACAATGTGCAACTGTTCAACCCGCTTCCCAAAAATGTGTTACAAATTATATATATATCTTCCCCACAGGAGAAATCAAGATGAAAGTCCAGCTGCAGCATCACATCACACAGCTCTTCCTCTTCTGAGTTTTTGTGAATAGGTCTTACTGAGTTAGGAGTCCTCTCGAGGACTTTTAAGCTCTCCTAAACTTAGGTGCTACTTTTAAGCCTAAAATACTTTGTGAATTGCTCTTAGTGAAAAAAATTAGGAGTCCTAAATTTAAGACTGACACGCCCATTATGTTTAGGAGTTTCTCCTAAATTCGCCAGTTAGGAGCTACTTTTAGCCTTAAGATCCTTTGTGAATACGGCCCCAGGTCTCTAGTAATTGTGTGCTCAAAGTGCACCAGATTGAAGCATTTTACTTTAAAATGTTCAAAATAATCTTCCCGGGGGGGCATACTCCCGGACCCCCCTAGAGGAGGTGATGTCCACCCCCCAATTAAAACATGTTCATACAATACTGAATACATTTGAAGCCACGTCTATTACCTATGTCAATACGTTTCTGTTTTTGTAGTGTATTTGTCTTTTGTAGAGATTTTTTATTTATTCTTTATATATAAAATCTCGCCTAGGGCAGCTAATTGGCTAGAACCGGCCCTGGCACTAGGCCTCAAGAGCCTTTCTTGTGCTGGCAGACACATAGAAACAAATTGGTGGGGCACACTTCCACGCGCTCCGCAGTCCGCGCTCACATTATGCTGGGCCCACGTGCCTTAGCACCGCTGCTATGACTCCATCCTAGCGGAAACTCTGAACACTGATATGTGTACTATCAAGTGTTGTGACAACCTTAGACCCAAGTATGTCCAGTTTGTACTTAGGGTCAATTTATTCTCAGCCCACACAAATATTAGTGTTTTAAGACAGTTACGCGTTTTATACTAAATAAAATGCATTATACTCCTCCGTCAACTTTCTTAACCTTTTCACTTTCTGCAAGTCATGTCTTGCCAATTAGCTGTGAAAACAACAGCGTTATTGTTGTTGTCAGACAAAAGAAATGAACTGCTTAAACCCACGTAAATTCTGGTATAATTTGATATTCTTGTTGTATATGCTATTTATTTTACATATCTTATACATGCACCATTATAAGAAAATGCAAATGCCTTATGTGTAGACCTACTTGACAATGTACGTGATTCTTATTCTGATGAAAAGATATGCTGAAACAGAAAATTTAAATAGAGAAAGGAAAAAATAAACTGAATTGAATACTTTGGTACTTGAATATATTTCCATACTTTCAACAGCTAATGATCAATGAAATGAATAGTTTATATATTGAAGAAGGGAAGGAACCTATTCAGCAACAACAAGTATCTCTTTATCAAGAGCAGCTTCTTAATTTGACAGCTAGCAGTAATCTGATTATCTGATTTTATAAACCGGTATGCTGGACCACATGGATTTCCAATAATCTATTAATCTTATCAGTGATAAAAAGTGATAGACTGAGGACAGAATGAGGCGGTTAGTGGACACGGAGTGAGCCACGTCACATATACTGTATGTGCATGTCTTCCTGTGAGGGCATGTGCATATAATTGGTGGCCACTGTCCTCTCATTAATAACTGCACGGGACTCCAGGGGACTCCAGGGGACTTCCCAGCCTATTCCCCTCTACTCCCCTCAGAGACTCCCATAATGCCCCAGTAGCGCTCATTGCTGCGATCAATGGCCCCTGACTATTCCATTTGTTAGGCCTGCAATGAATGAAGGTTATTAAAAAGGTGGAGGGCATCGATCTCCTCTGAGGAGTATTATAGCTAGCAGTCAGCAACAGGTTAGATCTTGGACACTTCAGCTGAAAACCCCAGAAAGTGTTTTTTTGTTTATTTAAAACAATATGTGATGTGGAATTTATCACATAATCAGTAGCAGTAGTTTCATTAAGCTTAGATTGTAACATTGTGCATTGTTTTCTTTTTCATCACGGAAGAGTTTTTTTTATTTTTTTCATGTATGCGGTGCACTTTACTGTAAACATACTGAATACGTAGTTACTTGCCATCTCTCTACACAAGCATTTTAACCTAGGGACAACTAGGGCAACACTTCTCCTTTCTCACATCGGTACACCCATTAGAATACATAATTACATCAACTCAAAAAAACGTTGCAAATTATCAAAAACTTTTACTGTGATTGTTCTGTCATGGAAGCTCTTAAACATCTCCCCTGTGCTCCAGGCAACTCTGCACTTGACTCATCAAATCTAAAAAACGATGCCTGGTGGGAAAAAGTGAAGTGATGGATTAATGGTTCCTGTTCTGTTCCCCTGAGCCATGAGCAAAATAGAACTGTGTTTAAAAAAGCTTTTAAAGTGACAGGGATAAACCAGGACAATGTACACTGTCTACAATAAAACATTATGATCAAATAATAACATTAAGAAACAAATAATTAGACCGTGAAGAAAACATTGCCTAAAAGCCAGAAGTAACTAAGTAGACGGTGTTCACTTACAAAAGTTTCAACATCTCTACTAGAAGCCACAGAGTGTTACTGCACATTAATCCAACACAATTAACATCGGCAAAATAAAAAGTGTCAAATGTCGCCTTTTCTTCACAGAAAGAACATTTGAATCACATGGAGTTCAACTTTAGTGAACTTTGACGATCACATCATAGCCTCGAACAAGAGCAGAGATTTGTGTAGTTGACTCGATTTGGTACTGACCACATTCAGTACAAATGTTGCTTTAGCAGGCCAAGCACATATGTTTTTAGTAACATATTTTAGTGTACAATGTGTGTGACCCAATCACAATGTTAAAACTGTGGAGCTCAAGCCACTGGCCTGAGGTAATATCGCCTTGGCAAACAATGGTAATTCACCTGCTATCACACATGTAACTTTGCCCTTATCCTTCCCTTAATAGGGTGGTGCAGGAATGAATCCTAAACCTGGAAATGGGTTAGCATTTTAGCTCATATGGGTTCCCTTGTCCAGAAATTGATAATGTTTTCATGAAGTTTTGGTTAGATTCCCAAAATAAAGGTCTGTGGTTTAATACAAACTTTTAAGATGTTTGACGTTTTGCTGTAGGACATTAAATACGTCAGTAAATACCCCACTGGTGAATGTCTGAAGATTTATCGGCCTTAACATTTTTATTTTAAACAAGTGACTAAATCCACAGGAAGCGATTCAGATTCTTTACATCATTACATAAAGTGTTTACTGCTGCGATAACATTACACTTGAGCTATTTTAAAAGTGGTGTCAATATCTTGAGATGACCCTGCTGAACAACGTGTAATTATCATAAACGTGTGTTTGTGCAGATCTTATTTTCTGCAATATTCCAAAATCCCATTTCCTATTCTGGGTCGGCCTACAAAAATAAAATCACTGCACCACTCTTTTACGCCGATACAAAGAGAAAAAGGAAGATCATTCAAATGTTTCCCAATGGCCTCAATTTAAGAAAATCTCCAATTGTCAGTGTCATACCTTTCTTTTGTATCTTGCTTAAAGAGCTTGTTTAATTTAATTTAAATGTTGTTCTAAAGACAGTTCAATAAATCAACCCTGATCTAAAAATCACTAGTATGTAATAATTTATTTGACCTTGCATTTGTTTTCATGCCCATGGCTGAAAGTCTATATGCTGCCTAATGAACTGAGCACATTGATTCTATAAAACTAATGATGCAGACAATGAAGCAGCACAGACCTCCTGTCTCGTTTACATATTTCTACAATGGGATTGGATATTGATGACTTATAGATTTCATTATCGAAGTCATTGTGCATGTTCAACAGCAGTCCAGATTAGTGCAAGCAACAGGTCATTAACAGTAGTTTGATGCCCATCTGATAAAAAAAACATACATAAACTTATTATGGGCAAGTTAAAATCACTTTTCAAACAGAAGCCAAAAAAGAACAAAACGTATCTGTCAAGAGTCAAGAGTGATTTGTCAAAAAAGGAAGTTAAAAAAGGCAAATAACTATGTACAATTTTTTTAATCCCAGTTGAGAACATAGGGTCTCATTCATCAGCTGTTCTTAAGAAGAGATGTATTCTTCAAATCAAATCAGTTTTAACAAATGTTCTGACATTTACCAATGTTTTGAAAGTGTTCATTGGTAGGAAAAGAGCTCCTAGCATGTTTGTGCAAAATTATGGATTATTGCATTTTTCTTTACTTCTATGTTTGTGTAATGTAGGATTTGAATATCAGCTCTTTCCTGATGTGACAAGTCAAAACTAGCGATTGCATATGTTTGCCTACTTAAGACATTTTCTCATCAAGGCTATAAGGTAAAAAAACGATTGACCATCGATTGTTAACCAACAACTTTGTTTCAAAATAGTGTTTTCTCTAAAGGCTGATCATAAGTAGTCATGTGTTGCATTTTTTGCAAACTGAAATGTTTAAAGATCACCTGCACTTTAATTCCCTCAGAGCAACACAACTGGAAAACACAATCCAAGCCTGACACTGCAAAACGTTCCAATACACCCCATGAACAGTGATCATAAAGGGCAATACTGTTGCTACTGATACAGCAGCCTTAAACAAGTCTTAATCATTGTATCACTAATAACAAAAAATACACTTTGTGCTACTGACTTCAACCTGAAGAAAACCAGGGCAACATACAACATGCTGTGTATCCAGCAAAAGAAAAACAAGTGTACCAGCTGTGGATCAATACTGGTCAAGGCCTGCGCTGCAATCATCTTATCTCAGCAGGTCGGGGTTCATGATGCTTTGCTGTCTTGGAAAAGTCATATAATAAGTTCACTGTGAGCCTGAGAAGTAAAAAACACTTATTACCACAAATCTGTTAACTGAATTTAAATCGTCTTTTAGTTTCTTAACAGGGACCAAATCAAAGTCATGTAAAATCAATGCAAACCTAATCCTGCTGGTTCCCTCCCTGTCTTGATGAAGGCCTTACCTTCACACTGCAGGTCTGACAGCTTAATAAAGAAAACATGATCATTTAAGCTCCACCTCTGATCTTAATTCCTTCTGAGGCAGGATTCATCACCGTCAGAAACAATGTTCTGGGCCATTTTAATGGCTTTTTAATTAACAACCAGGACACCTTGTTTTCCTTAAAGGTGCCACTTGTAATCTGAAGTTAGCCCTGACATTAGACTCTACTGTAATACACTGATAGGTGCTCACACAGTAGCCCGTTATCATGATTCCACTTGGCAGGTGCAGCAAAGGTACACATGATAATGCTGCAGGAAACCAAACAGCTGTGCCCACTTGCAACTACACACACACATACACTAGTGAATAGCATGATGGTGAAATGCAATGTAAAATGACGGAAAAATACCAGCTCACTAAATCACAACCGCTCAAACCAACTACAAACTACTACCGCGGATTGGGCAGAGAAGGAGTCTGAGAAAGTTGCTCCCCCATGTGACGTAATATGACGCGTTTGACGTATGACGTTTAAAAAAAAGCAGTTTTTAGTAGCAGAGCTCAAAACGGCTCCTTTTCCTCTGAATTCTTGCCCTTATGTCTTGTAAAACATATCAAATCCTGCATTACATTTTTTAATTGTAATTTTCAGGCAAGGTTAAGCATAAATCTAGTAAAAAAAAAAACCTGCAAGTTGCTCTTTAAGATATTCATTGCTATCGGGATGTCAAGAGAATTCCATGGAATAAAACAAAAAGTGTATCTCGAGCCGGTTTCTCAAACTTACATACCCTACCTTTAATGTCTGACCAATTGTTGAACAGCATTTCCGAGCACATGACTTGTATTTAAAGTTTATAGTCCGTTTGAATTTTGCCTGTGTGAACGCAAACCGAACATTCTGAAAAATGAAACAATGTAACAAACTGTGGTCTGGTGCGCACCAGAGAAGCGGACTATTAGGTGTGAATGCACCCTAAAGCAGTTATGTGATCACTTGTGGATACTGGAAGTAGGCCCGCAATGGGCCTACTTCCAGTATCCACAAGTGATCACATAACAGCAGCGAACCGCTTCAACACGTGTATTTCGGTGTATTCACGGCATTCATTTTGTTATTCTACAGTATTGTTGTTTTATAGTTATTTGTTAATGTAACCCAATTTGTGTTCTTTGAAATTGAAAAGGATATTGCATTGTGTTTGTTACTTTCGTTGCAGTTGTATATGTCTTAAGTGTAATTTGGCTTGGCTTCCTATTTTGTATGGACATGCTTTTATTTTGAAGGAGAGTTAGCGCTGTTGACAGGAAGTTGTTGTTGCTATGGAAACAACGTGACGGAGAAAAAGTCATATCTACATATAAAGACGGAGAAAGTAAACGATAACGTTTATGGTTAAGTGTTAGCACACCCCGAAGAGGCACAAGCTCTTACGTTGATATTGGAGTTTTCAATTAATTCAAATTTTAAAAAGAACGAATATCCGAATAATGAAATTGAAACCCGAATAGTACTCCAACGAACGAATATTCAGATATTCAGGTACAGCCCTAACTGGAAGGAAAATGTACAAAGCTGAACAGTCTTATTTTGTGTCGACAGAACAAGCAGAGCAATTGAAGAAATTGGCTTTGCCCTCTTTTTTTGCACAGGTGGGAGAAGTCAACTTTATTGTCAATCTTCCAGTTTGTGTGTACAGACAGAGAGATCGAAATACTGTTTCCCGCAATCCCGAATATAAAAACAAATGTATATGAAATGTAAAAAGATGTGTGCAAATATGTATATAATAGGATAGGTGGGGATAACAAGAGGAAGGAACATTTAGAGAAGCAGGTTGTTGTTTTTTTGGTGAAAAAAGGGTGATAGCCTTTGCACTGAGAACACTCGCTCTGGTGCGACATCAATCTGCTGCCAACCTAAGGATTTTTTCAACAAACCAAAAACTTGAAACAAATATGCAGCAGTAACACAATAGTTGTTCTAATGTAAATGACGCTTCTGGCTGCAGTGTCATTACACAAGACCACCCACCATGTTGATCTTTATTAAACCAGGCAGCTTTCAGCTGCAAACAAGTCCTCAGGAAGTGATCCGGGCATTTCCGTAGTGGCCAGACTGTGGTACTACAACTTCTGTTTTAGTCACCAGGGCCCAAGAGTTCAAAACTTTTAATCTCCATCAGATCCGATCAAATTTTGAAATCCCATTTTTTGTGATCCAGGATCAGACAAATCGGCCAGATTTTGTCCCTGGAGTTCAAAGCAATTCAGGATAGGATCACCCTGATCCAGATTACGATTTTTCAAGATGACTAGATCCTGAATATCAGTGCTTTAATCCAGGGGTTCCCAACCCCCGGTCCGCGGACCGGTACCGGGCCGCGGAGGTGTTACTGCCGGGCCGCGAAATAGCTGTGAGTTTATTGTAATATTTGCAGAATTATAAATATATAAAAATATTTTATCAAAAAAAATTCAAATTTTTATTTTATTTTCGCACCGATACCAGTCATATTATTTCATCCAAAACATTCAAAATAAATTAAAATTGGTTAGCATAAGGTCTCGGCCTCTCGTGCACAGAGAAAGTTACCGGTGCGCCAATAGGAAGTGGAGCACACAGGAGACAACCGTTTCATCGCAGACTGTTATGTTTATGTGGGGAAATGGCAGTGCATACATTATTTGAGATATATTTCGAACTCGGACTTCATTTTAAGGACATTGTGGCCAGGGTTGTAGAGCTATTTTTTTATTTGTAAAACCTCCTTCACTTCAGGCTGCAGTATCAGGAGGCAGACTCTGAGAAGTGCAGCACCAGCGCGTACACTGCAGGCTGCTACGTTTCACACACACACATCGAACGGCCCGATTATTCCCCCTATTACTCGTTGTATGAAGGAAATGTCGGGTCACAAAGGCGCATGATGTGTGTGTGTATGTGCTCTGCTCAGCGCCGCTGTGTGTGTGTATGTTCGGTGTCTTTGTGTGTGTCCAACAACGGCATTTGTTTTCAAATTACCATGAACAGTCATTTACACACATCTGGCCAACTCCATAGGTATGTGGGTGTTCCCAAAAGAAGTTAGTTTAATCTTAATCTCGATGTAGCCTAGTGCTAAATGCTGTCGGAGTGCACCGGAACGAACGCCCCGGTATGACGTTATTATGGCTGGCAAACAAGCCCAGCTGACATTTCAGTATATATATACCGCTGACATTTCAGTTATATCAATATGTGGACAGTGGTCCTAATTTGTTTGAATTGTATCCTGGTTTTAAACTTTGTTAATATGTTTCGGATGCATATTGTTCTATTATTTGTTCAGGCTGTTACATACAATTAGCCACTGTTGCCACCTATATTAGGCTATATTATATACTATATTAATATTTGTAAAGCGGTCCTAATTTTTTGTTTTAATTGTATTCTGGTTTTAAACGTTGTTAATATGTTTCGGATGCATATTGGTATTTCTTCAGGCTGTTAAATACAATTAGCCTCTGTTGCCACCTGCTGGTGAGTAAATATTAAAATCAGTTAAAATTGACAACAGGTCCGCGAATTTTTTTTAATGTATCTGCCGGTCCTTGGCACAATAAAGGTTGGGAACCCCTGCTTTAATCCTACCGATCGCCATCTAGTGGACATGAAAAATAATACAAGGAAGACAAGAGTCCACATTACTGAGACTTCTATTGTCCGCACTTACTTTTGAAAGGTGATGACAGATGATGGAATTTTTCTTTGTTGAAGATATTTTTTCTTTAATCTAAATTACATTTGTGATTGACAATCTTTGTTGTGACTTTTATGAGCATAAACATTTATGTCATCAACATTTGGTTGAAAACAAAATAGGCCACCACAAACGTGAGCAAAAATGGAAATTTGCCATGAAGGCTAAACATGGTGTATTATTTCAGTTAACAAACTTTGCCATCTTATTTATATTGAAACATATTTTTAAATAAATTGTACAGTACATTTTGCTCTGGTAATCCACTGGAAATCCACCCCTCTGGTGGGATCAGGATAATCCAGTTTTTTGGGATCAAACTGATCCCAATCCTGTGTTGTCGGTTTGAACTCCCCATTTTGAAGATTTGATCCAGATTAAAGCTTGGATTGGATTTCCTGATCTGATCGGATATCAAAGTGATCCTAATCCTGTTTTTTGGTTTTGAACTCCCCAAAATCCAAATCTGATCGGATCAGATAGGGATTAAAAGTTTTGAACTCTTGGGCCCAGGGGCCTCATTTATAAAGGGATATACGCTCAAAAAATGGCGTACGCCAGTTTCTACGCAATGTTTGCGATTTATAAAATACTAATTTGACGGGAAAACGTGCGGTCCTCCACGCAAACTCTAACCCATGCGTAACAACAGGACACAACAACGGGAGAGACGAGAAACTGCGACACCGTTGGCAGAAGGAAGAATGGAGAGAAATATGTGGAAATAATACCCTAAATAAAATGTTACCTCTCATGTATCATATGAAGAATTCATTTTCACAAATTGATTAAAGCCAATCTTAAAATGATTAAACAAACGACTGTTTGAGACTCCTCGGTGCACACAAAAACATAACTTGGAGAAATAAATAAATACGGATATGTTATTTAAAACCACCTCGAATATGTTGTGTTAATGTTATGAAATGTTTTCTCATAAATGATGCGGTAAGCAGGAGGACAGAATTACGTCTAAACTGACGCCGTTTTGCATTTCTATAGGTTGTAGATACGAGCATGGTTTTATATACTATCATGTTTAATCATGTTTTATGCCGTTTGCCAAGACTTGATAAGTCTCTCGTAAAACACAGGAGGTATGGAAACTAAGAACACCATATGTGGTAAATTGTACAGCTAATATAACACAACACATTAGTTGTAATTCCTTTAACTGGTGGATTATGGATATATAGTTGCTGAACGAAAGCTGGAACACAAACCACCAAATACAAACAAATAATTCAGATCCAGTCGTCATGACTCCACTCCGGAGGGATTCCCCGATCATTTCTTAGAGTTTCTCATCAAGGGGGGGGGTCTCCTGTCCCCGGTACAAACACACTGCCTGAGGAAGGCTATGTGGATTTTTTTTGTCATTCACTTTTTCGGACCACCTATTTATTTATTTTGGTGACGATCCGACCTCCATGCTGCTACTCTGGTTCAAACTGCATCCACCAAACAATATGATTTATCTCGACCTCCCCAAAATAACCCAAATCCGACACGGTGTAAGATGTCTTTTTTAGCTGTTCTGTCGTCATTTCCTGCGATCTTCTTCATGCAGTCAGTCAGAATGAATGAATGAATGGGCGTTTCTTTGACTATTTATAGGCACATATGGGCGTTACGTGAAGCCTGCAAAAGCTGCACCGCATTTCGAGCCGATTGGGATTTATAAAAGGGAAACCGGCGTAGGAAGTGCCGTACGCACTTTCCTCGCCGGTACGCAATGTTTGGTGAATCGGAAAGTGGTGGAAAATGTATGTACCTATTTTTCGGATTTCTACTACGTAAGCAACCTTCCCACGTGAATCCTACGCACAGCGTTATACATGAGGCCCCTGATGTCAATTGGCCCAAAAATATTTTCTTCCCATTGACGGACATTGGGAAAGAGACGTCTGTAATTAAACAGAATTCCCTTTACTTAAAAAACGACTCATGCCAAACACTTTAGTTTGACCTTATTTGATTAGGTCATGCAAATGCACTAAACAGACAAATAATTTTTCCTTCCATTCATTTATTTCAGCCATGACTAACCGTGATGCCGCTGTGACGAAGCTGATTGGAGGCGGGGCTTAAGAAAAACTCAAGCGCACACTCTCTATAGGCCCAGAACTCATGCACCACTGAGCAACTTTTATAGCAATAAATGGGGCCCCGCCTCCAACGCTGGGTCCAGATTTCTTTACACATCCATGGCTACAAAGTAACCACACACACACCTCTAAACATATCAGACACTCGACAGTATTAGGACTCTATTCACTTGCTTGGCTTCAACAATTAAAAAAGTATGACAACTAGGGCTGCAACAAACGACTAATTTGATAATCGATTAATCTATCGATTAATGAAACGATTAATCGACTATTCGGACTATTACTGTATGCCTTGCACAATTTCTCAAACGCTCTGATTTAGCCATCAACTTTTAGGTTTAGCTTGAGGTTGTTTTAGGCATGTGGAAACTAACAATGAAGACAATAAAGATGAATACTTGATTCAAAAATACATATATTATTAAATTAACTAAACAAATTGTGAACAGAATTAACATTGCTTTTTATTTAAATTAAATAAATAGTATTTCACATCAAAAGAAACAACAATGTTTTAACAAATCGTATTAAATAATGTGATGACAGAACTGTAAACAGAATAGCTGAAACTTTAACAAACTAAATAACTCAGTTACCTCTAATCATTAACCCATGTTTGTATCATTGAGTTAACTCCATGTGTTGCTGCTAGCATACATAATACCTGACGTGGAAACGTTACTCGTGGAGGGGGCTACAGAGCTGCTAGAAAGACAGTCGAACCCGGTGCATTCCTCCGTCTGAACGTGGTGCACTTTTGCTAAATGTTTGGACAGATTGCTCGTGTTGCCGCCCTTACATGCTAAACTCTTATTGCACTTTAGGCAACGAGCATTGTCCACATCGAGACGGATAAAGTTTAACCACACCTCAGAGCGCGTTCTCTCCGCCATCTCCTCCGTGTGTGTGTGTTGCATGCATGTAGCAGCCGCGTGTGTGTAAACTGCCCCGCCCCCTTGCACACAGACCGGGGAGAGAGAGAGATCTCTAGTCTGGATTGGAAATATCGAAAATACATCATAGACGCATTTATTTTGTCTTTTTGCATGTTAGAAACGAGTTGGCGACACTAAGACTGCGATATAATGTTTATGTAGCAATAATACATGACATATATTTTTTAAATGTCTCCAGTAGCGATAAAAAGACCAATAACGTTGGAGCTTAACGGCGTGTAAAACACACGTGATGACGTCACCAAGGAATCGACGACTGAATTAGTTGGCAACTAATTTGGTAATCGATTTTAATCGATTAAGTCGATTAGTTGTTGCACCCCTAATGACAACACAACTGAACACTCATTAAGGTTATAACTTGTGTGTATTTTGATCTACAGTGTATCTGTATATACTATAATCATTATTCCACAACAGATTACTATGAAAATGATGGCTTTCATATCCGTCATTTTGCAATTACAGCCATGTTAAAGGATGGATTCAACCCCAGGCCAGAGTTACATTCAAAGCCATAAATGCAGAAAATTCTCTTTAGTTACAGCTCTCTGAGCACAGAGAAGTGAAAGGAGACATTCTTCTTACAAGTGTACAAATGAGGGTCTATGGCCCTGAAAACGCTCAGAGCAATGAAAAATGTTACACAGCTGATTTAGCACGACTCTCTGGTAGAAATGCCCATTTCAGCCAGCACCTATTACCTTTTTTGAATCAATACTCGAGTCACATTTAATGATGCCGCCTTATTAAACATTTTCCTGAAGCTCAACACTGGCGGGCACTACAGTGTAATCCACTGATGTCCTAACAGCAGCGGGATCTTACATTTTCATTTGGGGGAATTTCTACAATACGTGCAGAGTTTTTGAGGGTTATGCATGGTAATATATTTGCCATCATTATAATGGTAGTGCCGCAAGGTGATGAAACAATGGGGTTGGTAGCACTGCAGTGAATCAAACGACAGCTTTATGAGAGCTGAACACACTGCGGCCATTCATGAGGCAAAGCTTTGAGGTGTGGCAAAGCGAGTATAGGTTGCCTCGAGCAGAATAAAATGAATTGGCACTATAATAAAGACTAGGGTGGCTAATGATATGCTGCTGCTTAAAGACCGATATTCTCTCAAAGCACAGTGTGAGGTGTGCATTTGATTTGTCTCTTTAATGGATTCCAATTTTAATAAGTAGCATTGTTTATGGACTATGCTAAGAAAGACTCTTCTCTAACTATTCCCTTTACAATCAAAGCAAAGCCCAATTGTAGAGGAGTACACCTCTAACCTAGCGGTGGTGACATAAAGCCATGCGACCATGAAGTAGTCTGTTTAAAGCCTATTGTTAGCCATTTATTTCAGGGGTGATCATTCAAGGTTCGACTATTATAAAAGTGGGGTCAATATGTGGAGATTGTGTGCAGAAAGACCAAATAAAAAATGGTAAGTTGTGTAATAAATCGTCAATTCTAATAACTATCCCGGATTTGCTGTTAAAGTATTTCCAAATCATGTCATCCCTTGTGAGAATTTTTTTAAATATGCAGCAGCTTTTACACAAGTCTGCATGCGTGTATATCTTCGACAACTTTACGGACACAAAAAGCATCCTTAACCTGCTGAAGTACACTTAGAAGAGAACAAAACTTACCCTATCCTTCATCCTCCAGCTCTGAGCTAACGCCTTGGAGCCCTCAATCTTCTCCGAGTGCCTTTTCTTCATGAAGGCCAGGGGAAGTTTCCAGTCATTCATGTCGGCCTCCTCCTCCTCTGTGAGGCCCACGGCCGGCGACTGAAGCAAGTCTGAGTCCATTTTCATCAGGGCCCTGCAGGGGAGAGTGCTGGTTAGTAACACAGATTTAAAGGATTTCTGTCACCTCATGCTGGGCAGCTGTGGCGTGAAACTGAACAAAAACATGATCAGTGAAGGAAAAAGTAACTTTATAATCTAATTAATTGTGCAAAGATCTTTTTCTCTGCTAATGAAATGCTGGATTCCCCAAGTGGCTGTAAGAACGAAAGACCAGTGTGGAAGTTGGCGTTGAATTCAATACTTTTTTGACATTTAAGAATCTGAAAAAGCTCAATGGCTGCTGAGTTTATGAACCTGAGCCAAAAGCGTTCCCTCAGGTCATGTGATGATGGTTAGGAGTCATGTTTAATGCACTTATGCGGATCTCCTGCTTCAATGAAAACCACAACAGAAACAAACCCACTCACATCTGGAGCTCCCTGACTATGAATTCACTGAATGACACCTCACATGCAATATTGTTATTGTCTTAGGCATATTTTTTTGCAATAATTACATTTCTGTAGTGCAATAACTGCATTCAAACTAGTGCAATGAATACATTTGTTCGAATGTAATCAATTCTCATATTTTACTGCAATAGATTTAACCAGGTGAAAAAAAAAACATTGATACTAAATGTATGCAATAATAAGAATATGAAGAATTATTCAAGTGCAAAAAGTGTTTACTTAAATAACACTGTAATTATCAAATACACTTATCAATTGAATACACTTTTCTAATGCAATTAATACTAATAATATAGTCTAATAGTTACTTTTTTAAGTCCAGAAAAACTGTTATTCTAGTGAAATTATGTGGCTGCTTTGTGCTGAAGTTGATTTGTATTTGTGGTGTATTTTCATTGCACTGGATAGGAGTGGGCTTATTTATTTGTACTCTGTATAATGACAATGAAGAGTTTTGCAGTATAGTATCCAGGTTACTATAACACAGAGAGGGCAGCACCTGGATGACGTCATGGTGGGGCTCATGCAGCCACACATGAGGAGTTAGTTGGGTTATGTCTTATGTTGATGCAGCACAGCTGTGTAAAACGGGACTTTAATGACGGGGCTGTCTGCTAGCGAGCAGAACAGTTAGCAAACAAACCAGCCAGCTAGCTTTGTGCTAGCTACACTAGCGCGGCTAATATGATAGCTCTCCCTGAAGCTGGCTCTAACTATCACATTCAGCTGTCAACTGCGAGAGAGGAGCGGGCAGCGCTATTTAAAGCGAAACAACAAGAGCAGAGACATAAGTGAAACGGAGCATATGTGTAGAAATGGCGCTATTAGTGGCAGAGAAGCGTGCAGACCTTGGTGCGGAGGGAATTTCAACGCGAACTGGGGAAGCTCTTCGTCTCCGGACGATGACAGACACAGTGGCACAAACAATCCTTGTCAGAAAATTGTAGGGCAGCGTCCACAGTCTGTACAATATGTCAAAGCCGTCAAAGCCAAGTTGGACGGGCGTGTGTTTGCAGGGGAATCTGCGGCTCCTCTCCCCACGGCGCTTCGCTATGGGAAGGGGCTGGAGATGAGGCCCATCTTCACGCGGACAGTCTGCCACAGCCACCACGCACCGGCCACACTTATCGATGACTGGGACCGTGAAGTGCTCTTCTGCAAACCAGCAACCCCGGTAGCTGATTTGGTGGGAGAGTTTTCGTTAAATTCACACACAATCTCGTGAAATATTCCGGAGGCACTTCTTCAGCACTACTGCAAGGGCGCAGACATCTTGGGTTGGACCCAGAATGCACTGTTGGGGCGGCGAGGCTGTCATGTGACGTCACCGCCGCGCCTGTCACAGCAAAATATAAACACACTCACTACACGACTACAAACACACGATATCGGGGAAAAAAAGTATAGTCTCATCAAGTTCTTTTTATGATGACGTTAAACAATTACAAATGTGAATTTTACATATTAAAATACCTTATTTTTTTAAAGAAAGAAATGAAGATATGGCCCATAACAAGACAAGCGTTGCGCTTGTAAAAAAACAAAATATGAAAAATATTTTAAAATGTAAGGACTGCGCAAATTATTATTTTGAGACTGTAATGTTCTAAATGGATGGGTTTTTTTTTATTATTCACAATATTTAAACACTATGTTTATCATTTTTTCAAAAGACTACATTTGCAAAACCTTAAAGAAATTCAATATAAACACCTGTATCTACAAATGTTTGTTTTTTATGTTGATGTTTTAATGTTCCATCGCATCATTGACATCCATAGCTAAAGGGTTGGAAACATAACATGAATATGGTGATGTATGGTGATGTTCATGGATGCAGAAGGCAGACAGTCAGTCAGTTCGGGGCCTCAGAAATGTATCTCTGCTCTATGCAGATGATGAGGTTCTCTTTGAGAGTCAGCATTTACCATACAAGCTTCTAATATCCTTTGTGTTGTCAAAGAGGCATTAATCGCACCTAAAGCATTTCGTTTGGTGGCCTATTACGAAACGTACCATTTCAGGGTATTACTGTTATTTTGTCCAGAACCGGCAGCCAAACTACAGGTTAGATATTTTAATAACTGCTGTCAATCATGTATCATAAGCTTCATAAAAGTTGTAGGCTTTGGGGTGGACATCGGGTCCGAAGAGTGCCATCCTGTCATTAGTATGCCGATTATATTAACATGTAAATCACTCTCTTCTCTCCCCCCAAAGGTTAAACTAAAACCACTGACACTGAAAAAACTGTCAGCCTGAACAAAACTTTTAATAAAAAGCAATGACACATGAAAAAACTGAAAATAGTCACAGATAAACACACCAGAATGCATTAAAAACAAATATTTGTTTCAGTGGCAGTACAATGTTTTCCAATAGAACTGTTTTAATGTCAGCGTTTCCTTAAAGTTCTCCTATTATACTATTTTTAGGCATATATTATAGGTCTCAGATATGATAAAAAAAAAAACATGTCTCTGAAGTGTTTTTCTCAAAATACCAAACAGATCACCCATTCTATCCATGCCTCATACCCCTCTATTTCATCCCTGTTAGAGAAGTGCTGATTCTGGTTAGCTTTAAAAGCTCATGCAGGAGAATTCTACCAAGATTCTCAGCTAAATGCTGCCGTGATTAAACGCCATATTATGTTCCAAACCACATCAAGGATTATTTCTGAAACAGTATGGAGCTCAAATGCTTTTTCTCTTGCGGGTTTACCACAAGGTGAGTTCCTTTTTTTATCCTGCTTTTGTGCACGTACTCTCTCCAGTACAGCTTAGCTCTGAGTGTTAGCGATGCTTGCTAATGTAAACACAGACCATATTACATTACGTTGCGCATTGTTTCTGATACAGCAACGTTTCTGATAGTGCTGTGCGTAAAGCCAGCCCACATTTCCGATATGTCGTCATGACCGCATCAAATCTGGATCAGCTCCGTCGAACCCCCGTTTTTAGAGATGTGGGTAAGGAGGAAAAGAGAGAGGGTTGAATTTTTCGGACACTTTGTGAGTCTCCTGACACAACGGGGACACATATTTATGTATAAAAGACATCATAATGTGCATTTTGCATAATATACTCAAAAAAAGTATTAAGCCAAAAGCGTTGATTTTAAGTGTTTTAATTACATGTACATTTTCCATTCAATTTTATCATGTATGTTTAATGTAAATACTCACATTCAATGTTATGTTTTTCCATTACGTTGACTTAGTGTGAAATAATTAAGTAACTTTTAGATCAGATTAATAGAATTAATGCCAACTTTTACATAAAATGTATGTATTGATTCAATTAGGTAATCTTACGTTAGGGGACGTTTTAAATAAACCTGTGTTGATTCACTTATTGCACATAAAGGTTAAGGGATGTTTTAAATGCTTTTCATATGCGTCATTGTGCAACTAAATCATATATGCACATACAAGAATAGTTTTCCAAGGTTTAATTCACAATGGAACTTTTTCAACATCTGCTCACATCCTTTCATCATCAAATCTGTCAATCTGTCACATTTCCAGATTGACTTCCAAAGACAAAACATTCAACATTACTTTGAGCTCAAACTATGATGGTATTTTCTTCAACCTAGTGCTGTTCACTAAACCTTAAACACAAAGATTTCACAATGTTTTCACAACCACATTGCAAACACTGAACAGTCAGCTTTGTTTTCACAGCAAGAGTACTTTTTTCACAGTTAAGAAAATATAATGGTCTGGAATAAACAGGAGGCAACTGCAGTCCCCTGGATCAAGTTTGTAACCCATTAAGCTACCTTGAGCTGCTCCATTCCTGATGCTTTCAGAAAGCGTTGGAATCAAATTCAAGTGCAATATTTTTAAATATGGAGTGGTGCAGTGATGACGTATTACGTATTTTATAATTTTTATTATTATTATTATGATTGTAATTATTATAATTTTTATTATAAAAGTACTACTAAAAGTAGTATAATTGTTATTATAAAAGTAGGTAGACATTCCTCTTGATACAATGTCTGTATAAGATCAGAAATCTGTATAGCCTCCAGCTAACACTGTCACGCAATCATGAGGTCAACACTAGAATGCTCATTAGCACCAAAACATGTTTTCCTATGATTTCGAGCCAAAGCAACAACTAAGGTACCGTTGAACACTATTTTGGTTTTGAAATGCTAAATAAGTCTGTCTTCTGCGAGCAAGAAGTTTGGTGTGCAAGTTGTTTTTAAGCCAGATCCCCGGGATCATTACAATCAGTGACTTCTTTCATTTATCCCATTGTCATTTGATTTTCTTCTTACAAAAATATTTTTAAAAGAAATGTACAGTGTATTTAAAAAAATAAACAAATATATAAATGGAAGATAGATACCCTGAATAATATGATTTTGATGTGTTCTGGTACAACAATACGTCGATGTTTGCTGTGTACAACCTTGCTTTTCTCAGCACCAGCATGACTCAAGTGTACTGAAGTGATCTGTCCTCAACATCCTTTGCTGTCAGACTTCACACTCATCTGTCAAACAGCAGGAAGTAAAGGTTTGTGTTTTAAAGAAGAGATGAAGCGGTCCCATCTGTCCCCGACTTAAATCTAACACTCAGTTTGTGGCAGCCGGTCGTGACATTACTGAGAGCCGTTTAATTGGGAGAGTACAATCAACATGTTTACCGGTTTGTTCTTGGTCAACAAAGAGATTTGCTCCACGGCGATTAATCAAACTTAAATCAAGCATTACACGGTCAGCCTTAGTCACAAAGGACAATGCTGTGCAGAGATGACTCATTGGGCTGTCAGCTCATCAGAAAACATGAAAATACTACACCAGATAGATCACCCTCTCAGTGCATTCGCCTGCGCAACAATCATCGCTGTGGCCTCTTGGCTGGCCACACTCACAGCGCAGGAACAATCGGACATCAAAGCAACTCATAGGTATATCCAACTGAATCTGTTCCCAGTCCTAGTGTCCAGTACAGGGTGAGAAAACCTATCCAATCTCCCAGGCGTAATGGAGGTTGGGACCCTGGGATTGCTGATGGCTAACAGAAGCAAGGGGGCAAGAAAGAGAAGATTGTTCCACATGTTTTCTTCATGTAGGGAACACTATCAAGTCGGCTGGATCCTGGAAGCTGGACCTGCTCCCAAATCAGGAAAAGGCTCAAAATCCTTGATTGATTTCAACAAAGCAAGAGAAATAGCGAGCAAGAAGAACGATTGATGAATGGATCCAAGGAAACAAGAGTTCCAAGAGAAGAAGAGTTTCCATCAAGTGATTGTTCATTGGCACGCACATGGACTCAACAAGAAAACTGGAGTTGTGAGCTTTGAGGAAGCATTAATCCTGTTCTCTTGTGCGCTCATTTTTCATTTAGACACATGTTGTACAGGAACTATCTCACTCAGCAACTTATTTTCAATCAGCACTGTCATAAATCAAGTTCAACAAGAATTGGAATGTTTTACAGTTTGATTTCACGAGTGAAACATACAGTAACTAAAACAAACTCTTCAGAAAAAGTTTCAAGGAAGATAAAAGAGTGACTCTGTATTCTGCCCCAATCATGCATCCCCTTGCTGTTTTCAAGCCAAGTTTACAGTGCATCGATAACAGCACTGCTGAGGTGATTAATGCTTTGTTCTTCATTGCATAATGATGATCAGTATTTACTTTCTAAGCAGCTCCAGTGCAAAGCCTCAGCCTTCATAACTCACACTCAAGGTTGACTGGGAATATAAATTGTAAATCTATCAAGTCCCAAACGGAAATTTTTGAGACAATGATTGCCGCGGCGTGGGCTTTAAATGGTATCAACTGGAGGTCGACGGTTAGATAGATATACATTAAATTATTTTCTTGGCTGTCAGCAACAGCAGGCAGATGCTGTGGCTGCAGCTGCAAAGAAAGTGCAGGTTTCAGTTAGCGTTGGATGGGAACTGGCTGGATGCCAGAAGCTGCAGCTGACTTGTGATGGCTGCAGGTTTGGGCTGAGTGCCGGAGGCTGTAGGTGAAGACTGATGGACATGACTATCAAATAGATTCTAGGCAAGGGCTGTGTCTGTCCCAGGGATTCGTAGTAAAGAGAGGGGGCTAAGGCTGGCATTTCTGAAATCAGGCTGCAGGAAACCGAGGTGTAGGTAGTAACACAGCGATGAGATTCATTTGAATATAATGTTTGTTTCCCCATTTCAATGCTGCATCTGAAATGAAAGGCCCAAAATAAAAAAATTTTAAAAAGAAAGCAAAAATCACTGCAGATGAGAGTCGCTGTTGGAGCTTTCTCTCCACAGTGGAAGTGAATTAACCACTATCAAAACATCTAGAACGTGTATTATTATAAATGTCACAACAAGTGTTTTAGGTGGCTAGTAGTTTACATTTTTCTTTAAATGGTCAATTAACAACTTATTTTCCAAAAATATATAGAAAAAATGAAAAGTTCAGGTAGTCTTAATGGTTTATAAAATGATGTGCTAATGTCATGTCCAAAGGTTGATGTACTGTCATACATATGGTTATTTTAACCCAAACTACGATCTTTTTCCAAACCTAACCAAGTATCTTTTTACCTAAGAGGACCTATTCTGTTCATGTTAAGGTTTCATATTTGAAAAACTCCCTCCAGAGGGAACAGAGGGATTTTAGCCTTTGCAGACCATTTACATGCACAAAAACCTATAGAACATACTACAGGAAAGGGATACCCCCAAAAAGAAAAAATAGGGCCTCTTTAAAGGGACCTATCATGCTAAATGCACTTTTCGATGTCTGTTATACATAAATATGTGTCCCCGGTGTGTCAGGGAACTCACAAAGTGTCAGAAAACAACTCCTCTCCCTTTTCCTCCGTACCCACATCTCTAAAAACGGGGGTACAACGGAGCTGATCCAGATTTGCTGCCGATATGAAATAGTATCGGAAATGTGGGCTGGCTTTCCACCCACGGCCCTATCAGAAACATCGCTATCAGAATCAATGCCCGACTGTTTTGGACGTAATATGGTCTTTGGTTGCAGTCGAATTGTCCAAAAATCGTCTTTTCCTATCCACTATTCCTTGACCTCTGTGTGAAGCATCACAGGGTTAAGGAATGGTGGATAGGAGAATTAAAAAAGAATGGATGATCTGTTTGGTATTTTGAGCAAAACACTTCATGTTTTTTATATATTTTTATATCTGAGACCTTTGTCTAAAAATAACATGATAGGTGACCTTTAAATCCCCCGTTTTACAATGTTTACCTTGTGTTTAAATCTGTTTTGTAATATTACGTTGAAAGTGCAACCATTAGGAAACCCTCCTGTCGGTGATGTTAGAGGGTAGGAGTAAATAATGTGGTTGTATAAGTCTGCAGGAAGTGAAAGGTCCATTAGTTGCATTTCTGGGATATTGAGGCTGAATGTGGAGGTTCAGATGGGGCTGGTTGGCCTTAGGGTTGTGTGTCATTTATATTGCCTTGTGTTTCTTCTATATCTTCTCTTAATGCCTATATGTGTTGTGTAAATAATTGTTTTGTTGTTGAAAGGTGCCTACAGTCAAAGGCTGAGGTTGCAATTTAGAGGAAGTGACTGCAGGTAGAAGCGGATGACAGCCGAGTGCCATTCCAGTTTCTAAATGCAGCAGTTCAGCACATTTGCTGAAGTTGATGAATGATTCTCGCGACTGGTTGAATGCACTTATTGGAAGTTGCTGTGGATAAATGCGTCAGCTAAAAGAGCGTAATGTAATATTGTTATATACATGATGACTTTGCTTTTGCATTGTCGAATATTTAAGAGAAATACAGAAGCACTGAAATGCACTTTTTTTTCAAACCCCAACTGTTTCTGACAAACGCACTCTTATTAAGACCTACCTAACAGCTTTGTCAATAACTGTCTATGAGAGATATGTAAATCACCCCTGTGTTCATGCAATTCCTCTTTAATCGCCAGCAGCTTCTCCTGACAAGATAATCGATAGCCACTTACACAGGTACCTATTCATTCATGACCGTGTAGGCACCATGGAGCACACATCCTGCAGACATGTCTCCATTTAGCCTTGATCAATGAGTTCATTCACGACACCCAGTCAATTGAATGAATGTAGGTGTCTGCTTTGTGTGTGTTCCCTGCAGCAAAATGAATGTGCATGATGCTCACAGAGAGAGTACCTGCCACAGCATGAGCAGGGTAGGAAAGGGAGGTTTTACTTTGGCAAAATGTGTTTTTAAGTTATAGACTCCCTTCCTTCACTTACTGTAAGGTTTTGTTGTTACCAATTCAACCCTGTTTCTGAACAATGCTGTTCCCTTACAACTAAACTGCATTACGTTTCGAGGAGAACGTATTTTCCCAATAACATGAGGTTAACGTTTAACATTGACAAAAAACAAAAACATCGCGGTTTGGGTTTGAATAAGTGATTTTGAAAATGTGACTTTATAATAATAATAAACATTCAGATAAGCTTACTTTTTGTTTCACATGGGACACCAACAGCGTTGTCCCGCCTGTAAGCCCTGTGTTTGTGTGGCCCATGAAACACATCCCCCTCACATGGACTTTGCATGGACAGGGACAGCTGCATGTCATCTTTTCTGTCTCCCCCGTTAAACTCCTTCACTTAAAAAAGGCACTGGTTGCCCCCAAAAAAAGAAATCAGAAGTCTATGAGTTGCTTGTTTTTTGCAACAGTCCTTGTAAGTATGCAAATCTTTACAATCAAATGCACAAATTACCCTTTCACAGGTATATATGACTTTAAGTTTAAGAAAAATGCAATGTTACCTTGAAGTTGTTCACATTTGCATGGCAATATAAAATATCTCCTATTTTGTCAATGTTAACGGAACTACTGTACACATGACGGCCTGATGCTGACTTCCTGTTGGAGGGTTTAAAAATTCCTACTCCCTACTAGTTGGTTTGGAACGGGACTGAATGTGGTGGACGCTCCACGCCAACATGCTGGAAGTGGGTAGAGGGAGGGTGTAGGTCTGTTTGGAATAGAGCCATAGAGAACACATTTGTGAATCCTGTTTCGTTGTATACTTACGTAATTTTTAGGAGACCCAGCTGACAAATTATAATGGGTAACAACTCTGATTCCACTGAACATAAATTCTAACTGAATAGAAAACTTGAAAACACACATGGAAGAGAGAAACCAACAGACAGGCAGTGGGGGAGGAGAGGAGGACTGATTGATCTTGACCTTGTCTTTTGAAGTGATCACTTCAATAATGGTGATGTCACTTCTTATTTGACAAGGCACAGGCTGGAAGGATTTGTGACACTTCAGACTCGGCTCTTGTCACAGACAAAGAAAAAGCAATTTTGACACACACACACACAAACACACACAAACAAACACATAAACACACAGAGGCCAGTGACGAGGCCAGCGCTCAGGCTTTGTCCCTGGGAGAAGACTGGAGCCACGTGTTCACACTCATTATCTCAACAAGGCCGCAATAGCAGTGTGAGGAGCACTTACCATGACGGTGAAAAGCTGCTGCTACTCCTCGCCCTCCCAAACACACAGAGAGGAGGTGGGCGGTGTGGAGAGGGGACAGAGATCAGAACAGAACACTTCACATGACTCAGGTGGGTTTTTGGTTTGTGAAAGGGCAGGCGGTGTTGAATCATCTTCTGATCAGATTGAATGTAACAAAGCTCTGCTGCTGGAGGAAACAGCTGTATGACCGGTGAAAGACAGAGGCCTCTTGGATATGACTGTAAAAAAAAACACTGGTGTATTTAACAAAATGGTCTTTTGTTGATTTGAGATGTCACATTTTGATAATCAACCCAGTCTCATGGTAGTCCGTGAAATGGCCACGTCATTTAATCTATTGATTGTGTTCATGTACACCCATTTTTATTTATTTTGTAGTCACAAAGAACACATTTTAAAAGAATGTATTTCATTTGCAAGTATCTTTTGTGCCTGCACCATGGCTCTTTGTCAGGTAGAGAGTCGAGGCTCAGGAGACCTGAAGCAATATGTTTTTTTCTGTCTTTTTCTCATTTGTTTTCAACTATAACGGCTACTTTACTTTACATTTAGTCACAATTGTGTCATGTATTGGATTGGAGCAGTAGGTACCAAACCAAAGCAGCTGCAAATTATTTATAAATAAAGGCATTTTCTAGAAGACGTGGGTTTTTGTACCTCCAGACAGCAGCGTGTGGCTTTACTGTATCTGCACACACCAAGAATCAGCTCACTTACTAACTCAACCTTATTAGCCTCTATTCAATCATTCCATCCACTTATTTCAATTTTAAACTGCTACAGTGAGTTGTGGACAATATCACAGAAGGGAGAATTATGATTCCAATATGATATGAAAAGGTACACAACGAAGGCAGTGTCTCAGGCTGATGTGGAGGAGCTGCTTCTGAAATTCAGATTAAAATGGCTCAGATGTCGTCAGTCAAGGTCTTACATGCTCACACATGCAGAAAATATCACCAAACAGAGAGACATCATGCTGCACTCAAGTGTAAAAAATAAGAAACTTGTATTATAATTGGTACGTAAACTGTCTAAAAGGATTTTTATAAAACACAACACTTTGAGGTGTGATTCAAGTGCAAGCAACAGCACCTGGAGATCTATTTTTATTAGTACTGAGATTTACACAACATTGTGGTTATAAAGCGGTGGGTTTGTGACGCCAAAGGAAATGACACTGGCACTCATCAAGAAACCCTTTGCATCTGTATTATTGATGTGCAGTTCATCGCTGTTGTTGCATATGAATAAACTGTGTGGTACAACACTAAGATCTCTAAGCTTTGCCTCAACATTATGAATAATGTAGACCTTTAAGGAGAAAATGAAACCAAAGTAAATGTTAATGATGATTACATTGTGCTTTAATGAACTGCGTGGATAATGTATACATATATAATGTATTTCATAACATTGAAAGAGATAATGTACTATCCCAATCTCTTCCATACTCTTTGAAATGTAACTTTAAAAAGGCCAATTTACGACAAGGCATTGTCAAGAACATGAACATAAAGTTAAATTCTGCTGTGATAAAATGCCATCCTGTTTAAACCACATCAAAGATTATTTCTGAAACAGTATGGAGCTCAAATGCTTTTTCTCTTGCAGGTTTATTCTTTTTGTATTTCCTGCTTTTTAAACACATGTGCTCTACAGTACAGGTTAGCTCTGAGTGTTAGCGAGGCTTGCTAATGTAAACAAAGACGAGATTACGTCCAAAACACGTCAGGCATTGTTTCTGATAGCAATTTTCTGTGGGTCCGCTGCCGGTTTGACGTCAGACGGCAGCAAATCTGTATCCGCTCGTTGTACCCCTGTTTTTAAAAGATTTGGGTACGGAGGAAAAGAGAAAACATACCTGCCAACCCTACCGAAGGGGGGCGGTAGTCTACCGCTTTTGACATGTTTCTACCGCCTATCGATTTAGCTGACTTTCCCTACCGATTTTCAATCTTCCCAAACTATAACAAATACAAATGACACTCCACAGACACTGGACTCGACTTTTGGCGAACACCGTTTGCAGCGTGTCTGTGATCCCATCATACAAACAGTCCTCTGTGTTTCTAAAACCTACCTCTTTTGGATTTGGAAAGGTTGGCATGTATGAGAGGGTTTTATTTTCTAACGCTGCGTGAGTTCCCCGACACATATTTATGTATAAAAGACATCAAAAAGTGCATTTTGCCACTGCGCCCGGCTCAGGTTCGAGCAAGGCGACGGCACCACTTGCCACCAGCACTCATATCTAGTAATATAAACACCAGGGCTCCGCACGGATCTATAAAAAGGAAGGACATTAAGGAGAATTCACAAGGACTCCGATGTAATTGTGATGGGACAGAGGATAATAATGACCTTGGTCTGCTGTGGTGAAATAAAAAGGCTCCCTAGAAGGACTAGTTCACTACTTAGTACACTACTACTTTCAAAACATACAGTTTAAACATGTAAGCTTGTTATTGTATGAGATAGAAAAATGCTTAATAAGCACCGGTAACTTATAGTTTCGGAGTTTGTCATTGATGAGAAATGGTTGTTTTTGTGACCAACCGAATACCTGGCTTTAAATGCTGGTGCTAATCATTGAGGGAGAGCATTATATCCTATCCTTTCGTAAATAATAGTCCAGTGTATCCTTTGCTGAGGATATAAACGTAACACAAAAAAACAGTTTGGCATTGGCAGAGGAGATTTGTCAAATTTTCCATGGGCGCAACCCACATACTCAGCTCTGCTGCTCATCCCAGAAATGCATGTTCCTCACAAATGTGGCACCATTGGAAAGGTAAGAAAGCAGGCTTTCCAAAGGTATAAGATTCATTGCCAGGAAGCATTGTTACAACAAAGAAATCATCTACCAAACACACATTTCCTTACTTGTTGTAAGGAAGCATTTCACTTTTTTCCTTAGCATTGACAGAAAATGTAAAAGCTCTTATCATGGCTTCCACTCAGGTATTTCCAGGTCATTTTGCTGTTTGGAACTTTCCGGAAACAAAAAAGACTATTCAACTCAAACCCAGCACTTTCCCTGTCCTCCTGGTGGACTGAGCTAACAGCTAACGTCAGCGTTACTGTAGCAACAGGTAAAACTGTCCCTTGGGAAACTCCAGCCAAAATAAAAGGAGGGAAAACCATAAAATATTTTCTGTCTTAAAATGTGGTCCAGTTTCAGCAAAATCATGCAATTCTCCTGTGGGATAAATATAATAGAATACAAAAGCAGAGTGTTGTATTTTACAAGGACGCCTTGGTCACTTGATGTAATTAAGAGGGGGTGTGAAGAGAGCTCACTCTCCCTATTACTCTCTTCCACTCCAGACCCTCCTGCTTTACAGGGCTCCATCTTCACAGCGTTATTGAGTCCTAAAACGCACCTGCTCCCACAGAGCGGCGGCCGCGCTCTGCCACTAAACGATAAGTGCTTAGGCTTGTCTTTAAGCCCGCGAGCACTGAGGGAACTGTTGCTCCATTATGGCAATGTATAACATTTTAAGAAGGCTTAATGTTTATTTTTGTCCCTGATGATGCAGTCGTCTCACAAAATGGCTCAGATGTATGAATGTGTGTGTGTATTTTGGAGCTAGAAATAATCAGGACAAACTGTGACATGTTCATAGGCAGAAAAAAACTAACCTTGTTACCCCAAGGATGCAGCCTCTCTCTCAGAGGATGTAGCTTAAAAACAGGATGATCTTAACATTACATCATACTTCATTGAGCCAATGTTGTTATTCAATGTGACCTACAAATAGTGCAATCAACCATGAGAACATAAACTCATAACATATTTACCAAATAATGTGCGTCCGGTGCTTCAAATATTGAACTACTCATTATCGCGATTTTCCAAACATTTCAACAATTTGTGCAGTCCTATAAACAACTTGGTTAGGTTTATGAAGCAATTGTGGTTGAGAATAAGGACATTTGTTTGGGTTACCATCTACCCCAATCTCCTAACTAAATCGAGTAGTGTAGTGATGGCATATTGCTATGCTAACCTGGAAGTTAGCAACGCAAGGGCTCCTTTGACAAAAAGCTAAATGGGATTTCCCCATTGGATTTCGGCATTTTGCAGATAATAAGGTTTGTGGCCAACAAGACTATTCAACCCGAGGACATCACTTTCCCTGTCCTCCTGACAACATGGCTGACTAGCGGAGGAGTTACTGTGAGCAGCAGTTAGAGGTTAGCATGACCTTGATCAGGATGTCACCTGACTTCCTCCTTTGCTCATATACTATAATAACAAAACAAATCTCTACTAGTTTACAAAGACAACTCCCTACTTCTGTAAAGTCTGGGTTCGATTTCCTTATAAACAACAACACAAATCTATTAGCCAGACATGCTGGCTCACTCCTCATCCCAAAACCATACAGCACAGGAAACCGATGAGCAACCAGAGACTAAAACATCTTATTTTCTCACACATCTTTCACACAAGCCTTCTGAAAAACATAATCATCATTTCAGGCTGAAGCTAACGACTTAACCCACTTCCTCTTTTGGACACATTTTGGCCACAAACGTGTTGAGGCGAAGGCCTAATGGGGCAAATGTTGTTTCTGGAGGGAGTCCAACAAGGCCAACACAAGCTGCTTGATGAACAGCGCTGTCGTTGCAAAGGCGCTAATGTGCAGGTTGGGAGAATTATGATGAGGTTAGCTTAGCTCCTAGTGGAACACATAATGCCACCGGTATTTGTTTATGTCACATCGGGTTTTAATGAGAGGGTAATAAGTTAGCGAATGACTCTCTGGTCTGGACATCCATAAAATAAACGTTACAGTCTAAGAAGTTATGAGCAATTGATTATAGAGTTGAAGGTCGACGCCAAATCATTTAGTTCTGTGACTCATATACAAACATGTTGCGGGAAATATTGGCCCCAGAAGAAGTGATTTACACGAGTTGAATCACTCACACTCTCAGACAGTCACACTCTCCTGTGTGTGTAAATGGATAAACTCCTTCAGCTCTGTCTGCTCCTCTCCATTCCTCCTCTCTTCCCATGCTCTCCCCAGTGGGAGGACATGCATAGCAGCAGCACGCTCCACAGTGCAGGCGTCCCACAGGACTGCCCCCTCCTGACTCCCCCTTCATCCCCCCCTCTGTGGGGTGGTTGAAATGGAGACGTCAGTGCAGCACAAGCAGTGGAGATGCTCTGTCGAGGCTTCAGTTACCTGGCAGCACATCTTGATTCTCAGCGGTCAGAGGGGAGGCAGTGAAGTGTGTACAGAGGGAAAGTAAACCTTGTGGAGCCTGGACAGAGCTGACCCAGAGAGCAAGATTATAGTTTAATGCTTAAAAGTGCAGTTCCTGTGAGCTGTAAAAAAACGGGATTGTGATCAAAGAAAAGCAGGGGGGAAAAAAGAGTGAATATTTTGAAAAAAAATGCTGCTAAGACAAACCAAAGCATCGCATCATCTCTCTCAGATGGGGGATAAATAAGCAAGCAGTTTGCTGCCAGTGTGTGAAATTGTTCTTATCTATCTCTGCCATTACAGAGTGGGTTCTATTATACAGCTTTGCATTATTCAGTGAGCCTGAGAGACTGATCATTATGGATTTCAGCCCTTTTCCATACCGGTCTCTGGAGTCCAGCTCGGCCTGCGGGCTGAGGCATGCGTATGGATCCGACCCAGCAGTCTGAACGCTGCAGTGGAAGAAGAAACGGGTCAGTTCCAGATTAGCGTGTATATTCTACCAAACATTAAAGCAGAATTTCTAAACCAAAATCTGGCTACAAAAAGTCCCACCAGAATACTTTGCTTTCAGAATGAGTCTGTAATCAAATAAAGTCAAACAATATGGCTGTAACATATTCCAACGTTCCTGGCAACAACTTGGATTGGTTACACTTTGGAAAGCTCAGTGAAAGCTGACTGACATACAGCAGACTAAGTGGCAGGCATAGGGGGAAAATGAGAGAAAACATGGCTCAACATATGCAGCACTTTTTTTATCAGCAGATGAATATTGAATAGATACAGTATGTGGCAGCTGCACGTCCCTAACTGTATTGGAGGTGGGGAGCAGTGCTCAGCTTGATCATTAACATTACATTCTGCACATCAAAAGCATTCAAAAACAATCCATAGACACCGATTTGCTAAACAAGCATTGTATTGCTGGTGTCTGCTAAAGATAACGAATGAAGCATGACTTGTTGAGCACTAATGGTAAGTCTTTCTCGTTTTTAATGGTCATGTGCTGAGATAGGGGAAAATGTGTTACATGCCTGTCCTTGGCCCTGGCAATTAGGCTCTGCCGTGAACCATTTGTTACATCCGCTGCGTCTCGCCTTCAGCCTGGCACCTTGCTGATTACAGCTAGCTGGATCGATAATTAAACAAATTAAAGCATACTGCTGGGTCCATTTTCATCCCATCTCAGCCAGCGGCAGCAGCGACATCATGCACTGCTTTAATAAAAAAATACTCTTGCACTGCGACAAAACAAAAATAAAGGGTTGCTCAAATGTTTCTATTAACTCTTTCATTGGCATCAAAACTCCGACTTGTATATATATATAAAGATTTCTGCTGAAAATAGCCAATAATGTTACTTTGAGAAAGACAATGGATCAGACGTTCAAATTTTGATCATTGCTAGTTTTTACTAATATGAGACGTAGACATGAAGATGCAGTATAAACGGGTTTACTTTCTATTTCAAATGAATGAGCTCCTAATTGTAATGCTGACTTACAGTATAACCCAAACTCTTTTGCAAAAACATACATTTTTAAAGTTGACTTTATATTGAATTACTGTATATATACTTGTGTAAATAAGTTTCCAATCTTTAATAAAAAGTTGGTCAATGTGATAAAGTCCGTAGAATTCCACTAATTATTTCTTGTCTCAGGACCCTTTACCTCTACATGATCTAAAAACCTGAAAACTGAGCATGTTAAACATCACACATTATCTGGCAAATCGCACCTATGTAGATTCAAGATTCAAAGGTTTATTGTCATAACATGCATATGTAATGTATGAACAACTTGGATCGCAGGTCCCTCAACAGTGCAATTTAAAACAAATATATATAAATAACAACAATACAAATTAAAATTGTGCAAGCTCAGGTGTTTAATAAAATGTAATGTGACATATATGGCTCATTTTCAGATTCATATTTGCATTTTGGGTCTCTATACTAGTACCTTTTTATGTGCTCTAATGTTCAAAGAACACACCATTTTTCTAATACGTTCTGACTGAAAAACACCTGTGTTCACCATTGGTCTGAAATACTCAGTTTTAGCGCCTGTCTCTTTAAGCGCTCACCTGAAAAAATTGATTTGGATATTATCAAAAATTATATACCCCTTCAACCCGCTTTATAATGCAAAAATACATGGAAATAACACTTTCTGTAATAATGGACCTTCGAAGAAGTATTTTATAGGCCTATAGTGATTTTATTCTGTTAGCCTTTAAATCTATTGACCCTTTGTCACAGGTGATAGGAGCAATGGAGTGCTGTTTTCTCACATTGCTTAATTTAGAGAGGTCTTGACAGTCTTGAAGAAGTAAACTTATCAAGTATTCAACAAAAAGAAAGACGGTTAAAGAAAATCTGGGTGAAACTAACAACCAGTTGCAGAAATAGGATGTTTCTTTTCTTATGATTTTTGGGAAACTTTTCTCTGAGGTTTGTTATTCTGAAGAAGATTACCCTGCAAAATGCTAGAAATCCAGCTGAAATGCTTGAAGCAGTTTCCACGCAGCTGAGTCGCTCCTTCCTACGTCACGGCCATCATGGCTGATTTGTTATCCCAACATGATCTATGGAGGACCGTTGCCCCCCCCTCCCTTCCATCGCTGTGCATCTTATTTATTCATGTGAGAGTCGCGGTGGGAGTTACATAAGAATATTGAATATTATTTCAGCGCCTGTCTCTTGTAGTGGTGGGGTTATTTTGTATAATTAGCTACAAAGCATCTCTACTGCTATCACTGCTACACATTTCTTCTTCTTCTTCTTCTTCTTCTTCTTCTTCTTCTTCTTCTTCTT